>PVIJ01000675.1:110678-161803 GCA_004024925.1 Scalopus aquaticus | reverse complement strand
ATATAGAGGAACCAAATAAGAGAGAGACATTTAGTGAGGGAGGGGGAGGATAAGGGCTCAAAACCGGGGAGAAAAGAGCACAAGGGACTATGGTGACAGTTCACGGGTGAATCGGTAGTGGGAAACCTACAGGGAATACACAATAACGTAAAAGACATAAACAATAAAAATTTTTAAAAAAAGATATTTCTAAAATTGCTAATAGTTTCAGTTTTGTGGTGGATCAGATATATTCTTAGAAATAAATTGTATGCGAATTTGAAAAAAAAAAGTACAGAACACACGTGTGCTCACTTTCTCCACCCCACCCCAACCCACCCCCCACTTCCCAATGCACCCTGGTCTCCGCTCAGCTGATGCTGGCTGCCTTGGTCTGTCAATGTGCTTTCCCTCTCAGGGTGCCCTTTTCTATGTAAATGAATCCTTTTTATTTTTCTCTGTGAGTCTTGCATTCTTTTTTTTTTTTTAGATTTTTATTTTTATTTTCACATACAAGCTGGGGTGCAGGCCAGAGGAGTGAGGCGGTGAGAGGGTTCACCAGAGACAGAGTGAGGAGCAGAACAGGCAGATCGACCAAAATACACTGCTAAAGGGAGCAGCGGGTGAGGCAGAAGAGGTCTGCCCCGCCATGTGGGATTCTCCGGGGCTAGGCATCGAACTCATGCAGCAGCCGCTGACAGCTCCACAGCGCTGCACTAACCCGATGCACCACCAGGGAGGTCGGAGTCCTGCATTCTTTTTTTTTTTATTTAAAGATTTATTTATTTTTGTATATAAGCCGGGGTACAGGTCAGAGGTGTGGGGCAGCGAGAGGTTTCACCAGAGACAGAGTGGGGAGCAGAACAGGCAGATCAATGGAAATACACTGCTGAGGGGAGCAGTGGGCGAGACAGGAGAGATCTGCCGCGCCATGTGGGAATCTCCCCGGCCGGGTGTCGTACTCACATCGCAGCTGCCAACAGCTCCACAGCACAGTGCCTAACCGCTGCGCCACCAGGGAGGCCCAAGAGTCCTGCATTCTTAAGCACTGGTGAGGACTCACCAGCCTGTCATGTAGGGCTCCCTTCCTCTCCCCATTTCAAAGGGACATACTGATTCTCCCATCCTCCAGTACCAATTAGATGACCTTCAATTCAAATCTGACCAACTACCTAGAGGGAGCACCTTGAGTTGGTCCAACCAGTATGACTCTCAGCACTTTGGAGTGATGGTTAGTAAAACTCTTTCCCTAGATGTGAACAAAGACATCTTTCTAGAAGTTCTGGCAGCTACAGTCACCCTGAGGAGAATCTCATTAAACAAACACCTGGCAGAAGGTGTCAGGAGCAAAACAGTGCTTGTTGATACCCTTAACAGTCTGCACATGGTTAGGGCAGAAATAGAAAATAAGCACATTTGGAAACATTTACAAAATTTTGACAGAATAAATTAAATCTATTGAATTTAACAATTAAAAACCTGGAGCATATATTTGTCCTTTTATAATTTTGTTTTTCTAGTAACTCATTTGTATTGCATTTTATTAAAAGCATTGATCTGAATTAGTTTAGGGGGGAAAAGTTTCTTTCCTGAAACAGCTTGAGAAGCTGAAAAGTGAACCCCAGACCTTATCAAATCATACCTAAACCATCTCTCCTAATCTCTAGGGTTTAGTAAGGAAAGTCAGTAGACACCCTTTGGGGCTGAAACTTGAGTTGAATCTCCTTTCATTTATAATCGAAACTATTCTGCCTGACACAGGAAACTAACTACCAACCCAAACTAAGATGAGAGAAAGTGCAAGAGGGTGGTCCTCAGGAAGGGGGAGTGTCCCAGGACCCTACCCCCACCTCAGGCCAGAGAGAGCCAAGACACCTAGGACTACGAATCCCAGAATGCCATCATCACCGAAGGAAGGATACTGAGTACTGAAGGAGGAGTTAAGGAGGGGTTTTGGGACTTAAAAACCAGACCTAGGGGGTTGGAGAGGGCTTTTTGGTCTGTGGTGTGGATTGGCCAGAGTTTTTCCTGAGTAGGCGAGAAGAGTCCAGCTCAGCGAAACTGGTAGGACATTTTCACCAATTTATTTCTTTATCTTTTCTTTTCCCTTTTCGTAAATAAATCTTTTTATTAATTTTATTGTGTGTGCCTGCATTTGAGTTTTTAAATCTCTTATAAGCGCACGGGTGAGAACCCAGACAGGCACCCCACGGGGTTAGCCTGTAACAAAAGAACAAAGTTGGAGGCATGACATAGCACCAGCAAAGGTACCCAGTATTCAAACTATTATATAAAAATACATGAAGTTAAAGAAAATGCCCATTCAACGATACAGTCAGATAAAGGCTTCGCACAGCCCTGCAACTACATAGCCATCTTGATGAATCCCCTTCCCTTAAACAAGGACCCAGGCAAACATTTCATTGTTTCACCCATTTTAGCAACTGCCAATTTTTGGTCAAATGGTTTATCTTTAAGCAAACGTCACACACAGTGGGTAGTGATTTCATTTTCCTAAATTGTTGTCAAAGCTTTGCATGCTGAAGCTTCCAAAAAGGAGAACTGGAAAAATGACATTTTAGAGGTGGGAAAGAAACATGAGTTATTTCAAAGCAGCAGCCTGTGATGGTGAAAGCTTTCTCCACTAGTGCTTCCACCGAATGTTTTCCAAACTGCTATCATTTCAACCGCTGGCTTTCACTGTATTTATGCTAAAATTTAGATGATTTATTTTTATGGTATTTTAGGAGGATGAAAAGCCAAAAAGGAAAAGAAAATATAACTGTAAGTGTTGTTTAAAAGTAAAGATAAGAACTAGAAATGGGAGGAATAAAAAAAGAGTGAAGAATGAACTTTCTTAAGAAAACTGTTGACTAGTTTTCCTAACCTTAAGCAATCTAAAACTAGAATGAGGTTGCTTGAAGTCGAAAGCACTTGTATAATAGGTGGTCCTTGTATAACAGTGGGTCATGGGGGGAAGTAGTCACCTTATAAAAATCAATTAAAAGCCAGGAAACACCCAAGCCCCTTCATAAGATAGTACAGTCTCTGGTGAATGAGGTATTTGGGAAAAATAAAGACAGTGACTCTTCGAGTTTCCCTAACTGGGATACAGAGACATTTCCCCAGGAGTCTGAGATTTAGAAACTTTCTATTTCTTTTTCCATGGCAACATTTAAAAGTAATATATAATATTCAAGATCTACAAAGAAATCACACAGCTCAACAAAAAGAATCCAATCCAAAAAGGGGGCAGGAAAGCTAAATAGATACTTTTCCAAAGAAGACAAACAGGGCCAACAAGCACATGAAAATATGTCCAAATCACTTGTCATCAGAGAATGCAAATAAAAACCACATTTAGATACCACCTCACTCCCCTGTGAATGGCCCATAATAAAAACAAAAACAAAAACCCAGAAACAATGAATGTTACAGAGAGTGTAAAGAAAAAAGGAGCCTTTGTACATCTTTGTACACCTACAGAAAACAGTATGGAGGTTCCTCAAGATTTTAAAAATGAATCTACCATATGACCCAGCAATTCCACACCTAGAGATCTACCCAAAGAAAGCAAAAGAATATATGCACTCTTACATTTGCTGCAGCACTATTTACAATAGCCAAGTTATGGGAACAACCTCAGAAGAGTGGATTAAAATCCGTTATATATACATAATGGAATGAGTAGAACTCAACTATAAAAAAGAAAAAAAGATGAATTCAGCATTTTCAACATTATAGATGGAAGTGGCGGGATTATGTTAAGTAAAATAAGTCAGCAAGAAACAGAGAAAGATTGGATGATTTCACTCAAATGTGGAATATAGAGAAACAAAACAAAGGGAATGACAAAACAATCCTAAAGATATGGCTGCAGAATTGTGGTTACTAAAAGGGGAGACCACCAAGAGAATGTTAACAGGGCACTAACTAGCAAAATCTGAACAAGGTCTCCAGATGCAGTATGAGATCACTGTTTATTTCCTATTTTGGTCATTTTACAGTGATTATGTAAAATATTAACACTTAGAAAATCTGAGGAAAGAATGTAAGGGAATTCTTTGTACTATTTTTGCGACTTTTTTGAAAGCCTGAAATGATTTCAAGATAAAAAGTTAAAAATAATTAAAAATTTTAAATAGGCCAGGAAGGGGAAAGACCATCACACAGGAAACCCAGATGGCAGGAACCAGATGAAGGTCTATAAAATACCCAGCAGGACAAAGCGGCCAGTTTGCTCTGCAGAAATGGCCTCTATGGAGATCTAACCAACACATGACATCAGATTCTCATCAGACTTCTCATGAAGGTTTCTCTCCAGAACTCATGTCCAGACTTCATTCCAGTCCTAATCTTTACTCTAACACGACCCATCTGGTATTCTAGTTCATATGAATCTCATATAGACATATAGCTATATATAATATATATATTATATTATATATAGCTATATATACACACATATAGCTATGTATATAGACATACAGCTATATATATATAATTTATTTATATCTTTTACATTATTGTATATTCCCCGTAGGTTTCCCACCACCAATTCACCCGTGAACCGTCACCATAGTCCCTTGTGCTATTTCTCCCCCATTTTGAATCTCTTGTGACTTGGGAGAACAACTTTCTAGGTATGCTGAGAGAAGAATTTTTCAGGTTATCAAAGCTGAGAGGCAGGCTTTGGACCATGGTGATAAAGAGCTACTAGTCCAGGACATGCTGCTGGACAGCCACTCTGCTGGTCTGGGTACAACACCCATAGATTGCTTCTTGCAAAGACAACGGGCTGCTCCAACAAAAAGATGCACTCAGGAACAGTCACCTTGTAAAGCAGAGGAAGGAGTCAGCGCCTTCGGATCTTGTGGAATAAACAAGATTACTAAGGACAAAATAGTCAAGGGCCAAAGGGCCAACTGGTACACAACTCAGCAAAGGCTTAGCAGCATGTCTGAGTTGAATAGTTCCTTTATAAAGCTCCATGAAGACCCGTATGCGGTGACCCAGAATTACCCTCATAAAGCATATACATCTATCCAGATCTTGCACCAACCTAAAACTCTTCAATAGTTTCCCATTGCATTTACATCTAAACAAAGATCAAAACCCTCGTCACAAGCCGGTGTCCAGCCCTGCCCCCTACTACAAGTCCTCACCCAGCATTTTTCTCCCTTGCACAGTACAGTTTCTGCAGCAGCCTTGATCATCAGTCCAAAGATTTAGCACAAACTGTGCTCTTTGTCTAAATGTCTTCCCACCTCCTCTTCCCAACACACACACACACACACACACACACAAACACACACACACACACACTTTAGCCTAGCTAACCTCCACGCATCACATTTATTCCAGTTTGAGCTCAAATATCACTTAATCAGAAAAAGATTTCCCTGACCAAGCCTCGGGCCAGCAGAGTGCCCTCTGCTTTATAGCCTCAGAGTGCTCTAAACTTTATCTCCATTTGACCTACCACCATTCTCTATATGCAAAAGACTCCTGCCTCCAGTCAGAGCATGCAGAGGGTAGGGACTGAGCGTGGTTTGCAAACCACCACATCAGAATGTCTAGCGCAGTATGTGCACTTCAGATGCTCAGCTCCTTCCAAGGACTAAAAGACGCAAAGTATATCAAGCATACAGAGATGGTAAGCACTTGGTCAGTGCACAGCTGTTACAGTTACATCAAAACGATGTCCCCCTTAAGTGTACTTGAAATTTACGACGACTTTTTTTACCTGAATAGGAGGCTGGAGGGAAGAAACCTGGCAAAAGATGCCAAGTTGTTGTTTTTTTCAATGCCATTTTTTGACTGTCAAGTCAGCTCATTTTAGGATATGAAAAACTTCAAATTGCAAGGTATAACATCAAGAAAGGAAATGCTTCTAAAATTAACACACTACATTTTTTTTTTACTCTGAGATGAATCTATACTCATCATCAGTACATTTTCACTTCCCTCTACAGCCTGCATTGTCACTTTCCTTTTCAAAATCTTGGTTATTCCAACTCCCTGTTTCTACAAGGACATTCACTCACTTTTCAAACACCAAAAACTCCATTAACTTTCATGAAAATGTGTTTTAATGATGGCTAAAATTTCATTTAATTTAAAAAACATGTGTCCATCTCAACAATGAACTAACGAAAGCAGGACAAGTCACAGCTATCCCAAGGAAGATTCATAAGAGGATTTTAAGTCATTTAAAACTGTCACTTGGTTAAAAGATAATGATGGGGGGGTGTGAAAAAAACAAATTGATTACTTTTCCAGGATGTTTCACTATAACAATAGCAGTTAAATACTCTTGGGCGCAGGCAAAATATTCAGATAATGTGAAAAAAAGACCAAATACTGAGATTTCTTAGGGGGTAGAAAGATTTTTCTACTGACCAAAGGAGAAATGACAATCCAAGAATGTGTTATTTCCATTAAAAGGCTACACTTTAGAGAACTTGGCTCTAGAAAATGTCTCCACCGGATTGGCTACATTCTGGATATATGTATTATATGCAGCAATACCTAGCAGTCACACGCAAAGCCCTGTAGGCAGTTCAAAGATGCACGCACAGGGGAGGAAAGATTTTCTATTTATCCTTCTAAGTTTGATACTTGGCCCATAAAATAACTGACGATAGGTCAATAACAGGAGGAAAGATGTGCAAATGTATTAATTTTTAACATTACATGCCTGGGGCTGCATGGCGCCAGGGGTAAGTGAATACCCAAAAAAGCAGTGAGATTTGAGAGTTTTATAGACAGTATTAGTAAGAGAAGAGGAGGGAGGAGGCAATGAGTTTTAGGAAAGATGAATGAGACCTTAGAAGAATAGACGGGAGGTGTGACAATGTGTTAGGAAGTCTGTCTGGGTGTAATGTGTGATAAGAGTCAATATTCCCCGGTTGATGAAACTCCAGGGGAGAGAATTTATGATAACTGAGTTCCCTTTGGAGGATTTGTCTTTTAACAGATAAGGGGAGTTCAGAGAAAGCCTCTCCTTGCTTGCTGTGTTTCAAGTACCTTCCGTTAAAATAGCAATATACCAAAGTCATATAATTGTCCTGAACTCCCTTAAAGGATATTCTTATCCTCACCACCAAAGGATAAATGGATACAAATACAGATAAATATGCAACCACATACAGCTGACACTTTGAATCTTCTAAGAGCTACAGCCATTTTCCTAGGGGGAATATGTTTATACAAGATTATTTTAATTTATCTCTATTGAGCCACCTTGCCAAATTCACCAGCACATCCCACTTCCTGTGTAGGGTTTAGTGACAGGTTTGAGCATACTTGCAGTTCACAAATCACAGGAGATGCTACTTGAGCACAAGGCTGGTCAAAGTGTGTCCAGAGAAGGATACCAGGTTGCAAACTCTATTACCAACACCCAGGAAACAGAGAGTGGGCATTTAGGAACTGGGATAGTCATTAAGCACGGCTGCAACACCCAAATGCAAGGATAATGGACTCCTCTCATGGGTCAGTTCTGGTGGTGTTGACCTTGTAAGGTGAGTTGAATGTGGCATCAGAAGCCTGCTAGTAAAGGGTCATAAAACCATGTGACCACAGTAATATTTTAAGGTAATACAAAAGCATTAAAATCTGGAATCCATTTCTTTCACTGAAAGATCACTGAAATTTTTAAGGATAAGATGTTGCAACCAGCTACTGAGTATAAAGACTGAAGCTGAATTTTGACAATGCAGCATCACTTGCTTCATTTTAAAGAAGTGAAAAATGAAGCTCTTTGGTTTGCTGAAATAACTTTGAAATGTCTCTCTTGTCCTCATCAATGTCACTGTGTAAGGCCAGTTCCTCTACCACAAGGGTTATTAAAACAAAACCAAAAACAATTAGATATACCTAATACACTAGCTCTGAAATAAGCTGCTACCAACCCAACCTAGAATAGATACAGGTTAACAGCAAGACATTCATTTGTGACATGGAAAACCTTAAATATTGATATATATGGATCTTATCCAAAGTACACAGAGGTATTTAAGATAAAGAACTGCCATTTACTTCAGAACTTTTGTTTCGTTATAACTGGAATGTGAACTGCCTGGGTGCATACTTTTGAAGAATATGTACAGATTTTATAATCCCCCCATTTTATTTGTTCTGATTACATTAATTTAAACATAATTTTATTTCTTGATTTTGAAACTGAGCTTAAAAATTAAGGCTTGTATTTTGCATGTCTTTTTATTACTTACAAAAATATAGATTTGACAGGCTGAAAATAAAAAGGACTAGACCTTCACTACACATGGGTTGAGAAGCAGTAGCTTGCCCCCATCAGTCCTATCATATCCTTCCCTAGCATCAAGTGTGATTACTCTTAACCTGTTTTGCCAGTTGTTCTTAAAATTTAACTTACTGGGGCCTCCCTCGTGCCTCAAGGGGTTAAGTCTCAGCACTATGAAGCTATCTGTAGCCACTGCAGCACAGTTCAATCCCCGGCCAGGGAGCTAGCTAGCCCACATGGCGCAGCAGACTTCTGTCTCACCCACTGCTCCCCTCAGCAGTGTATTTCATTAGATCCGCCTGTTCTGCTCCCTACCCTGTCTCTGGCGAGTCCTCTCACCCGCTTGTACCTATGGTCTATACCCCAGCTCTTGTATGCATAAATAAATAAAATCTTTAAAAATTTTTTAACTTACCTATATGTAAATACATAGTGAACTGTATATAAACACATAAAATACAAGGTGAAAGAATTAGTGTTTCTATGAAAATGAAGTTTTATATGTGGACAATGTGGAATAATTCAATAAAACTGAAAACACTAACCAAATGCCATTACAGTAGGCTGAGGAGGAAGTGGCACAGGACTGACAGGCAAACCATAAAAATCTGGAACAGGCAGTTGGCAAGTAAAGATTCTATAACCCTTTAAATAAACCTTGTTGTGTACTGACTTGTGACCATTTCAAACCCACATTTCAAAGTTATTTTAGACAAAGTTGTTTATGGTTTGAACTTGCGTTGAATAACTGATTTGGATGAAATTATTTTGAAGCTGGGTATTAGGACTTTCTAATTGAACTCTTGAACCTGGACTGGAGAGGACATCACATCACTGACACCCTGGCCATGGCACTGGCCTCCAACATACAGTGGACCTAAGCTTCAAAAACCAAGAGATTTGAGACCAACAACACAAGAATGTTCAGTCTGGGCAAAGCTACTCTTTGCTTAACTAAATAGCTTCCTGAAAATCTGGAGACTAGCCACACCCCAGTCTCAGCAAGAGAAGGAATGTCTGTTCCTGCCTGCAAGAAGCCAGCAGCAGGCTCTAGTACAAGCTGCGAAATGGCCTCTGCAGTAAGAACCTTCCCGAGGTAGTCACCTGCAAAACTACCCATCTTACCTGCCAATACTGGTGCAGTCACCCATGAGGTAATATGCCCCAGCAGCGAGGGACCTAAGTTGGCAGCTAATACCCAGTTTTTCATTGGAAGGGCTGACCAAGAGGCAACTCATAAAAAAAGCACACCTCAACTAAATTGGATGTTATTTCTTTCATCTTCCCTTTGCCTGGGGCAATAGTATAATGAATTTATCACTGGCTTGGAGAATGTCATTTCTTTCCTGGCTTATTAAGGGACATTATTGTATATGCTATTGGCATGTATTATAAATTATAATTTTGGGGCCTCCCTGGTGGCGCAAGGGGTTATGTCTCAGCACTATGAAGCTATCAACACCCACTGTAGCATGAGTTTGATTCCCAGCCAGGGAGCTTCCCACATGGCACAGCAGACCTCTCCTGCCTCACCCACTGCTCCCCTCTGCAGTGTATTTCAGTGGATCTGCCTGTTCTGCTCCCCACTCTGTCTCTGGTGAATCCTCTCATTCCTCCCCACCACACACACACCTCTGGCCTACACCCCAGCTCTTGTATGCATAAATAAATCAATATTTTAAAAAAATTAATTACAATATCTGCAATATAGATGTGTTAAATATATGATTGGTAAAGACAATCTCAAATCCAAACCAAAAACCAGGTAGGTGATGTATCATGAGTATAGTTTATGAGGAACAAAAATAATGTATGAACAACTTACCTGGCCCTACATCAGAAATAAACAGATGAAGAGATACACATTTTATATGTACATGTTCAACATATGAATGTCACATTCATACCTTTCTCCATTTTAACTGACCAGCCACTGGTTATGGTAATCCGTGATAAAAGAGCTCAGACTATAAATACAAATTCTGTACTAAATATTCCAGCGATTCTGGCTTCCTGGCTCTATTACTAAGCTATAACTGCTGTGTGATTAAACAGGGAAAAAATACAACAATCACAAAAAGATAAAGATTCAAAAAAGAGATTCTAACCAAATAAAGAAAATGAAACAATATGTGAAACTACAAAGCATGTATCGTTTTGTTTTCTCAGTAACAACATATCCACACCCAGTTCCTACAGAGAATGTACTTTTTAGCAGTTAACAGCATTAACCAAATTAAAGTAGGAACCTCAGGGGAGAAACTGGGTTACAACAGACAAAAAGCATCATTTTTCTGAGACAAGTACAAAGATCTAGAAACAAAAGCAAAATCAAAATGTAATATTAAAAAAAAAATCCTTTATGAGGTGCTATAAAAGTTTCTCTATTACAACAAGAACAAAAAAAATCAGTGAATCTTGGCAACTGTAGAAAATGCTGCAAAAAATGTCAGTGATTTGAGCCACAAACAAAACGAATCCAAAGTCATAGGTTTAGGATACTGATGTGCTAGTGGTCTGAAAAACTATTCCTGTCAAGAAGAGTAACAATGTAAATTAACCAACTTTTTTCCATTTAATTGTTTGTTTATTTATTTAGTTAGTTAGTTAGTTATACATACAAACTGGAGAGTAGGCCAGAGGTGTAGAGTAGTGAGAGGACTCACCAGAGACAGAGTAGGGAGCAGAACAGGCAGAACCACCGAAGTACACTGCTGAGGGGAGCAGCAGGTGAGGCAGGAGAAGTGTGCTGCGCCATGTGGGTTAACTACCTGGCTGGGGATCAAACTCATGCTGCAGTGGCTGCCTATAGCTTCATAGTGCTGAGACTTAACCCTTTGCACCACCAGGAAGGCCCCCTAACCAACTTTTAAAAGCAGTACAATTGTTGCAATTCATGCCCTAGGTGCCCTTAAGAAGTAAAGCAAACCCTGATACACTACCCCACCAAATAATATACGTTGTATCAATTTAACAGCAATTTAAAAAGGAAGATAGGCTGAATTTATCTACCTTCCTACAAAAATACACAGGAAGTATTCCCAGGTATTTTCCACCAAAATGGTTTTTATCCTTCCCGTCTGTTAAATAGTTAACAGCTCATCTCAAACTTGTCAGTTCAAAAGCAAAGCACACACAATTAAAATAGAAACAACAGATTCAGCGATTGTATTCCTCTGAATTACTAGCACAGAACCACAACTCTAAATACAGCAGCAATAAACCTGCAATAATCCTTGTGAAATATAGTATCAATTAAATGTTGGTGCAAGAAATGTAATGCAGAATTACTGCCATATTAACACTCCCTGAAGATAAATCATCAAAGACTTTAAACAAGTGAAAATTGATTCTATGAATATTTAACATGGCAGACTTTATTTAAAATTTCCCACAGCAGACATACACTTGCATGAAAAAGAGCTACAACGGGTTAATAGTGCTAGATTATATATGAATTCATATTCATAGACAAACGGTCTGGGAGTCTTATTTTAGAATTGACAATAGTTTACAGCCTGGGGGTAGGCAGGGTAGGGCACACAAAACAGTTTTGATACTGTGTTAATTCATTGCGGAATTAAAAGAAACAATACCCAATTAATCCCCCTCTTTCTTTCCTACCTAAATATCAATGCTAAATTTAAGAGGCCAATTGCAGATAAGACAAAAAAGAGAAGTTGTAGGAACAAAGCTCAAAAATTCCCTCTGAGGAGGAGAGGACCTCTCCCGTCTCGCCCACTGCTCCCCTCAGCAGTGTATTTCAGTAGATCTGCCTGTTCTGCTCCCCACTCTGTCTCTGGTGAATCCTCTCACCCCCTCCACCTACACCCCAGCTTGTATGCATAAATAAATAAACTTTAAAAAAAATTCTCTCTTGGAATGAAGAAAAAGGATCTTTCTCGTAGGACAAAAGTGTGGGCGCATAAAGAATTTCCATCAGTACACGGCAACACTGTCTTCCACCTCACTATCTCCTGCATGGACATAAGTGCTTTCAGACACGGAGGTCCTGTGGGTCTAGAATAATCCTAAGTAAATCTGCAGGATGGTTGGATTGTGTTTGCTTGCTTGAGGATCTTTAACAGTGGAACTATTAATAAGCTTAAAATCTGGTGTTTTTTGTTTGTTTGTGTTTGTATCTCCCAGTGGACCAGTGAGCCCCCTCCTGCATCAAAGTCTTTTCATCACTTCCCTACACCGTGACCATCTACCAGGAAGTGATTTATAGATGCTGCAGAAGTGCTAGACCAACCTCACAGAACCTCATTAGGAAAGCTCCCCTTTTATTAAATCTACAGCTCTTCTCACTCTGCAGTTTAATTCCACTTTCTTTATTTTTCTCTGTGAACACAATGGAAGGGAATAAACCTTTAAGAGAAAATGCTCCTTTCACAGACATACACATTTGATCAGAGGACTCCTAAGTTAAAATAGGTGTACTCTTTAATAGGTGCTCTCTTTAAAAAAAAAGGAAGGTATCAAGATTCAAATTTAATCCTATCGTTTACATTTAATAAAAAATCCAGATGTTAAATGGCTTTGCAGGAACTAAGCACTTAATATCTCTTTTATTTCTAAAACTGTACAGGTGTACCTGAAAGTTTAAGTTCACACCTTCACCCACACTCAATTCCAGCAATCAGGATACAAAGCTTTTGCTAAATGGTTTCACAGGGGAAGGGGGGTGAGGGATAAATCCGAAAGCTCTTGTGTTTCATTCCACCCTTTCAACTGCCTTTTTGGGTCTTCTGCTCTTTCACCTTTATGGACTGGGAAAATGAGAAGAGATAAAACTCAAAGCTGTTAATTATACTTTGTGCATAAACTCTAGATTTTAAGATATGTGAAGAAGGAAATTGAAATGAGGCTAAAATTGTTTGGGGATATAAATTATCCTGAGAGCTACTTATGTATAATTTCTTCATTTTCTTTATTCAAGTAAGTGAATGCTGGATAAATTTCCTCTTAGGTCAAATACTTTTCCCTTATGACTTCATGACTAATCCTATATAACTTTAACACTCCATTACTCACCCCTGAAGAACTCGATTTACTATACTATTTTGTTGGGCGGAAAGGAGCTAAAACTTGTCTGAGAGTGACTAACATTACACACTTTGGCATGAAGTTATCATTATGGGGTGGAGTCAAAATTAAATAACCTATAAAAGAAAAAGGAAGGGCATCTGAGGGGTACTACCTTCATTCTAACATGGTTAGCTGCAGGCTTCCCAGTAGTTTTCCCATCTCTAGCATCCCAGTTACTCTATAACTCTGCGGTGAACATGGGTCCCCAACCTCATCAAGCTATCAAAGAACTGGTCACAAAATCAAAATGAAAAGTTCCTGATTTCTCTCCATGCCTTGAGTCCACACCAATCAGATTCTCATCCCTATCATTCTATCAAAACTTCTCTTGTTAAGGTCACCAATGATCTCTTTGCTGTCAAAATCAATGGCCCATCTGACCTTCATCCAACAGGATGATTACTTTGATTGAAACACATTTATTTCATGCCTTCTGAGACAAGCCACTTTTTCTTTGGGTTTTCTATCCACCTCACTGACTCCCCCTACTCAGATCTTCTTTGATGGTTCTTTCTAATCTTTCAACTCCATATATCCAACTGCCTACTCATACATCTCTACATGAATATCTAACAGACATCACAAACCTACATCCTTAATCACATTCTTACTGTTAGCCTCAACTGGGTCCTCCCAAACTCTTGCCCATCTCAACAGACAACAACTCCATCTTCCAGTTGCTCAAGAGACTCTACTCATACTCTGTCTCACTCCACATTTGCCCAACAGGAAATCAGCTCCTCATTATAGCTACACTCTAACCAGTCACTACAATCAACTCCTGTGGAGATGCTGCAACGACTCTGCTTCAACCCTCCATTCTAGATACCACAAAACAAAGTGATCCTTTTTAAAACATTAATCAGATTATTAATCTGTTCAAAACCCCTTAGTGGTTTCTCACCTGTTATGAGCTGAGTTGTATCCCCACGAGTTCAAATATTGAAGTCCTAACCTTCAATACACCTCAGAATATGACTTTTTCGGAAATAGGGCATTGCTAATGTAATTAGTTAAGTCATTAGGGTGGTCCAGTCCAATATTGCTGGTTTCTTTATAAGAAGGGGAAATCTGGGCACAAAGATGTATATCGGGAAAAGACCAATGTGAAGATCAAGACTGAGGTCCACAAGTCCAGAATGAAATACAGCCAGCAAATCACCAAAGCTAGGAGTGAGAGAAGAGGTTTCCTCTCACAGCTATCAGAATGAACCCACCCTTGATCATGGACTTCTAACACTGAGATCTGTGAAACAGTACGATGCTATCATTGGAGCCACCCAGTTTACCACCTCGCACAGAATAAAAGGTGAACCATGGCGAAAGGCTCCACATGACTGTAGCCAGACTCACGTGCAGGACTCCTTGTTGTCCCCCATACACACCAGGACCTTTGTTCTGGTGCTTCCCCAGAGAGCTCTGTCCCAGCACCCTCAATTTCTGTAGATCTCTGCTCAAACACCTCCATAAATTTGTCACCTTTCTCCAACATTCTCTATCCCCCCATCCAGCTTTATTTTTCTACAGTATGGTTCACCACCAGACACTTTAAATATTTATTGTGGTCAACTGTATGCACTGTGAGGACTCCCTGCTTGGCTGAGGTACACAGCCCTGGGGGTCCAACTCCTTAGGCTAAGCCTTAGATGCAGAGAGCAGCCTCATCTGCCTGAGGACACACCCTTACAGGGGAGCCCACACCTGGTGAAGGAATGAGGTTACTACTCAGACAGGTAACACTCACTCCAGAACTCTCTGGAGGGATGGTATAGAATTCATCAAATCTGCATCACAGCTGCATTTCTCTGTTGGCTTCTGCTTCCACACCTCTCTGTTCACAGTACTGGCTCTAGATAGAGACCTTGTTCCCCAAACCTCCATCTCCCCAGAGAACCCAACTCCAACTCCTCCAACGACAAAGTACTCTTGTTGAGGGAAGAGACTTTGTTTTCCTGTGTTCCCAAAGCCTAACATAGTAGCTGTTACAAAACCTGAAATGATTAAAGAAAGCACTGGAAGGAAGGGAAGAGGAAGGAAAGAGGCAGGGAGGGGCAGGCTTTGACTATGTGGATTGAAGTCAAGTCCCAGAAAAAAAGAAAAACCTCTTACTGTGATCTTTATCTGCCACAAAGCAAAGGGATTACACACTCACAATGAAACTGCGTGAGATTTCTATGGTAATTTGAGGCTTGATTTTAAAGAAAGTTAAATATTTGCAAAGGCCCAAAGATTTACTTATTATCTTATGATACTGACCCTTCCCCTACTAAGATTTTAACTTCTGCACCCTCAAGTTCTATTACAGAGAGAGTGAGAGGAAGTAACTATATAAAATACTGTTCAATAACTTGTCCTAAAGAGAAACTCTGCTTTGCATTTTATAATAATAGTTTACTACAGTTTTTCTCTTCATTGACTGTTTATTTCAAGCCTCACTCAAAACATTATTTTTTCTTCCTCAGAAAATTGTCTTTCACTTTATTGCGAGACTCTAATTGCACTCAACTCTGGCAAATGATTTAAAATTTATTTTCCATGCACTATAGTTGGTGACTCATTCAGAACCAAATAAGGTTGATTTCGATGTGGTCACGTATCTCATGCGAATTCAGTCAAAAAAATGAGGCTTGACTATAAAGTAATAAAGCTGGGAGATCATGTGTAGTTGGTTTATAGAATCACTTTCATTTCTTTCATATCACTGAATTATGAGAATCTGAGTACAAAATGTAAAAGTCATGTTTAACACTCAAAACAACAAAATCACCTCTAAACTGAAGCAACTATTGCTTTACTGGTCTGAATCACTATAAGACAAATGGATTCAGAACACTGTGTGTTTACAGCACAGGAATGCCGTACGTAGATGTACCTGAAATATTTTATAATCATAAATATGAATCACAGAGTCTTCCCAGTCAGACCTACCTAATTTCATCAACCTTCTGAAATTGCATATTTCACTAGAGCAGCCTCAAGGCATAAATGCAATAAGATAACATTAATTAAAATACATAAAACCATCCAGGAGTAGCAAGGAGTGTACCACATTTTTTAAAGGGTAGAAATTGAGCTAAAAATAGGAATCACTATTTTGCCAGCTGAAAGCTAGGTCTTATATAGTGCCTGAAGCTACGAGTCTACCAGACTTTCTCTAGGGGAAGATAATAATCAGTACCTATTCACTAGTCTGGTATGCACCTAACTTTGCATGGTTGTGCGTGCAAGCTCACTTTGCAACTTTGAACTTCAGTTCTCTGCTACCTGTTTGCTGTTAAGCAGAATTCAAGAAGTTCCAAGCTATAGTGCACCATCCACCAACTGCAATACCAACAATGGGCCTTGCAAAAAAAACACAAAGATTCTATGTAACCCTAATGAGACAATATTATCACTGCTCATGTTTACTTTTCCCCTTCATTTGGCAACAAAGTACTTCTGACCATAAATCAAAGACCACCACAATATTATCAAAATAACCAACACTGCCTTAGCACTGACAGATCCTCCGGGGTCTATCAGGTGGTATCATTTCCATTATTCAGATGAGAAAATAGAGACTAAAAATAACTGAGAAACTTGCTCAAGGTCACACAGCATTGGAACGCTGGTCTGAATCCCAAACACCTGACTGCACTGTATGTTCCACTGGGAACCACCGCAAATGTATGCATATATTTAAGGTGCACAGAAATAAAGAACGTAATTTTATCAGCAAAATTCATGGCTTCTGTACATGCACAGGGATAATCAATGTGATGGTGCTATTTTGTATTATGCCTTTTCAATTAAGATTCCTTCAAGTACTATTATCTAAAAAACCACAGCACAGAAATGAAATCAGGTCAGAGATGAGCTATGGCTAGAATTTTATTTTTTGATGATGTGAAGACATATAATGATACAAAACAAGGTCTCAAGTAGTAGAGGGTAACAGTGCTTTGTTTTCTGTAATATTAAAAGTAAAAACCTTATCTCCATGGTGGGATTTCAGGTGATTTTTAAAAATTCCTTTTTTACACTTTGTTATTTGTTGTTGTGTTTTCTCCTACAACCTTTACCATTTCTATCCTATGAGAAATGATAAGGGTATTTCAAATTGAAGAAAATAAACAATAACAACCCATCTGTGCCAATGGGCTAATATTTTATTTAAATGTATGCTAAGCTACTGATTCTTAAGTTCAATCTTGTCATAGATGGCAAGGATAAAATTAACAATCGCATGCTACGAAGTCAGAGGTAAATGCGCTAAGTCATCTAGAACTGTGCACTTCTGGGAAGGCATTCAGCTTCCTAGAGACTCCTTTTTTTCACCTGCGAAGAGAAAACTATGATACTCCCTGTTTAACGTGGTCATTGTAAGAAGTACATGGGAAACCTATGCACATATATGTATGAACTGTAAAGTGTGCTCCAAGAGCTATTAACAATTCAGATTTTTAAAAATCTAAGCAGAAATATCTGAGACTTCATGATAGCGGTAGATATACATGTTGGTTTGCAATGATGCACACCTGAATCTTACATAACATTGTAATACAACGTTACTTCAATACAAAAAATAAATGAAAGAACCTTAGACAAGTACTCTCATTCCTTTTTGTAACATGAATGTATATGTTCCTACTTTAGCTACTTTCATAAGCCAAATCTTACTGCAAAGGTAAAAGTAGCTGTGTGTGTCTTTCCAAATGATACCCTCAGCAGACTAAAACACCATTACTCTTTAACTCTTTCCAATATATATTTATGCAAAGGAATTTCAACTACATGACAGCCAATTTCAAATTAGACTCCCATTCTACTCACATTAAAATGCCTATAAATTGTGACGGGTGCTTTTAGTCATGCATCTTTATATACTAGGAGAACATTTAGAGGTTGACTTATAGGAAAGAAAATCTAGAGACAGAACAACCAGTTTGCACGCCTTATCATCATCAAGGAATGGTAAGAAAAAAAAAGTGAAGACATTTGGGGACTGGGGGAAAAAACAGGTTTCAGGAATATTTCAGAAGACTGGTCTTTTCTGGGGATGGTCTAAGTGGTTGAGACAGAAGAAAAAAATCTTAGAGTCCTGAAGATTCCAGCTTTGGTGTCTGTAAGATCATGCTGTTAACTATGGTGGGGAACACAGGAAATCTAAACAGGGTTAAAAGGCGGAAGCATCACACATAGCTGATGGATTGTTAGCCTGAACAATCACTCTGAAGACTTTATTAAAGCTAAACTAAATATATATATAAATATACATAAATACATTTATATATTTATATATACACATATAAATATATATATATAGTGTGTGTGTGTGTGTGTGTGTGTGTGTGTGTGTGTAGCCTAGCAACCCAGCAATCCCATACTTCAGAGCATACATAACTGAAATGCATGCTAACTGTCCACCAAAGGGCATATACAAGAATGTTCATAGTAACATCATTCTCAGTAGCCAAAAATTGGGAAACCAAATGTCAGTCAACAGTCATGTGGATAAGTTGAGATAGATTCACATAATGGGACACTAACACAATGGAAAAGAATGAGCCACTGCTCTTCATGACAGCGTGGATGTCTGAAGAAAAAAATGCCCACATAAAAAAGCACATATTGTATGACTCCATTTATGCGAAGTTTAAAACAGGAAAATTCATCTATAGTGATGGAGGCAACATGGGAGGAAAAATGGTGCTATCTGGAAAAGAGTAGTCAGAAAACTGCAAGGAAGAATGAAAAGTCCACTCCCCTGGCCTGGCTAGTGGCTACACGGGTTAGTTCATGTGCACAAAGACATCAGCTGTCCACTTAAGATTTGTACATTTGACTGTCTATTAACTATATAGGAATTTAAAAACTGAATAAGTAAAATGCTCCTAGCCCTGAAGCACAACAGAGAGAGTAAAACCCCTCCAAAACAGCCTGCTGACTGCTGCTACCTTACAAAGTCTGCAAAAGTCAGCAACAAACTAAAGCCCTCAGTAGAAGTAACTGCCACTTCATGTACATTTGTATAGAATGTGAGCAACACTTGGCTTTCCTAACACGTCACTGGATAAGTGCTCTTGGTAGGCTCAGATCCTTCAGATGCAGAACATGCCCCGGACACAGCATCAACCCTCTCTTCCACTTTCTCTAAAACCCACAGGCAAATTGTATTGATCCCTCCTCGGAATCAGCCCCTACATGCTAACACTTGCCATGGATGAGCTCCTGGGAGACAGGGCTGGGGTCATTCTCTTTGTGTCCTATGCCCCTTCTACAGTGCACTAGCACAGGCTAATCCTCAATAAATGTCACTGGATTTTGTTTGAACAATTCAACATGCCTTCAATAAAATTCCCTTAACACTTCAAGGCTAACGATCAAGTACCACAACTTCTTTTGTCATCATCCAAATAGATACAATCCTACACTTATTATTCTTTTTTTTTTCATTAAAAAGTTGACTTAATCTCCCAACATTATCATCCTTGAAGAAATAAGAACACTCGACAGCTTCCCAAACTGCTTAGTTTGATTTCACTGCAGTATATTTGTTTACTAAAACTTAAAAGAATTCCTTACACATGCTATTTCTTCAAGTTCTACCTGTGGTCATCTTATCAGAAGAAGTGAGAAATTATCAGTCATGAAGGAAAAAGCAAGTCCTCCTTTATGTAATCAGCTT
Organism: Scalopus aquaticus; assembly: GCA_004024925.1. Classification (NCBI taxonomy): domain Eukaryota; kingdom Metazoa; phylum Chordata; class Mammalia; order Eulipotyphla; family Talpidae; genus Scalopus; species Scalopus aquaticus. The sequence continues at coordinate 141,797 of PVIJ01000675.1, read as the reverse complement.
TGACTACTGAGTGAGCTTCGGCTTCCAGTGTTCTGCTGCATAGATTATGCATCAGAGACAACACCACACTAGTCTTATATCCCTGGCTATAAAAATATGACTTGACCGCTGGAGTTAGACTGACTTACTTCCTAAGTAAAAGAAAGGTGCTAAACTGATAAAAAGTAAGATTCTTGACAAAGATTCTCAAACTATTCATAGATAAAATAAAAACCTACTGGCTAAGTGGATTCAAATTTTTTTAATGCTGTACAGAAGCTTTTTAGTTTGATGTAATTCCAGCTATTTATCTTTTCCTTCACTTTCTTTGCTTTGGGGCATGAGTCTTTAAAGATGTTACTGAGATGTATGTCATGTAATGTTTTACCTATATTTTCTTCTATGTATTTTATGGTTTCAGGTCTTACGTTCAATTCTTTTATCCATTTTGAGTTGATTTTTGTGCACGGTGTGAGGCAGTGGACTAGTTTCATTCTTTTGCATGTGGTGGTCCAGTTTTCCCAGCACCATTTATTGAACAAACTGTCCTAGAAGGGATTATGCTCAGTTAATTAAGTCAGAAGGAAAAATAAAAATATAAGATGTTTTCACTTATAGGAGGAATACAGGGTAACCAAATAAGGGATCAGGGGAAAAATAATAACAATAAGAAAAATTGCAGGCAACTATATATGAGAGACATTCTGCAAGGGTAAGGGAGGGAGAGGGATCAAAACAGGGGAGGGAAGAGCACAGGGGACTGTGGTGATGGTGCACGTGAATTGGTGGTGGGAATTTTAAGGGGACTACACCTGACATGAGAAAGCAAACATTATACAAAAATGAATAATACCGTAAAATATAAATAAATAAATTATATTAATAAATAAAATTTTTTTTAAGTGCTAGAACTCTAGTCTCAGGTCAGCTACTTAATGCACAAAGATTCTTTCATCTCAATATTCCTTTCCACATGATCATAGTATATTTTCTTAAATAAAAGGCCGATAGTCTTTTTTCATCCACCAGCTACCTTAACAATAAAATAGGGAAAAGACGAGAAAGACCTGGGGAAGAGAAAGAATATGTCTACTATGTGATAAACCTTCTTAGGCACTTTACTCACATGTTATCTCCCACAATCCTCATCCTCTTAAGGTGGGAAGGTGCCTCCACTATGTGGACGAAGGGAACAGGGACAACATGTCTGTGGTAACAATCAGAGACACAGAGCTAGGACGTGTTTTGAGGACCACAGGCCTCCAAAGCTGCAGACCTTCCCCCAGACCCTGTTCCTCCCACTGGCACTGCTCAGCTCTCCGAACGGAGACCTGGGAATCCAGGCAGCTTTCATCAGGAAGCTAATGTGCTCCTTGTGGAAGCTGCCGTTTTCTGCATCATTACTTCTGCGGCTCTCTCAGGACCTGGCTGGGTACAGGGCTGCTATTGCTGCTGTTACAGCAGCTGTCTGGAAAATACAGCAGAGCCTTGGGCAGGGTGAAGAGCATGGGTAGGAGGAAGGGGAGGAAAATGGGAGAGAGTGAAAGAGGGAGGAGGGAGAGGGGGAGGGAAGGAGAAGGAGAGACCATGCACACAAGCAAGATGAGTATGTATAAAAAAATATAAATAGAACATAAATAAAAATATTAGAAGGAACTGCAATAATAATGAAGTAAAGATAAATTTAAGACATCCAGAAAGGCGATCATGTTTCTCTAACATGGGTAGTAATTCAGTATCTTGCACAGTAGTCTCTACTTATTAGGATCTTTGTATGTTTGGAACATTTTGTTTAGGTAAAATTTATAGATATAGATACACAGATATCCATATAGATGTATAAATACTCTCTCTCACATGGACATCGGGGAGATTACATAGACTATTAACTATTAACAATGTTCCTACAGGGAACAGGAAGAAAGAATTGGACATTTATGCTTAATACTACATGCAATTCTGTGTACCTCAAGAAATAAATAAGATAGAACTTAAAAACACTCACACTCTCAGTAATTACTACAGCTTTACACAGAGATGTAACTGATTTTCAGATTTACAGGCTAGATTTAGGTCACCCAGCTCACCACACCATGCCCTTGAATACAGCTTCATTTGGCTGCCAGGGTATCACGTTCCCACCTCAGTGGCCCTCCTCAATCCTTGCTTGTTCCTCCTCATCTCTCCAACCCTCACTTAGTGTGAGGCTACACTCTTGTAAGTCTTCTCATTCTTCACTCCCTCCCTGAAAGATATTCAGACTCTTAAATCTATTGCTCCAGCTCGGTTCTCTCCCTGAGCTCCAGAATCTGACAAACAACTGCCAGGTCCATATCTATAATCTCTACAATTGGATGCCTATTAAACACCTAACATCATTGTTATTCAAAGCTGAATTCCTGATCTGCCTTGTCTTCGTCCAGTCAGGTTACTATAAGAAAACATCACAGGCTGCTAGCTGAAAGACAACAGAAATTAGTTTCTCAGAGTTCCAGAAGCTGGGCCATCCAAATGCAAGGCCCACCTGGTGTCCAGTTACAGACAGACACCCCCTTCCAGGTTACAGAGCACCAGCTTCTTGTAATATCCTATCTTCATTGTGCGGGGGAGCAGAGGGTTGGGTAGCAAGTTCTCTCTATAAGGGCACTAATCCCATTCATGAGGACTCTACCCTCTTCATGTCATCTAATCCTTATTACCGCCTAAGGACCCTATTCCCTAATATCATGTAACATTGTAGGGCTTTAACATGAAAGGAGGGTGGGATCAGAGGACAGAAACATTCAGCCCATGAGCCTCTACCACCAAAACCTGCTCCACTGCAGCACAGGCCCCTCCATCTCACCTCAGAGCAGCCTCACATGTACAGCTGCTTGGACCAATATCCTCAGGATCATCCTTGATTCCTCCCTTTCTATCACTTCCAAGCCTTCAATAAATCCTGTTGACTCTACTTTGAAAAGGTACCAAGAGCCCAGTCACTTCTCACCACTTCCAGCCTTCACCAGCTCTCCATCACCTCTCAAACCTGATTACCACAACAGTCTCTTGACTGATCTTGCCAAGCCCAACAGTTATCCCGACAATCCTTTTCATCGAAGACACCAGATGATCTGGTAAAATGCAAGTTGGATAGTGGCCCGTGTGTACAGGACAGCAACTTCACATCTTAATGGACAGGAAAGTCAAGGCCTTTAAGTTGCCTTCAGAATGTTCTACCACCTTCAGTCCCGCTTTTCATCTCTCTATCCCATCCACTCCTCCCTTCCTTCACTCCATCGCATGCTAATTCTCCTCCTACCCCTGGAACATCACTTTTCCAACGTCTTCCCAAGGATGAATAGAACTGGACATCTCCCCTTGCCTCTCTCCAATCTTGAGTCAAGCATCACCTTCTCTGTAAAGCTTTCTGACTCCCTCCTTCACTCCCCTACCATTTAAAATCGCATCCCCCATCCCTCTAGACTGGATCACTTACAACTTTGAAATGCTGATTACTTACATTATGTCATTACTGCCTACAGTCCTGTGTACAAATCTCACAAAAGCTCAGGTTTTTGTCTGTGTTCACCGCTGTATTCTTAACATCTTGTTGGTGCTCAAAACATAGGCTGTATGAATAGTCCTAACTTGGCCCAGCCACTTAGTCTCACTAACATCTTAAACTAACATTACAGAAAGCATTCCGTGACCACTATTATGTTGGCTCTGTTTTAAAATTTTCATAACAATTTCTAAGTAAGCATCGTACCAAAGCTTCACTCATCAGTCAGTCCTGTATCTGAGGTTAGCTTGTGCTCCCGTGGCAGCCAAGAAAGGCCTAGTTGGGTTTTGGGTTTTGTTTTTTCTGAAAGTGGGAAAAGGCTTAGGAGACTCTTCCCAAGTGTTAACAATTATTATCTCCAAATGTTGAGATTTCTAATGATGTTTATGTTTTATTTACTCTTGGCCTGAGCCTTGTCATAATGAACACATTTTGCTTCCATGATCAAAGAAAACCACAATGGGAAATTAACCCCTATCAAAAAATAAAAATAAAAGTAGGTGGGACCATGGCTGAAAGCATGCATCTGCCATCACAGCTCGGAGAAGGCTGGTCAAAGAAATCCCGAGGCCACACACTCCTTTACCGCTGAACACACGCAACTGAGGTGGCCACCAGTGGGCTGTGTTCGGTGCTGGGTTTTTTTTTTTTTAACTTACATTGGTTCAGAAGATGGACTGATGTCACGGAGTAATTTGGAGACAATTAACAACAAACAAAAACCATCTTTAAATTGGTCGTTGAAAGATACAGGTGGTTCACCAGACTTCAAAACAAAACCATGTTGGCTCAACATGCTGGTATTTTTTTTTATTTTGCCTAATCAGCAATCTGCACATAGCTTTATGCCAATGCCTGGCCAATTTTAATCATGTTTTCCTCTGTTTAAATAGTGTGCACTGTCTTCCTTTCACCTTCTAATCTCAATGTTCAGATGGGGGAAGTTGCTTTCAAGAGAGTAGATAGATGCAAGGGGGCAGCATTAATCTGAGCCCACAAGTCATAGAACTCAGTGAAGACTATGAAGTGAGACCTCTTAACCCTTCTCTCGTAATAGCAAATGTGACAGTGAGAACATTCACTAGAGTCACTATTTGCTCAACACTTACGCTGAGCTATACATTTCAAATCAATATGTTCTTTTAATCCTCCCAAAGCCTGATACCCCTATTTAAAAGCTAAAATACAAAGGCACAGAGAGGTCACACAGCACTAAGTGGAATAATTTGAGTCTTGGCCCCAGGACTTATATTCTTGTACCACTGTGAGTGACCACTGGTGGCTCCTGTGCTTGACATGTGGGTAAGACTCTCTCCCTTTGGATATACTATGCCTGACACTCTTTCGCCCATATGATGCCTAGTAAACTCCTATTCAGCCTCTGAAACCCATCTTTGGGATCCTCCCCAACACTCCAGGAGTGATCATATTCTTTTATATTCTACCATCATTTTCTTTGTTCACATGCAATTTCTCTAACATGTACATTAAGAAATCAATCTCCCCTGGTTTGACTATGAGTTCTATGTAGAAAGGAGCTCCATCTGATTCATATGTGAATTCTCCATCTAGCAAATGTCAAAGAATAAATTAATTTACAAACTTGACATCTTTCTGGGTCCATTTAAGATATAACAACATTCATTAATTGCCTGCTATTCTAGGCACATTATGTACTTAACTCATTTAATCCCCATAATCCTATCAAGGAAGTTACTATTACTATTCTCAATTTGCCGATATAAAGGCAGAGAAGGTTAAAAATTCTGTTCTCCTGCAAGAGTTTGGAAAAACCAGAATTCAAACCCAGGCAGTCTGGCCCCACATTCACTGCCTCCCCATTCATTACATAGGTTCTGAACTGGAGTCTTCAAGGTCTAGAGGAAACATTACACCCAATTCTTGCCCATAAAGATGTCACATATAGAATCTACCTTTCTTCTTCACATTAGTGGAAGGAATGGTCACCTGAAGAATCTATGAGGGCAAAGACCCTGTTTTTTTGATTTACCCTGGATGCTTATTGCCTAGCACTCAATCAATATTTGTTGAATGATCAAACATCACTTCTATTTAACTCTGAAATGATTGGGGTTTTTTACATATAACAAAACCAGGCACTATTCAAAGTGTTACAGATACACTATTTTATCTTCAAAATATCTATATGAGGAAGGTATTCCTTTTAGCCTGACTCTACTGATGAGGAAACTGAGACTCCCCTGAGGCATTAGAATGTGAAACCAGGATCCAAACTTGGACAGTCTCTAAAGTTCTGTCATTTCCTGTCACTGCTATGTCAAACCACCACAAACTGAGTGGCTTCCCACAACAGAAAGCCTCCTCCTGGTAGCCCCAGGCCTGCCTTGGTTTGCAGCAGCATAACTCTGGTCTCTGCCTACATTCTTCCTCACCAGCCATCTTCCTTCAGGGGGATTCCTCTGTGTCTATCTGCAACCACTTGTCCTTCTCCTGGGGACACTGCTGGGACAGATAATCTCTCACACAGGCACGGGATTGATCACCCCGTGGTCAGTAGAGGCCAACACAGACTTCAACATTTTATAGTTTCTTTTTAAAAATTCCTATTTAAGTGTCCATTTCTTTTGAAAGCTAATGATTGGGGAGAAGGGTCTATAGCTAACAGTTTAAGATCACACAAAGTCTTCAAATTTTTATTTTTAAAAAGTTGCCTTTGAGAAAAATGTAAATAAGTACACAACTTCTCCCATAGACAGCTTCCCTATTCTACCAGAGTCTAGTGGCAGAGTCTTGTGCATTCGCTGTCTATCAACTGTGCTTTGTTCATCTGTCAATCATGAGAAGTACATTCACCATACACTGGCAACTTGATGTCCTTTGATATGCTGGGAGGCAATCAGAAATTTCCCAACCAGGTAAATTCAGAATTTGTCCCTTTAAACAGAGTTGGGGAAAAGCTATGGTTAAAAACAATTATTAACCAACCCACTATTTGGGAATTACTCTTTGAAAAGGTTTTCTTGGTTCATTATCATTTATAACTAAACGACTACATTTTGCCAGAATCACTACATGGTAAAAAAAAGACTACCTACATTGCCTTATTTTTTAAATATCAAAATACAGATTTTAAGCCAGGCCACAGGCCAGTGGGCAAAGCTAGTCAAACACTGTAGGGAAAATAATACTACCTAAAATCAAATTCTTAATCTGAAATTCAATCTGCTTGGTTATATTCTATCAATTATCCCAAGTCAAGAAGTAAAAGTACTAAGAGGTTATTCCAAAGGACAGTTTAATTTTTTTAGAATTTTTTTAAGTCAAATAAGATCCTTCTTCTAGAAAAGACCCATTACCAACATGGTATAATTTAGCAAGCAAAATTCTATTTTACTAGCATACCACATTAAAATGCAATTTTCAGATTAATATATTTACAGAACATCCCGAGACTGCCAGTTGCTCTCCCCTGGCGGCAAAAGCTTATCCTCTAATAATTATAATGAGCACCTCCTCAGGACAGAATGCTCAATGATCAGAGAAATAACTGATTTTTTTTTCTGAAGAAAAACATCCTTTAAAGGTATGTGTCACCCTATAGAAAGTGTAGAAATTTTCTTTGCTAAAAAGGCAATTAGAAAAAAATGCAAAACAGTCACCATTACAACCAAACACACCCTGTCTCCTGACATAGAAGCTTTCTCACACCGGTTGGTCCTTAGACATTTGCTGACCTCCTAGGGAATTCTCAATTTTGCAATCAGTTGCTCTTATGTCTTAGGGAAATATTCACTTAAGGTACTGTGTGTCACTGAGTGTGTGTGTGTGTGAGAGAGAGAGAAAGAGAGAGAGAGAATGTGTGTGTGTGTGTGTGTGTGTGTCTGAGTGCTTCCCCATGCCAGGATCTGTCCTCACCATCTACTTTCAGTCCTGTTCTATCACCTGTTCGAGATTTGTGCCCTCAGACAGCCTTGGTGAGCCTCAGCTCCCCCACTGTATTCAGGGCTATTACAGCAGCACCCTCACAGAGCTGTGGGGCCCATTGAGAGCTCCACATACCAGTGCATCACAGTGACTGCCAAGTCCCAGGAAGCACTCAATAAACATTACCCTGAACTTCTATAGGGCCCTCCTGTAAGTGAAAAGAAAAAAATAGGTAACTTGTTCAGGGGCACCATGCTGACAGAATCAAACCCCAATGTGTAAATTTCCCAAGTCCCTCCAACGGTAACATGAAGCATCAACACACTGAGGGACTGTGATCCATATTCTCTGAGGATAATAAAAAAGAGGGGGGTGGTGAGATCATGTATTTGATTATAATGACAAGTCTCCCCATCAGCCTTTTCTAAAAGAAAAGTATTGTCTTAAGTATTTTAATCCTAAACGGTATTAAGTTTAGGATAAAGGACCATTTCTTTCTATAGCACAATAGCAAATGTGGTGCTAATTTAGAATGTCTGCTTAATCTGCTGAGCATTTCACCAACAGGAGATCAAGAACGCGAGTCCCTGAAGCCCTTTACAGCACACACTTGCACACTTGCACAGTAAACCCTCCTATCAGGTCGGTATCCTTCTAGATGTTTTACAGATGAGGAAAGGGTGGCTTGGGCATGGTTCCCACACACCCCAAACTGCTCCGCCTAGATCTAAAGTCTGTGCTCACATCGGCACAACATGGTCAAGGCAAAAGAGGTTAGGCCACCTCACTGCTTGGCTTTGAGGGTACATGCAATGGAATAAGTGGGAAAGTGCCACCGTTTCCAGCACATCCCTATGAACATTAATTTTACCAAATTAATTCATCTCCAGAGCAGAAGTCAAAACTCTGCCTCACATTGGGCACACCCAATTCAAAATGTCAAGCTTGTCTGGATCAGTGTTAACATCACACAAAAGAACAGGATTTGGGTATCAGGTTGAGGTAAGTGGAACCTAAACCCCCCAGCTCTTGGGGCCTGTGCCCTCCCCACCCCTCGGAGCCTCAGCCCCCACGGTAGCCAGCACCGAGTTTAGAACGTTCTAGTCCAGGAGTTTCAGTTCAATACCAATTAATTCTTCCTCTGGAAAATAACTAACAATAAGAAAAGATTCCTTGAGTCCCAATTCCTGGGTATTCTTTCTTAGATTTTCTTTTAACTGTGGTAAAATATACATAACAGAATTGACTCCTTTAACTATTTTTAGGTGTACAGTTCTATGGCTCTGAGGACATTCACAGTGTCATGCAAATATCAGCGCCATCCATTTCCAGAGTGCTTTCATCTGCTCCAACACACACTCTGAACCCACGCCACGCTAACTCCCCAGTCACCCCACCCCAGCCCCAGCAACCATCTCTACTTTCTGTCTCCATGAATCTGGCTTCTCAATGTGCTGCACCTAGTACATGCATACAGTAGCTGTCCTTTTGTGACTGATTTATTTCACAGAGCTGAATGTCAGTTCTCTTTTGTTCCCATTTAATCTCCTTTAAGAAACACTTGCGAAATGCACATCCTTTAGAGGAAATAAAAATAAACATGTGAGATGTATTTTTTTTTCCCTTTTACTCATTGCTAAAAAGGACACACAAACACAAAGGATGCTTGGAGAGGAAGAAGAGACAGGAAATCAACAAACTCATCTACCATTCCACCATGGAATGACCCCATTTTCATTCCCACTTCTTCTCTCATAATCTCTTGCTTCATCAAATGAAATTGCTTTAATTACACCATATCGAGTATTCTCCTTCTTTCACTAAACCATCCATCAAAATGCTATATCTCCAAGCATTTCAAAAATTAACTTTGAAGGTTAATGTTAAAGGAGGAAAAAAATGTGTTTTTGTGAAAACATGGCCCTACATAGCTCTCCTAAGGTAGAAACAAGTTATAGCTGCCCAAAGTTCCTCTCTGATACAAGGAAATTGTCCCTGACAAGACAATATCATATTATTTAATGGTTGGTGCTGCAGAGAGAAGGCAACACCTTCATAAGTGTTCATATAAAAATCATTTGAATGTTAAACAAAAATGTATACAAACTCAAAATGTGGCCATCCCTCCCACCATGATCTCTCTCGATGGAAAACAGCCCAACAGCACCTAATGAAATTCTTGTTTTCTTTATAGGAATAAGATTAAATACTGCCACAAATCAACATTCTCCCTAATTTTTTATTGGGTTTTTTTTTTTTTTTTGCAATCCATATGCCCTCAGAATTAAGGGGGAGGAAGATAAAAATTCAATAAAACTGGCACCTTATTTTTGTTTCATGTTTCTACTTGCAGCTTGTTATATATATAATATATATAAAACAGCAGGCCCTAGAATCAGTAAAGGAAAATGATTTAAACTGAAATAAAACCCAAGTCAGCAGGAGATGACTTTGCCATCATAAGCTGATAGAACACAAGACTTCCTTTATTTATTTTAGTAGATATAACCTCAAGTCCTGAAAAAAAGACATTTTTAGAAAATGACACTGACCCAATTGCTAGGTCTCATGAATAAGGATGTGTTACTTTTGTTGTACCATTGCACATATATTTTCTGCTTAAATCTTGGAAAATATTTCATTTGAATGAGGGATTTTTTTTCCTCCTGAATTGTGAGATACCAGATGATTGAAGACATGGAGCTCCTGTCCACATTAGCAACATGCAACACCCCCATTGCTCACTGGAAATTTCCTCCCTCATCAAGGGAGGGCACAAGCACCATGAAGTGAGAGTAACCCAACAGAGGAGAACCCAAAGGACCCATCATTACACATTCAAAGTCTAAGTTACTTAACTAGAAGGAATTCACAGGGATTGCAAGCTCTAATTCTCCCTAGCCCGCCAGGTCTGCTTCCCTACCCGGATGGACTGTTTCTGGGGCTGGTCCACCTATATCTGCAGCTTCTTCAATCTTCTTCTCAGGTAAACTCCACTGCATCTTTCTGGGAACTGCCCCAAGTGTAAAAAAAATCAGCAGCACAGGACAGTAAACTTCCTCCTATCCCTGACAACCAGCCAAACACTCTTTTCCTCTGATTTATTCTACTTACATAAATATTCTTTCACAAAGACTCATCCTGGTCTCCCCAACGAATGAAAATTTTTGGTAAGCTTGCCTCACCTGTCCCTTTCCCAGCTTGCTTTGTCAAAGTAGAACCATAAACATTACCAGAGAATAAAACTCCTAAGAAAGACAGATCCAGTCCATCTGCTCTGACTTCTGGAAGGACAAAAACTAAAGATGTCTCAGTGCAAAGAAAATCTAAATATCAATTTTATAAGTGGGGAGTAAGCATCACCAGTATCAGCAAAACCCCAAGTCTGACCCCAAGTTTATTTTTCTCATACCTAAAGCTCACCCTTAGCAACTTAAATAGGTCACTCGTCTCCCCCCTGCTTCCCCTGAGGATCAGCTGACACCCAAGGCAATGGTTACATACCCAAAAGAAGATAGAATGAGGTCATAACTTGGGTAACAGAGGTCAAAATTCAATCTTCACTAAATTAACTGAGGCAAACGCATATGCAGAAACAGGCTGAATCCCACTAGACATGACAGCTCCTTCCTGAACACAGTAAATGAGCAATGCTCTTTGGGCTTGAAGTACTGTTTATTTCTGGACACAAGTCCGTGGCACTGATCACCTGGGGACCAGGTACAAGGAAAACCAGCATGAGGAATGCTGCTTCTGCTGAAGACCATGAAGTCCTTGACAATGATCAGAAAGCCACTGAAGAAGGGTGACTGGAAGGTGAAGTGTATGTGTGAGCATCATGTGGACATCTATTTAGGTGTCTACCGAGCATGCTCCTTAGAGCTGGTTGTCCCAGGTATGCCCCAAAAATCATGACTTCAAAGCAGGTTATGCGAAACAGATCCATGGGCAAGTGCTGGGTAAATGAAATGAACACATTTCTTTGCAGCAAGGCTTCTAGAATATGTTAATGGGAGAGAAGATACAGTTTTCTCAACTGAATGACAGAAACCTTTATTTACACTCTATTTACAATCTCTCGGGTTTCAGTGCACACACTTTGGGAGGTACTGCTTTAAAGGACCTGGAAGCCAGGTTAGCAGCAAGGACTGGGCAAGGGGTACAATAAGGTAACATCAATCCAATCTGCAGGACTAGCGGGGCATTAGCGGTTCTTGAACAGGTGTTTTAAAGCGAGCCCTCTGCACCCTTCTCTTGGCCTGAAATTGTTCCTCTCCATGTCATGAACTTGACTTGGCATCACTCACTGGCCCAGGACAGGCAGTCCCCTCCGCAGATCACCTGATCGACAGGAGCCCATTAAGCACTTTGAATCATATTATTCATCTCAGTCTTCTTCATAGCACCTCCTACCAAGACAGCATAGTGTGTTTTACTAATTACTGTATCCCTAGGCCTACTGACACACAGTAGGGACTCAATAAACACTTGCGGAATGACTATCTAAATGAAGTACTCTGCTATTCCTCCTTCACATGTGGAAAAATGATTTCTTAAACATCTGGCTACATTTAATTTCACTTCGGTATGATTTATTATTTTAAATAAAGAGGTCATGCTTCCACTGTGGCTGCGAAATTAAATGGCATCTGCATTACCTTTGGACACACATTTTCATAATGAGCCACTATAAGGAAACTACATATTTTTGAGTCATTCCAGAAACAATAGTGGGTTTGAACTGAGCTTCTCCCCCAGGCCTTTCAGGAATTTGGACACAAAACCACAAAGTGAACTGGCTCTTATGTTAACCAAACCCATACTGAGCTCATTAACAGCAGGCCAGAAACCTATTCCATCATGAGTGGGGTAAACTCTCAGCACAACAAGTTGCTGAGAAGGTTCTGGGCATATTTATTAAAGCCTCCAAAGACAAAAGTCTTTTTATTCACAGTCATCCTTTGGCAGACGTTTATTGAGCACCAAGGGCTTTCTAAGCACTGGGAACACAAAGGAAGAAGCACACAATGGTGCCCTCTCTAAAGGGCTTACAGCCTAGAGGAGAACCGGTCACCTGCCCTAGGTAGCACCTGTTTTCCAAGTGTGGTCCCCAAACCAGCAGCATCCAAGTCGCCTGGAAAAGGACGCCTGGGCAAGGACATCTGCGTTTCCATCAGACCACAGGCTGGTGGAGTCAGAAGCTCAGAGGGTGCGGCCAGTGACGGGTTTTTAACAAGGGTTTTAACAAGCCCTCGGGTCATCCTGACACAATGGGTGGAAGATGACTAAGTTACTTCCTGAAGGAGGAAAAAAAGTCTAGCAGATAAAGAAGAGACAGACAGGAAGAAGAGCTGCAGGCAATAGGAACAAAGAGTAAAAGTGGGAAGGGCAGAGAAAGCCACCATGTGGTGAGAACAGCGTGGCTCAAGCTGGACCAGGAGACGGAAGCCCTCAGAATCATGGAGAGTGTTGGGGCCCAGCAAGGAGCTGGGACTTCATCCTGAGGACAGTGAGGAGCCCCTGAAGGGGTGGGATGGGCATGCCCAGACCGCAGAAGATTTCAGGAGATCACCTTGGATACAGGCAGAAAACAGAAAGCCCTTACAGAAGGCAGCTGCAGACAGCTAGGTGCGAAGGGACGGAAACTGGAGGCACGTGGTCAGAAATGACAGCTCTCCGAGAGGAAGCTGGCAGCTCAGGCACACCTTACACAGCCACAGAGACGGAGCTGCCAGGGCGCTGTGGGGCGGCTTGAGCATCCCTACCCCTGAGAAGCCGTGCCTCACATCCCCACGCCATGCAGGGCATGTGCTGGTCTAGGAGGACCGAGGACTCCTCCTGGCAGCACACTTCGTATTTTATTGTGGTTAGTTGCTCAGCTGTCAGTCTTTCCCTATAGATTGACAGCTTGCAGCAGGCAGTGGCAGGAGCCATCCTGGTCAGTTTCCACTTGCAGCATTTGGAACCGCGCCCAGCACTCCGGAAGCCAAACTGAATGAATGGAGCGAGACAAGCCAGGAGGCCACGGAGAGGCCACTGCTCTTCCATTCAGGGGAGAGATGACCTTGTCATGGAGAAGGAATCCGAAAGCTAAACAACCGAACTTTTTTATTTTTCCTGTCTCTCGATAAATTCAAAACATTGAATGAACATCTTTATAAATCAATTATGTTATGAGAATTCAACGTGAACCTGATCTGCTGAACGAAATCCACAAGCTTATCTTCCTGTGAAAGTCAGCAAGGCCCACGGTTTGAGTGCTTTTGCCAGTGAAACTATGACACAGTAAAAGGCACCTAATTGCGCTAACAATTCTGCTTTCTTTTGTTTTCAGAACTACTCTTGCAAAGCTTAAAGCAGAGGATGGAGATATTTTCAAATCACGCTAACACAGTCTGTGCCTTTGCTTTGGTTTTTAGAAATGATTTCAAGCAGGCAGATAATGTTGTGACCCAATTACAGGGTATTTTGAAAGTCGCAGGCACCTAAGTTGGGGGTGGAGCTGGTGGGTGTAAAGGGAAGAGTTACTTAGCAGGCACTACCACCTGCCTGTCAACCCTGCAAACGAATTGTATAGAGAAGCGAGCTGTGATAATCAGGAAGTAATGCAGCTTTTTCCCCTGACCTGCTTCCCGTTTTCTCACCATTCCCAAAATAGACAGAGCTAAGGAAAATCATAAATATATTTCTCAGCCCTCTAGGGGGAAGGTTCATTAAGGGCATAAATTTGGATCCCTGAGAAAAAAGAATGAAAGGCAAAGCTATCAAAAGTCTAGAATCAGGAAGGGGAAAATAAAACCTCAGTACAAAAAGGAATTCGAAAAAGCAAACAATGACCACTTCTTACACCAAAGATTCTAGGAGGTGGTATCCCAAGGTTGGCTGCCCTTGGATCTCCAAACTCAAGCTCTTTACAGTCAAAAGTTAAAAGTCTGGCTTAAAACTAAAAATGATAACCGCTGAGGTCTTATTGGACTACAGTCCTGATTCTAAATCGTTATAACTCAGAAAATCATTATAACAGCCATTTCATAAAGGTGTCATCTGTATTCCTATGTATGGATAAGGAAACTGAGGCACTATATAAATGCCCAAGTAAAATTCTGTTGTCTACAATCCTATGGCTATTAAATTGCATAGCAGCAAACTTCAAGAGTCTGCTTCATGACTCCCAAACCCCTGCTGCCTCCCCATAAGGCTGTTCTGTGCATGCCCCTTAGGACAGGTAGCATCATCCCGACCTACATCCGCTAGATGCCACAGCCAAGACCCTCAAAAAGGCTTCCAGATGTTGCCAAATGTTCCCTGGAGGATAAAACTGCCCCCTCTGACAAACATGCCACAGAGATTTGAAAGGCCAACTCTCTAGCTTCCCAGAAGGAAGAGCGAATGCTAAGCAATAGGTAGAAGAAACAGGCTGTGACAGTTCTGCAGGAAAGATGGGAAAGGAGAGAGCACGGGCTTTTCTGTGCTGGGATTTGCCACTGGGAGGGCTTTGTTCTTCTAGGCCAAGGGGCTCCTCAGTCCACAGAGTGAGGCCAGAACTTCACACTCACATCTCTATGGCAGCACCTCTCACCATGCTCCTCCATTCCTCCCCATCTTCCTGAACTTAGCACAGGGCTGGGCACGCCAGTTCTTAATTGACATTAGCTGAAGGAAGGTGAGAACAAACGTGATTGAGGTTTCTGGGTGTCACCAATTGAATGCACGTATGTCTCCACTAAGGATCTGGAAAAGGCATAAATCAATAAAGTAAAACTTGGTTCTTGGGAAGAATAATCAGTTCAGGTTGGATCACTAGAGGAATCTGAGGTTAAATCAGTGTTTCCCAAATGATCAACACTCCTGAGTTTGCCATGAGCCCATAAGTTATTGTTTTTATTAAGCCTCCCCATTCCCAACCTTCCTCCCTACCACCGCCCATCAGCAACTAAAACTAAAGGTGAATGATAGCAATTCCACTATTTTTTTTTTTTTTACATACAAGCTGGGGTACAGGCCAGAGGCGTGGGGCGGCGAGAGGGTTCATCAGAGACAGAGCGGGGAGCAGAACAGGCAGATCAGAAATACACTGCTGAGGGGAGCAGCAGGCGAGGCAGGAGAGGTCTGCTGCACCATGTGGGATTCTCCCCGGCCGGGCGTCGAACTCGCGTAGCTGCTGCCGACAGCTCCACAGCGCAGCTGCGCCACCGGGGAGGCCCCTCCACAATTTTTTTTTTAGGCAAATGATTGTTAAGTTTCCTCCAGTGAATCATCAAGGCTCACCCAGGGGGCATGATCCCACAGGGGTTCAAACCAAACTGGCTGTGACATAATTCCTGTACTCCATCTGCAGTCCCAGGAACCACCAACCCTGAATAGCCAAAGTGTGCTGTCTGGGCAGAAAAAGACCTGCATGAAGGAAACATACGCTAAGATCTGTCATTCTGAGGCCCTGCCTGCTAAAATTCACATTTCAATCACTTGTCCTTTCAGCTCTCAGACCTTCATCTTTCATTTTGGCACCTTCCTAGTTATTCTTGGGCTATAATTCAAAAATACTCACTGATTCCCAGAGCACTTTCAAAATTAGCCTCTTCTCTGTTCCTAGGACCTTGGGTCTGAATCAGTGACTCGACATTCCTGGAAGGCCCAGAGGCCCCATCAGCCCACCCACAAGCCCCATCGTTTGGCCTGGACTCTGCTGCTCACTGGATCCCGAGACCAGGGCTCTCTACATCTCAGGCTGGGATTCCCAGATGTATCAATTTCATGGACCATTAAGCTGCCAAATAAAAACATTGCCATCAATTCAGAAAAGAGATTGTACCCCCAAATTGGAAGAGTACAATCTCAGAGAAAAGGACACATCTTCTAATTGGAAAACACTTATGAAATATTCACCACGGGTGTCACCATTATCATTTTGATAAGGACAATGAAAATGTTACCAACAGACAACAGCCGGCAGGCCTAGCTTTGCAGGAAGTGGACACTCAGTTACTTTTACAATGTGTGCGAGTGTGGCTCTGACTTACAGGGCAGCAACTCTGGAAACGCTGCTCCCCACACCACCAGTAATGAGCAGCCCTCCCTGCTTCCTCAGCATGGCCTGGCGCATTGCTCTCCAGTACTCTGCAAAGTCTCTCCCATCTCATGTCCCTAAGGCTATACTTCTCCTCTTAGGTCAGATCCCAAACAGCATTCTTTTTAATCAAGTTTAAAAAGGAGAGGGGGCACTTTTTCCTCCCCCTCCAAGCATTCCTGAAGCATACTTCCAGTACAGTAACATTTCAGAAACCTTAGCTGTTTCCCAACAGAGAAAATTTTGCAGAATTTCCCAAGCGGCACAGGACAGAATAGTTCACTTTAGGAATAGCCACTGTCAAATCAAATAAGGAAAAACCTTCACCTACAACTCCCTATCATTAATTTTTTCCAAGTTCTCTTCACATCTTTGTCCATATGAATCTATACATTACTCAGTAGTGATACATGGGGATATTTTTCCTGATTATGAAAGCAATGCTTGTCCCAGCACTTGTTCAAAGCTTGGGAGACAATGCAAGAGGTATGCATTATGGAATAAGAGGATGTAGAAAAGAAATGTTTCCTGTAACTCTACAACCAAAGACCTCAAATACCTTTAAACTGGTCCACGTTTCTTCCTGTCAAGCTGTGATGGCTTGACTTTCTACCTGCTACATGTCCTCTCTTACAGCCTCCTTCTGCTTGGAGTTACTGCCTCACCCCAGCCAGGGGCCCAGTGGCCCAGCAACCCTGGAGCCTTAGGTGCCACAGAAAGCACTGGATGGGGGCCTCCCTGGTGGCATAAGGGGTTGAGTCTCAGCACTATGAAACTAATGCAGCCACTGCAATGCAACCACTGCAGCATGAGTTTGATCCCCAGCCAGGGAGCTGACCCACATGGCGCAGCAGATCTCTCCAATCTCGCCTGCTCCTCCCCTCAGCAGTGTATTTCAGTCAAACTGCTTGTTCTGCTCCCCATTCTGTCTCTGGTGAGTCCCCAACACCTTTGGCCTAGACCCCAGCTCTTGTATGCATAAATAAACAAATCTTTAAAAAAAGAAAAGAAAAGAAAGAAAGCACTGGGTGGAGACTCACTGTCTATTTAAATGTAAACACTAACTCTGGCTTCTCCTTGCCAGCCTCACAAAAGGCTAAGGAGGTTGAGTTTTGTGAGCATCTAGAAAGCAAAGTACTCTACAAACACCAAGTGGGACTGGCTTCCTTTGCTCTTTGCCCCATCATCATAGCTTGCCAAAAAAAAAGTTTATGACTTTGCCAAGGAGGAGTAGGTGCATTCGTACAACTGTCACCTGCTACTGCTCCAGCAGCCCACCACGGGCACCATCAGTTACTCCAGCAACCAAGGACTGCCTTTCTAATCAAGGGCTAAAGGGAGAGGTTGGGGATATGGAAAAGACTTGCCAAAATTTCACATGGATGGGCCCAAGACAACCTCCTCTGCAGGTCTGGAGGAGGTTTCTTTCTCAGATTATCTGCCTGAGTAAGAGCAGAAGCTCCCCCTCAGAAGAAATATAAAACAATCTTAAATATCTAATGTGCTTTACTCAATTTTAAGCATTACCTTATGGCTAATCTAGGTGGGCAAAGCCACAAAGAGTTAATTTCATGACAACCATTCTTTGACAAACAAAAAGGAAGGCAGGAATGGCAAAAAGGAAAAAAAAAAAAAAGCATTTGACAAAACAAGACAGACCAGACTTAGTAAAACACAAAATCAGCTTCATCTAACATTCTAAATGAAGCCCCCATTCTCAAATGGCTTCATGGCAGACCTTCCCAATGGGACAAGAAGGAGCCAAGAGACATACACAGGGTGCATTCTATTGCAACTCCTGCATTTTACCGAAAGGAAAACTGAGGCCCAAAGAAGTGAACTGACTGTATGATTATACAGGAAATTAAAGCAACAGGACACAAATTTGGCCCAGAAGGCAAGTTTTACCACCATATCCCACCAGAATCTTTATTATGGAGAGTCTGTCACTCTGCCTCTGACAAACCATTTCAACTGAGAAAAACACCACCTACAAGTATCAACAAACAGAATATGTACTAATAACATTAAAATTAAAGCGGGTAATTTGAGTTTATCTTCCTTACATTTTAGTTCATCTGTTGGTAGTACAACATGGTTGAAAGTAAATGAACACAACACAGTTTCCAAACCTGGATGGAAGCTTCTTAAAAACATTCAAATCATTTTGAAGACATGCTGTTCCAATCAAATCTAATTCCAAACAACAAATCAAAAATGTTTTACAAGAGAATGCTTATTGAATAATAATGAAATCAGTTGACGATATTCTCATGAGCTAAAACTTTCAACTCCTATTGCTGAGTCCACCTCCTCAGAGATGTTTTCTTGCAAAGTTGAACATTTATTTCAAAGATACTAACACAGAAGCTGATGTGTGTAAGAAACTTAGAGCTTGGCATGCAGTAAGCACTGAACCAATGCTAGTTTCCTAAACCCAGGAAGGTAAGTATTGCCCACATAATTATTAATACCATCTTACAATACCTCCCTAAAAGTCTGTCCTATACCCTGGAAAATGGAAGGTGTTATAATCACCACGGTGTTTTCTTATGCTAAAAGTGTAACTGAAAAAGGTATAGAGGGAGACAATTCAAAAAACAAATTTAGATATCCAGAAATCAGGATAGTCAACATAACACTATTCTAATATTATGGCAACACTTTCAGTATTAATTAATTCCTGCTGTAACAGAAAAAAAGTAATTCCATGTTTACTGCGGTTTCTTTGGTGGCAGGAAAATAAAACCACCACCAAAAGTTGAAACACGACATAAAAAGAGTAACAGTTTTAAAATATTTCATTTTTGTACAAGTGGATTCTTGCAATACTTAGTGGTATTTTCCTAAATAATTTTGCAGTCAATATTCATATTACTCCTTAAGTTTAAAACACCAGCTCATGGAGCTTTTTCACTGTCACTTTACAGAAGTTTCAGAAAGGTGATCATGCTGGTTCCTTTAATCATTTAGTTAAAAGTATCTTATGGAAGAGAGGATAAAGGCATGAGACATAAACACCTTTTCCAAAAAAGTATCTTAACTTTAGAGTCCTTTCTTAAAGGTTCTATGCATAACCCTGGGTACATCTCAGCCTATGAAGACACTGATATTTCAGGGTGAGGTAGTAAATGGATTGACAAAAGGACAGCAATAGAAATCCTGCATCTGTTTTCCCCCCTGGTGTTCTGACTGCCAGCCCACTATACTCTACTGCCACCTGTGTTCTCTCAGCATTTCCCCCAGTGTGAAGGTTCCTCATCTTGACAAATGTCATTTCTTTCAAAATAGTGCCATTTCTAGGACTCTGCAAGTTACAATAAACAATTGTTGAACAAATACTGCTTTCAAGCAACAAACTGAAAACATAACAAAGCTGCTACCTAAGTTCTTAAAGAAATTACCCTTCAAGGATTCTGTCTGTTCCTGAAAGTCCAGCTTAATTATCATGGCTATTTGAGATATGAAATATAAACCCATCACAAGGGAAAAAACTCAGGATACCCAAATCCACAGCAACAGATCAAGACACCACAGCTGGTTTTTTAAATCAGTGAAATATTAAAACAAATGACAAACCAATGCCAACTTCACAAAGTTTCCTCATTTCTTGGAAATTCAAACACCACTGCTGGCATCATTTTGTGATAATCCTTTAAATATTTCACCTATGTCATCAGGCGCAATGCAAAGTCAACTGCCCAGGGGATTTCTAAAACAAAACTGCCCTCCCAGAGTCCAGTGTGGGCCCAGCCTTGGCCACGGACCTTATTTATTCTGCTCTCAATTTTGCACCCTCTCCTCCACCACCACCACTTAAAAAAAACCAAAAACGTTTGTGACAGTCGTGGCATGAACCCGGGCAGAACTTGATTACTAAACAGCCACAACTCTTAAGCCTGATTTTTCCGGACTTTGTTGTTTTGTTGTTTTAATTCAAGCCCCATGCTCTCTCGACCCCTTGCTCCCGACCCCTCGGTTCCAGATCTCTTCACTGATGTCGACACCTTTCATTGTTTCTATGGGAGTCAGCATCTCTCCCCCGGTCCAGCAATGTTTTTACCGCACAAATGTCACGTCTAGCGTTCTACCCTCCATTCCGCCCGGCGGGCAGAAGAGGGACTTTCAGGACCCACTGGCCAGCTTCCCGAATTGGGTTCCCTTCGTACAGCCATTTTCTAGTTAAAACGCTCTCTCTGCCTCCGAGAGTGAAAATGAACTTTTCCCCCCTTTGATCTCGCAGCGGCTAGTGTCTGAAGCCCCCGAGATGCCAGCCTCGTCTCCAACTCCCTAGCAGGAGCGCTCCACCTCCCCGGGAGGGAAAGCCCAGGCGCACAGCAGAGGCTGGTGCCAGGGCAAGGGGGTGTGCGCTCTTCCCCGCCAGCGCCCACCCTCACTTTTCCTCTCCGCAGTCCCCACCCGGGCGCACCCCCTCCAATCCTGTCTCCCCCGCCCCAGGCCCTGCCAAGCCCGGGCAGCCGAGGAAAAAAGGGCGCAGGGAAGCAGGAGGGCTGGAAGTCAAGGAGTGAGTCCGCAGTCGCCGTGCCACCCGCCCTGCGGTGCCGGCGCTGGGCGCACGGGACTCCGCAGCGGGCGCCCGCTGCAGATGCGGCGGCAGCTGCTGCAGCTGTGGCTGCGGCTGGGCGGCCGGCAGTGGCCGCGGAGCCCTCGGGGCCGGGAACAGAAGAGCAGCCGCCGGGACTACCCGCAGTCACTCGCCGAACGCCGCAGCTGCTGCCGGCTCTCTCTCCAGCAACCCCGGGCCGCCCGGAGGTCTAGGGTAAAAGCAAGGAAGAAAGCGGGCTCACCCGTGGTGCGCGCGGCGCACGCCTCAGCTCCGGGGCCCGGCTGCTCCGCTCCAGTCTCGCCCTCTCCGGAGCGCCCAGATCAGCTGCGGGTGCAGCGCACCAGCTTCCTACTTGAGACCAGGACGGGCTCTGGCGACTGAGCATGCCCAGTGCGGTTCCGCGAGTCCCGCGCTGGGAGCGGCGCCGGCGAGATTCCACTTCTCCAGGCTTTGGCGGCGGCTGCGCGAGGAGAGACTGGAGGGGCCCCACCCGGCCGGGGCCGAGCGGGAGAAAGGCGGGGCCGGGGGCGGGAGCCGAGGGTAGGGGCCGGGGAAGGGGGCGGGCCGCGCTGCTAGAGCGACCCCTGCAGGTCCCGGCTGCAGGGAGCTGGGATGCACGGTACCTAAATCACCGGGGAAGATGGTAGGTAACATCAATGGGAGCCCTAATGACCCACAGATCGGAGTCGTGGTGTAGCCGAGAATCCCCTCCCTGTGGGTCTGGCGTCTGTCTGCACCAAAAGACCTTAACCCTGGCTAGTCTTTTCTCCCATATGTCCGCTTTCCCCTCTAACAGGGAAATGCCCCCAGATGAGAGCTGCCCACACCCACGCAGCTGCAACTTGTAGTTGAGACCTTTTCCTTCCTTTAGCCTCCTTATCCCGAACTCCTGCACCGCCCTCCCCTCTCATACACACACACTGATCCTAAAATTACAGCAAGATCATCTCAGGGAAGAAACACACCTAGAGGAGGAGAAAAGCATGGTTTCCTTTTCACTCCCAGGAATATTACCTATAGCTCGAATTGTAAGCAAACAAGCAAAGTCCTGATGAGAATGCATGCTTAGTAGTGATAATCTGTGTTCTACCCCAGATGCTGTGAATTACATCCCTAAAGCATTTTGAAGGATTGCTCTTCACCACTGTGGTGGTTGTCAAACCTGAACCTGGGTCACAATCACACAGCGGGCTTACAGAAATAGATTGCTGGCTTCCATTCCCAGAGTCTATGAATGAGTCGGTCTGCGTTGGACCCAGGTATCTATCTAACAAATGCCCAGGTCATTCTGGTTTTACCACTCTGAGGATCACACCTTAAGAGCCACTATTCCGTACAGACAAAAGCACCCGCGCACACACAGACTGTCTATCATCACTTTTCAGGGTACTTGTGCTAAAAACAAATTTGAAATAGTAACTGCAAAGTAAATGGCTCCTCCTCACTCGTCCTCTTACCCAAACTTCCAGAAAGCATTCCTTCCTCAAATAACAAACTCACATTAAAAAATCCATCCTTATTCATGGGAGGACTCTATAGAGTGGGTGTGGGATTATGTTATTTCTTCATACATCATGAATTTATTGAGTAGCCACAAGGTCTAGTAGTAAGTGAATTAAAAAAAAAAAGCCCAGACCCCTGCTTTCATGGACCTTACTGTTCAGCAAGGTAGACAAATAACCACTCAAAAATGTCCTTTCAAACATGGCATGTGCTAGAAGAGAAATGTACAAGATATTAACACAATATAATGGGACCCTGAGGCAGACGGGTGGGGCTGAAAGGAATGACTGGATGGGGTAACTACCTAGTGGGAAGGGGTTTCTGGCTTTTGCAAGCCTACAATTTCCCGCCAAAAATATCCCTCAGACCCATCTGGAGGCAAACAATCATGTCACTCCAGCAACAGAAAATAATGCCACTGAGAAATCCCTATAAATTCTCGAAGGTGCTCGCCCCTGGAGATGAGTTTCTGCACGCCAAGATCCAACTACCGCGCCTGTGGGCCATGAACAGCGGGCGAAGGCAGTTTAGCCCACTTCGGGGGAAAAAACACTCTGAACTGGAAAGTCAAGTTTCGGTCTATGTCCTTCAGGCCCAGAGAGGCGAGGGAATTCGCCCAAGACCACCACGCTCGTCAGCAGCAGTTAGCACGGGTCCCCAGCCTTGCAGGCCAGCCGTCAGTCCACGGCACTGTATGCCCTCGGACCCCGGCTGGTCCCCAGGAGGGCTCCCGGACGCCCCCATCTCTCTCGGGTCCCGGGATGGTAAACCTCCCTTCCCAGCTCGATCTCCTTGCGACCGGGAGGAAAACCCGCGGTGGAGTGCGCGGCGGCGGGGCGGGGCGAAGCGCGCAGGCGCAGTGGCCTCCAGGTTGGGCAGAGGAGGCGCCCAGCTCCACACCTGATGCAATCAGCCTTCCGGAAGCGGCCGGGCGCCGAGCTCACCCAGGAAACGTTTCTGCGCCGTCCCACGGCCGCCGCCCCCCTCGCCCGGTGCTCGGTCAGCTGGCTGCCGGTCTAGGTCCGGGGGCGAGAGGCGACGTTCGGCCGCCCCCTGGGGGGACCCGCAGGAGGAGTCGGGAAGTCACCACTGGGGAAAGCAGAATCCCTGGCTGCCCTCATAGTGACGTGGAAACGGGCACCGAGCGTTCCCGGCTGCAGGAGGAAATTTCCTTATTCATGAATTTCCCGAGAGGGCGGCCGGGTGGAGGTGAGGAAAGAGTGCAGGGGAAGCTTTGCGCCTTCCTTGCTTGCTTCCTTCCTTCCTTCCTCCTCCTCCCGACACACATTTTCTTTCTCCCTCACCTAAAGGAACGTTTATATTAATAGCAGTTTTAAGGCAGCATGGAGAGAACTCCCTAATACCTTCTCCGTCTTGCTAAATATGTAATAGCACGTAAGCTCTGCCACATAAAACCTCCCACCGCTCACTCATTTTATAAATAAGGAATTGGTTTCTCTATACCTCATCATTTCAGTTTACAAAGAAAATCATTTCTCGTTTCACCATCACATGCAATTTTGATGTCCATTGTGAGTGGGATTTTTTTTCCCTACATGCTGACTCACTCATGAATTGTTTTCCAAGGAAATGAAATATTCCAAGAACATTCCAAGAGTGTGTTTACAACAGCATAGATGTAAAAAACTACCTTTGTAAGCCTTTCAAGGCCAAAGGGGAAAAGAAAAGGCAGATTCAAGGAATTCTAGTTGGAAGGATACTTATCTAGAATCAAGTCTGGATCAACGCTTTGATTTTACACAAGACATCTGCCTCTCTCTAGCCCAAAGAGGAAAATGACTTTTCCTTACCTAATGACCACATCAGCTGCGCCGAACTGGCACTTGAACACAGATTTCTTGACTCATCCAATGAAAAATAAAATTGTCTATATATACAGAGTGCAATACTATATTTACAATGTTTTTTTTCCCATCCAAAGATTACAAAGTAGAAAATCAGTGGCAACAATGGTGATCCTATGACTCGTTCCCACTTCTGAGGTCATTAGTCTTTAAATAGTCCTTGATCTGTCCAATCACTGCACCACCAATCCAACCACTTCTAAGATAACCAAAGACTGAGCATTAAATGCTTCCATTAAAGTGGTATGAAATTCCTCAGAACTTCCAGACATCAAGAAATCTTTTGTATCAACATGTAGAGCCTCTGGTATTTTTGCTTGGTCATGTGGAATATGAACTGTTTGAGGTTAAGAGAATTTTAATGATTATAACAAATTATCAGGGTTGTGAAATTGCCTCTGTACTGATTCAAAATACTTTAACAAAATCAAAATCAAAGTGAAGTACAAAAATACCTGCAAAACTCTTGCCTGCACTAAGATCACATTCCAGAACCCTATCTACCTTTTTATCTTGATGAATGTGTATTTTTTTTTTTTTGGAGAATGTTCTGACATTTAGAAATCTGGGAGAACACCTTCCACTTAAGCAAAAATAGAGTCAAGTAAATGTCAAAATACAGAGGTGCAAAGTACAAACTCATCACAACAACGTACTAGTTCGAGAATAACCTTTCTGGGTTCTTACCATGTGCCAGATACTGGCTGTTTCCTCACAACTAAGCTATAAGTAAGGTACTATCGTTATCCCTATTTCACAGGTAATGAAAGTGAAGTTTAAGGATATGCAGTAACTAACTAAAAGTACAGTGCAATAAACAACAGAACTGAGATTTGAACTGAGGCAGTTTGCCTGGAGCTTTAAATAACTCTCTACAGAAAGTGTAAGTACAGAGGAGATGATTGTGATTTTTGTCTCATAAGAAAGGAAATGTGTGGGTTCCTATGAGCTGGCTGCTAGCGGGCCACTCTGGGCAACTGTGACCTATTTGTTATCTGCAAATCACAGCAGAGCATTCCTTGACTGCCTACAGAGTATAGCCCAGTATCACGAGGCAGACCCAAGTCGCCCAGGCTGCTGTTGACTATCTCCATGGTGGTCTCAGATAACTCTACCTGTGCTAACATCATATTTTGCTGACGCAAATGTCTCTTGACATATGGTCACGATGTCCCCTTCCTTGTCCCTCGTAAACTTTATCCCCATTCCCATCCTACCCTCTGGACCTTAATCCTCATACCATTGTCGCATGATCAGCTTTTACTAGCCTGTATGATTTCATAAAATGGCACAAGAACTTCTGCTCAAGTAGCAGTTTTGCCTTGCAAACCTGCTCCATGACTGTTGTGTCCCTCAAGTGGAAACAAAAGTTCCTGTCCCAACAGAAGTGGAGAGTTGTATTTACTCTCCTTCCAAAGACAAGACTTGGTAAAGTAACTTCACACTAGGAAAAAACCCCTTACTTACTGATGAAATGGTGGCCCCCAAATTTACAACTAATCTTAACCAGAGATACAAGGCAGGTGATCAAACATCCAGTAGGGGCGGTGGGGGGGGGGGCTATCAGCAAAGTTCCCCTCTGAAAGAGCCCTCTCCATGCCTGGCTGGTTCCTCTAGCCCTAAACTGTCCAAAATGGTCATCACCAACTACAGCTGGCTATTTAGTTTTAAACTAATTAAAATTACATTTAAATTATCAGTTTCTCAGTCCTACTAGCTACATTTCTTTTTTTTTTAAATATTTACTTATGCATACAAGCTGGGGTGCAGGGCATAGGTGTGGGGTGGTGAGAGGATTCACCAGGGACAGAGCAGGAAGCAGAACAGGCAGATCTAGGGAAGCACACCACTGAGGGGAGCAGCGGGCGAGGCAGGAAAGGTCTGCGGCGCAACATGGGAAGTTCCCCGGCCGGGGATCGAATTCATGTTGCAGTGGCTTTGGACAGATCCACAGTGCTGCGCTCAACCCACTGTGCCACCAGGGAGGCCCCAGCTAATAGCTACATTTCAAGTGCAAAACAGCCACATGACCTACTGGCTACTATATTGACAGCACATGGAGAAAACATTTTAATTACAGCAAAATATTGTACTGGACAGTGATGCTCTAGTCCTTATCCCAATAGTGTGAGGCTCCAATCACTCTTCTAATCCTGGGAAGCACATGTTTCCACCCTGGCCTTTGTCCAGGCCTTCAATCCTTTGTTTTCCAAACCAAAATGATCATCAGAGTGTAGAATAATACACTGGAATGGAAATATATGAGCTTTGGAATAAGATGCATTTCAATCTTACCTCTTTAATTTACTATCTGTGTGGCCTTGGACAAGTTACTTAACCTTACTGAACCTTGACATTCTCATCTGTAAAATGGGCATCTTACTCTTCTTGGCTTTGTTTACGATTAAATGAAGCTTCACATAGATTTCCTTCCTTCCATTCCTATTTCAGTTAACGACATCAACAATTACTCAGCTTTCCAAACTAGAAATCTCAGTCATCTTCAATTCTTCCTTCCTCCTTAACCACCCACATCTAATTACTCATCAAGCTTTGTTGTTCGCACCTCAGGGATGCCGCTCAATTCGGGGCCCTCCTCTCTGTCCCCACTCCCACTGGCTTTTCATGTTCTATTTCAGAATTCTGCTAACTTGACCCTGGTGACACCCATCACTTTTAGTCCAAGTCCCTTCTCCATGCTGCACCAGAGTGAGCCTTCTAAAAAAAGATGCCAATGATGTCATTTCCCTCCTTTAAAACCATGAGGATTTCCAGTGGCTTAAGAATTAAAAGCGTAACTCCCCAACCTAAGGATCACATGGTCAAGCCCTTGTTCTGTTTCAAGACTTTATTTGTATTCCTCTCCTACCAACCTCCCTTTGAGCTACCCTTCCCCCCGCTCATAACTCTCTAAACTGCCTCAGCTCCACAAGGGATTCCTAGAAAATAAAATTAGCTCTTCACATCTCTGCCCTTGCACACACCCTTCTCAGTCTGAATTCATCTTTTTATATCTTCTTTACTGACAAAATCCTATTTATTCTTTAAGATGCAGACATAAAAGTTTATGACTAAACTTTTATAAATTTTAGTCAATGTCCTAAGGGAAAGTAGTCATCTGCTCATCTGTGATGCCATAGATTAAGAGTTTAGATGCTGTAGGCTACCTGGTTTTATTTTTTTTAATTCTTTTTTAAAGATTTATTTATTTATGCATACAAGCTGGGGTGTAGGCCAGAGGTGTGGGGTGGTGAGAGGACTCACCAGAACAGAGTGGGGAGCAGAACAGGCAGACTGTCTGAAACACACTGCTGAGGGGAGCAGCGGGCGAGGCAGGAGAGGTCTGCTGCGCCATGTGGGAAGCTCCCTGGCCAGGTATCTGAATTCATGCTGTAGTGGCTCTGGATAGCTTCACAGTGCTGCGCTCAACCCGTTGCACCACCAGGCAGGCCCTGTTACCTGGTTTTAAATACTGGCTGCACACCATCTCGCCAGTGGTTTGAAAGTGACTTCTTCCCTCCTAACCTCAATTTCCTTATCTGCAAATGCTGATAGTCATGTGTTAGTATCACATCCTTAGTACCTGTCCTGAGTGTTACTTACATGCTAGCATCACAATACCACATACTTAGTGTTGCCAAGTAGTGTTGAAAGTATATCATGACATATTGCACATAAAGTTCATCATAATGTGCTTGACTCACAGATAAGCATTCCGTACACATTAAAATCACTACATTTATGATTATTTATTCATCTTGCCCTTTGTTTTCATGTGGGATTTTTTTACATTTTACATAAATTTTTTTACTTAAAAAATTTTATATTCAGTTTTACATTTAAAGGAAAAGTAGTTTTTACAAGCACTTCATATTCATTGAACAAAATTTAGGAAATGCTGATGAGAAAGAAAAAGATTAAATTCCGTGTTATTTAAGACATTTCTTGGCTATACGCAGGAGGAGCCTTCGTGATAGGTAGTAAGTACATCACGGGAGGGTTGTCAGGTAGCCCACTGCAGCAGCACAAGGAGAGCCTGATTCAGAAAAGGGTCAGAATCTGAGGAAGTCTGGCCACACTGACAAAGACTAGTCACCTGATGTGACCCCTATTCCTGCACCATTGCAAATTAGAATCACATTCTCCCTAATCAAGATCACAACAGGAATACGCAAGGTCCATACCCGAGCAGCCAAAAGGCAGAAAGAGGAAATATCTGCCTCCCTTCAGGTTTCATATTGTGAAGTGAGACCCTCCCACAACCCAAACTCCAACTTTAGGGGACTCACCAAAAATGTAAAGAGAGCCTATCCATTCCCCTACTCCATCACCCCATAATGCTTTAGCTACACTTAAGCACCCGTTGGCAAACACCATGTCCTTCCATGCTTTGGTGCCTTTGTCCAGGCTGTTCTCTCTGCCTGGGATGAACTCCCTGCTTTGCACACTGATCCTCTTTTACCTCCCACACCTTGTCTACTTCTCAAAATCGTCTGACTTCAGGGGCCAAGATTCTTCCTTGAGTCCACCACCGTGAATGGCTCACTTCTTGGTTCCAGAGCCTGGCACATGCTTTTGTAGTACCTCTTGCTACTTTATATTTGCTGCTACTTTGTTCCAACTTTATCACAGAAGATGCTGGAAAAAGATCTATTTAGTGAATAAAGGGAAAAAAAGAAATTAGCTTTTATTAAGGAACTATATTATGCACTTTATATTAACTAAGTTTATAATTCCGCTTTTCCTCAGAGAGTATGTATCACCATTTTACACAGAGAGAACTGAGGCACAAAGGAGTTAAGTTACTTTTCTAAGGTCACACAGGTGTTAAAAGTAAAGGCAGAATTTGAGCAAAGCAGTCTGAGTCCAGAACTTAGGCTGTTACCCAATGAGATGTTACGACTCTGTTAAAAGGTAATATGTGCTTTTATTTTTATAGTCCTGGTAGCCTCCTCAGAAGAGAAGAAAGTCAATTAAATTTTTCTGCAAATTTTTGCTATTAAAAAAATGTACTTAGTAAATTTTATAAACACTTACTCCCTGGTTCTTGAATAATAATAATAATGGGAGGACTCTACACAGAAATTCATAAAAACTCAATTTGTGAACACAAAAACACATAATAAAATTCATCACACTCTGTCTCTTCCTTTCCTCCATATTACCAAGAGTTGTTACAGCAGACACTGCCATTTTATTGACTAGTGCCTGTGACTACAAAGAATGTATGTTCTTATGCCTAAGCAATCTCCTTTACTTCCTAAATTTCTTGTTTTGCTTATCATCAGACAGTAGAAAGTTGAATCCAGAGTATCAATGTGTTTGGTGTCTCACAAATAATTAGACAGGTAAGGGCAAGAACTTAAATCTTTTGTTCATGCTCAGAAGGTACAACATAATTATAACATTCAACATAGAAAAATACTTAATTTTAAACTCATATCAACGTAATTAAATAGGAAAAGGGAATCTGAATGAATGATGCTAAAATGAGAAAAGAGGTTTAAAAGAACCAGAATTATTTTTAAGAGAAAGGCTTCATTCAGATTAGAGATAAATAAGAAATACATTGCTAATTTGCAGAGGCGTTGGTAATCTCCTTGACCAAGTAAGGAATTTAAAGTTTCCTTTCTGTACTGTGCCTGCCAAGCACCTCTACTTTTATGTGCCTCACTGCAAGGACTGCAGAGAGAAAGGAAGGGAGAGGGAGAGACAGAGAGCAAGAGAGCAAGAGATAAGGATTGGGAGAAGAATAGAAAGAGAGAGGAATAGAAAGGGAAAAAAGCCAAAAAAAAGACCTAAAAAACTCTGATTTGAGAGATTTTTATTGCAAGTAAACATCCATCATTAAAATAAAATATTTGTAATTGTAAAATATTTGCTCCTTAAAAATATCTTGGAATATAAAAACTGAATTTAGGAGGGGAAAGGACATTAGTATAGGAAAAGGAAATATAATTAAAATAATAGCACAGAATAAATACTTAACATGGAGGTTAGATATTAGGAAAAAAAGTTCTCCATAAGGTCAATCAGATAAAAGGAAAGACTTCAAAGAGCTATAACACGGGCTCTATCTCTTGAGACACTTAAAATTAACTTGGACAAAACATGAGAATATATTTTGTAGAAAGCAATCTTTTCTGACAAGCTGGTAGATTAACTTTAATTGATTTTCTACCTCTCATTTCTTTAATTCTCTGAAATGCTATTCTTAGAAGACAAATGAGTTTTCTTTGAAGGTGAATTTTGTCTTTATTTTGGTGAAATAAGATTTAATTTCTCATAGAAATAGTTTCTAAGCCAGTGGCTTTACAAGAAAGAATTCTGTTATTTTGATTATAAAAATCAACATTATAACATTTCAGAAACATGAAATAGAAAGGATTCAAAACAATTTCTAAAATAGCCACTCTCTCATTTTGGGTTTCATCAGAATAGCACTCAGCTTCCAGGTATCAATACCTGTTTTAGTTAGATAGTGCTAAATAGTGAGCTACCCTTTGCAGCTGAAAGCCACATTTTATTATCTCACCATTTCTGGGGCCCCGGCATCTGGGAGCACCTTAGCTGGGTCTTTAAAGGCGCCATGACATTTCAGTCAAAGAAAGCCTGGTTTCACTTATAACAGGACTATAGGGAGGCCGGGTGGGAGAGAGACAATCAGTGGGGGGGGAGGGGAGGAGGA
>PVIJ01000675.1:0-110578 GCA_004024925.1 Scalopus aquaticus | reverse complement strand
TCACATTTTTCATGAAAGAAATGGTTTCAACATTTTCCATGAGAAAACTATAGGGCTTCATTTTAGTTAAGTAATAATATAATATTGCTAAAATAAAAATAAGTTTTGAGAGTTTACTGTGCCCTAAGCACTACACTGAATACAGAAGTTAAGGTCAAGTTCTTTGGCACAAACTGCTTAGTTTTGTCTTACTGACTGACTACTTATGTGACACTCTGTAAACTATTTAACGTATCTGTGCTTCTGTTCCCTCATCTATAAAGTGGGAAAAATAATACTTACCTCCTAGAGTTACTGTGAGAATTAATTGAGCCAATTTGTATGGCTCACCTAGAACAGAGACTGGCATCTAATAAGTGTTGTGTAAGACTCAGTTAATATTCACATTAGGTAATATTTACAAATATCACCTCATTCAATACTCAACATGCCCCAAGGAGGTAAGAATAATTACCTTTTGACTTCATAGGTAAGGAGGAAGTGAGTCTTAAATAGATATAGGTTCAATAATTTACCTAAATGGGGCCTCCCTGGTGGTATAACAGGTTAAGTGCAGCACCGTGGAGCTGTCACATGAGTTCGATGCCCGGCCGGGGAGATTCCCACACGGCGCAGCAGACCTCTCCTGCCTCTCCTGCCTCACCCACTGCTCCCCTCAGCAGTGCATTTCAGTCGATCTGCCTGGTCTGCTCCCCGCTCTGTCTCTGGTGAACCCTCTCACTGCCCAACACCTCTGGCATGCACCCCAGCTTGTATGCAAATATAAATAAATCTTTTTTTTTAATTACTTAAATGTATGAAGTGAAATGTAATTTATACAACTGAATGTTGAGACTGACTTTTAATGGAATTCTCTAGGCAGAGGTGGTTCTTTTTTTTTTTTAAGTCCTAGATGCAAGTGGCTAGAAATAAAACATGAAGGAAGAATCTAGATTAGATAACTCATTTACGACTGTAACTTTTCAGAATTTTAAAAGGAAATTGAAAAAGAAGAGTTTTTAGAGCACCTAGCTGTAAAAATCACCACATAATTCCTAAAGGGAAAAAGTGAACATAAATAACACCTAATCTGGCAAGACTATAGCAAAGAAGAAAACATTTGATAATCTACCAAAAATCTCAAGTCTCACCAACTGACATTGTGATCCCTTTTCTATGGTACTAACTTGGAATATTTCCAACCACAATTGCTTTTAGACAGCCAACTGCCACACAGGGTATGATAGATACTAGACCTTTCCAAATATTCCAGTTCTCTTCCTGGGAACATGAAGAACTACATTTCTCACCCTTCTTTTAAGCCAAGCATGGTTATATTACTTGCTTTGTCCAATGAAATATGAGTGAAAATGACGTATCATACCAGGTGAAAACTTTGAGAGCCAGAGTGCCTTTTGCTCATGTCCTGCTGGTGCTCCTTCAGCCTGCATCTTTGAGGGACGTCAGTCTTTCTCACCTGGTCACCTGTTCTTCTTTAGGTAGGCATTGTGAGCATAAGTAAACCATTGTGGTTTTAAGCCACTGACATTTTGGGGTATATATTACCTCAGACTATCCTCTCCTACCTTGGTATGATTATGTATGGTGTAAAAACCTTTTAAAGAAGAGTTGTGACATCCAGAAAATGACATTTTGTCAAACTCTATTACTAGTTCATAAGGTATTTTCCAAAGGTACCTAAAGTTAGCATTTATGAGTTTACAAACTGACCTGGTCTAAAAGCAATCCAAAGTATAAAACCTAATTGCACTGGAAATGAGACCTTAAGGGAAAATATTTGCTTTTTGAAAATTTTCTATAAAATGGAAATTAATTATTGCCCATATGACCGCCATTCTCCCAATATATCTACATATCTCAGTAACTGGGGACCAGGAGAGATTTCTCTCTTTTCAGAACTTCTAAAGCCCAATTCCCATGTGGCAAGCAGTCATGAGCTGACCCATTCACCAGATTGATTTTGAGAGTCTTCTCTCAGTGAGTTGCCTCTCTTAGTGGCAACTTTCATTTAACAAACATATACCATTCAGTTGGTCATTATACTAACTGACCTGGCATTCCAAAAAAGTTAAACTATCAAGAAAACAGCTGATACGTGAATTCAGGCTAGAAATCTGCATATAATTTATGGTCCTCCGTATCTGTGGGTTCCACATCATGGATTCAACCAACCATAGATGTACAAATCCCAGAATCTGTGATTGTGGAACTCCAGGAAAGAAAAATAATGCCCCCATAAGTGGACCTCTGCAGTTAATACCTATGTTATTCAAGGGTCAACTGTATTCTAATAGATACTGTGGGTTCCTATGAGCTGGGTACTAGCTGATCACTCTGGGCAACTGTGACCTATTTGCTATCTGCAAATCACAGCAGAGCATTCCTTGACACCTACAGAGTATAGCCCGACATCACAAGGCAGGCCCGGGGACGTCTGGGCTGCTGTTGACCTGATTACGTGAATATCTCCATCGTGGTCCCAGATAACTCTGCCTGTGATAACAACAGCACATATATTTTGCTGACGCAAATGTTTCCTGACGTATGATCAAGATGTCCCCTTCCCTGTCCCTCATAAAACTGTCCCCCATTCCTATCCCACCCTCCAGACCTATTCCTCATACCATTGTTGCATGATCAGGTTTTACTAGCCTGTGTGCTTTCAATAAATGGCACAAGAACTTCTGCTCAAGTAGCAGAGTCTTGCCTTGCAAACCTGCTCCATGACAAAGTTCCTGTCACAACAAAATACAACCAATTTTCAATCTCATCTGTTCAATCTCACTGATATCTTGAAGTCCTTACCCAGTACCTCAGAATGTGACCTTATTTGGAAATAAGGTCATTACAGATATAATTAGCTAAGATAAATTCATACTGGAGTAGGATGGGCCCCTAATATGACCGGTGTCCAAATAAGAAGCCAGCAATTGTGAAAGCACAATGATACAGGTAGAATACCTCATAGAGAGGGAGGAGAGTATTTGAGATATGCATCTCTAGGATAAGGACACCAAGAATTTCTGTCAGCAGAAGCAAGGAGAGTCATGGGACAGATTCTCCCTTAATGTCCTCCAAAGGAATAAACCCTGTTGACACCTTCACTTTGGACTCCTAGCCTCCAGAACTATGAGGGAATAGATTTCTATTCTCTTGAGCTATCCAGTTTATAGTATTTTGTTACCATAACCATTGGGAACCAATATGCCCATCCTCTCCAAATAAATTCCTTCATAACAAGGTAGAAGAAAAGTTTTCTGACCACAAACTAGTATTTCTTAAGTTCAGAGATTGTCAGAGGACAAAATAAGGTCTGAAAAGTTATGGCAAACTGTTAATCATCCCTTTCTGTGGTGACACAGTGAAGACACACTAAAAAACTCTCTTAGATTCAGAGTATTGACTTTGTAACAAAATGTAGAAAGAACAGTAAAACTGATGAACAGATCTCCCCAAATGTAATTTGCAGTAATAAGAAACTCACCATGAATGTCTCAAGTTTTTGAGTAGCTTACCACAGGTATTGGCCTTACACAATCATATATATATTATAATTAATGCGGCAGCCAGGGTTTGGGGGAGGAGGAAAGGAGTTATAAAAAGAGCTTCATATTTGCAAGATAGAGATGAACAGTGGTGTTGGTTGTACAGCAATGTGAATGTCCTTAATGCCACTGCGTGGTACACTTAAAAATAGTTAAGATGGTCAGTTTTATGTTACGTGTATTTTACACAATTATAGAAAGTAAGTCACACTGAAAACATATAGATGATTGACAGATAGACAGACAGTAGATGACACTATTTTTACTGTATTTGAAAACATAGATCTATACCTCCTACAGTAATCTCTATTTTAAAATTCTCATTTTTTCATTGGTATTGGAGAGTAGACATATTATTAAAGGTGATCTACCCAGTCAGTCAGGATACGTTGGGTTACAGGGGAGCAGACAAGAGCAAGAAAGCCTGGGGGGCCTCCCCGGTGGCGCAGCGGTTAAGCGCTGCGCTGTGGAGTTGTTGGCAGCAGCGACGCGAGTTCGACGCCCGACCGGGGAGAATCCCACATGGCGCGGCAGACCTCTCCTGCCTCGCCCACTGCTCCCCTCAGCAGTGTATTTCTGATCTGCCTGTTCTGCTCCCCGCTCTGTCTCTGGTGAACCCTCTCGCCGCCCCACGCCTCTGGCCTGTACCCCAACTTGTATGTATAAATAAAAACTAAATCTTTAAAAAAAAAAAAAAGAAAAAGAAAGAAAGACTGGGGCACAAACCTAGAGAGGCCAGGCACGGCGTGGTGACAACTCAGAGGGTCCAACAGAGTCTGGGCTTTCTCTAGCTCCATGCCATGCCTCTCAGCTCCCGTCTGGGCTGCAGCGTCCCCTAGAGATGCATTCTCTTGGCCAATAATCCCACCAGCTCTGGTCAAAGTCTAGGAATTGAGAGCCTGACCTAAGTCTCTTGCCCATCCTGAGGCCAGAAATATTAGGGCAGTGAGGAGGTCGAGCGCTACCAAAGCAAATGGCTGGGAACTGGTAAAGGTACCTCCCACCCCCCAAACTAATGTGTTATTAGTAAAGGGGAATAAGTGCTGAGTAGGTGAAAACAACAGACATTCACTATCTGAACCAATCACATGTCCTCTAAAGTTAATGTGGGATAATTACATTTATTAAGCAATTAGAAAACAGTCTCTATACCTTCAAGCTACTAAATGTCTCACTAGCTGGTTATAATTACCCACAGACATGTCCAATTCTCTTAGACTAGAGAAAACACAGACAGAAATTAGGAGAAATTAATCCAAAAGCTAAATAAAGGAAAATCAAAGTTAGTTCTTTTAACCAGAGTTCACACATCAAAGCAGCCAAGAAACTCTCATGATCACAGAAGCTTCCATTCCCCAGTTCTTACAGCCACTGCAGGAAGAAAAAGGTCTTTTCTAAAAGTCAGCCTGGGGACATGCCTGTGTCGGGCTGGTCCTCCTTCCCATTTGCCCCTTCGCATTCACCTTTCAGTATGTTTACAGGAACGGCACATCCTTGTCCCAACCTGAGTCTAACTCAGTTGTGCTAATGGCCTTGGGTATAATACAAATTGTACTAAGCAAAGGCACAGTTCAACACACTGCCAACAGTGTTGAGGTAGCTAAAGATGATAAAGGCTGGATTGTTTTAGAAGTCCAGTGATTCTACTTTGCAATTAACAAAACTGAAGATGGAAAGAATAAAATTGCCAGTTAATAGAAGACTGAACAGAATGTTCACATGATTTTTAGCACATAACTTAGTAGCAGCACTGCCACAACAAAATTCCTTCCATTCGCATCTGTTCTTTTTACATGAACAAGGTTTCTAAGAGCATATATATATATTATAGAAGAGGAATGAAATTGATGCCAAGCTCTATTTCAATTGGTTTACTATTATTATTACTGTTAAGTCTTCTAGAAACATTAATACTTTTCTTTATCTATAAGTGTATAGATTTAAAAATGCAGTTTCATCTCAGTAAGATATACTTCCAAACATTTTAATTTTTATGTTTAATAATCCATAAGATTTATAACATATTTGTGAAATTTTGACTAATAATACTGATAATAATAGCAACTCAAAATAGAAGCTATTTCTAAATATTTAAAGACTTAGGTCAAAGGAAATAAAAGTTTAATTTCTAGATTGCAGAGAATTGTGCTAGAATGATAAATAAACTACTTTGGGGAATAAAAATACATTATATCATGATAAAGTTTTCTGTGACAAATGAAATGGAAGTATGAGATAAAGAGTAAGAGGAATGATATAAAATGTCCAGTGAACAGCTGGCTGAAGTATTTTAAAAACACATGATAATGGGTATCAAATTGTTACGGCATTTAATGCCACTGGATGAATTTTAAAAAGAAACACTTTATCAATACATCTAACTCATCATATATTGTATTCTTTAAATCAATTTACACTTATGATAAAAAAAATTTAGATGTCAATTAAAAAATGGGTGATAGGCCTCCCTGGTGGTGCAAGGGGTCAAATCTCAGCACTCTGAAGCTATCAGCAGCCATACTCTGGCCAGGGAGCTCCAAACATGGCGCAGCAGACCTCTCCTGTCTTGCCCGCTGCTCCCCTCAGCAGTGTATTTCAGTCATTCCGCCTATTCTGCTCCCCACTCTGTCTCTGGTGAATCCTCTCAACACCCGCCCCCCCACACCGCTGGCCTGTGCCCCAGCTCTTGTATGCATAAGTAAATCTTTTATAAAAAATGGGTGATCGGGTACATGGTTTACAGCCCATGCTAGCAAAAATGTTTGCAAAACTGATCTAAAGGAAGAGGCAAGGGGGATACTTAAAAAAAAAAAAATCATAGTAGTGGGCCTCCCTGGTGGCGCAACGGGTTAAGTGGTTAAGCGCAGTGGCCCAGCCCTGTGGAGCTGTAGGCGGCTGCAGCCCAGCCGGGGAAATTCCCATATGGCGGGCAGACCTCTCCTGTCTCACCCACTGCTCCCCTCACAGTGTATTTCGGTCAGTCTGCTTGTTCTGCTCCCCGCTCTGTCTCTGGTGAATCCTCTCACTGCCCCACGCCTCTTGCCTGCACCCCAGCTTGTATGCAAAAACAAATAAATCTCTAAAAAAAATCATAATAATGTAATATGTAAGGCCTAAGGGAAGCCACAGACAAGCAGATACAAATGCTTAGGAGATGGCCATAGGTGCGTTGGCTTGAGAGAAGGCAAAGTCCCAGGGGCAGAGGTGAGCAGGCTGCTCAGACTGAATTAGGCAATACTTTACATTGACCACACTCACTGATTACTTTTGATTTATAGTAAGAACTCAACTATCCGCTCTGATGTGGTAGAACCTAGTTATGACAAGAAATTCATTTGCTGGGTTTGGTGGAATCAGAATAAGGGGTGAGAATGGTGTGATGCCAGCGCATAATGACCCCAGGTCCTGACAGCTGAGCACACCCATCTGATGGTGCGTGGGGATCCTGCCATGGGCACTGAGGGGTTCCACTCTAAGGGCCCTCGCAGGGCTGACAGGGACAATGCCAGTTTATGGCTCTCAGGCTCTTGTCTCTGTGAGGCCACAGTTTCTCAGAACCACTATATTAGACGGCTAGGAGTATATTAATCATAATCAAATTCCAATCCTGTCTCCATCATCTGACCTCTGGCAACCTAAACTGAAGTTTTGAACAAATCCATTTCTCAGTCATACATTTATGGACATCATCTAGGACTTTTTTCAACGTAAGATGAATTATTCCATTATACAAGGGTTTTTATTCTTTAATTAACAAGTAAAATCGAATTCTAAATCTTTGCGGTAATAGGGATGGTGGGGCTTTCATTCCCATGTATCACCCATAAAACCGTTATAAATGCAATTATAAAATTAACATATGAGAAGAAGAAAATTGAGCATATTACTGATTCAAAATAAGGGCTAATTAAGTTCACTCACACCGACCTGCGCTGATCACAGCTGGGCTGAAGACAATTGGCTAGAAAGGAAGTTTAATTAATTTAGCACACATTTACTGAGCAACGACTGAAGCACAAAAGCACCAGGGGATAGGAGGAGAAGCAAGGCAGACTCTGCTATCGAGAGCACCCAGGTAAGCAGGTGATTCTCACACTGTGTGATAAACGCACAATCAAGGGATAAAAGGTTAGGGGGTGCACAGTGGAGGAAAATGAGGGACAGGTTTCACAGAGGAGACATTTCATCTCTATTTAGAAGGAAAAGTAGAAATTTATCCAGAGGCGGAAGAGTTACTCAATAGTGAGAGAGTACAGTCTATGTTCTGGAACCCTCTGAGGGCACCGCATCTCCAGAGAGTGGTAAAAGTCCAGTGTTCCTGGAACATGGGATGTGGTGGGAACAGCACAGAAAGTGAAAAAGTTTGGATTTTACCAACCTGCATGGGAGAGTGGGGTATGATTTCATGTGGACTGGACCCATTGGCAGAGCACAACTTGGAAGGCACAACATTGGATGGCACAACTCTCCAGACACTTTGGGAGGACACATGAGCATATATTAAAATACAAAAATTTGGAAACCTCCAACCTCAGTGAAACTTCTAGAAATCCAGAGATCTAAACCAGGTCAAGATATCCTTTCCAGGCTTCCCTGATAGCACAAGGGGTTAAGTCCTCAGCACTATGAAGCTATTGGCAGCCACTGCAGCACGAGTTCAATCCCCAGTCAGGGAGCTTCCCACATGGCACAGCAGACCTCTTCTGCCTGGCCAGCTGCTCCCCTCAGCAATGTGTTTCGGTCGTTCCACTGTTCTTCTCCCCACTCTGTCTCTGGTGAATTCTCTCACTCCCCACCCTCCACCTCTGGCCTGCACCCCAGCTCTTGTATGCATAAATAAATAAATCCTTAATTTAAAAAAAGATGTCCCTTCCAAAGAGATGGGGAATTTGCTGCACGTGACACCCTTATCAGTGAGAGAAAGCAGAATGTCTAGTGTGGGTAGAGTACTTGGGAGGCAATATACCTATCTAAGACTGCTACTTTGACCCACTTTTCTAGCACCTCAAAGGACTTCTCCATTTTGAGTGGACCACAGAGAAAAATGACTCTCCAGCTGGCCCAGGGGTCCTGAAACCTGTGCTACCACTGGACTGCTGAATCCAGTGGGCCCCAAGGTGACCAATATTCCTGTGACAGATGGAAATGCTGCTGGGGACACCTTTTGCTGACTTCTTAGTGCAGACCTTTAGGATTTTGGGCAAAGTTATGCCATTTTCTCCTGATAACCATTCTTCTTTTTGAGAAACAACTGCTGGCTGCTATTAGATCCAGCAAGACTGACGTGCTGATCACACTCTGGGCACCAGTGGGCACCAAAGCCACAGAGCTGATGTACAGAGCAGCACTGCCCCAAGCGGGAGTGGCCCATCAAGACTGACTTTAGCGAGTCCTGAGGAGGAGGCGGAAGAGGAAGCAGTGCAAGCAAGAGACTCCGGCCCCCTGGCTTGCATTCTTGCTTTAATGTCTCTTCTCTCTCAAACCATAATCAGTTGCAGAACAAGGACTAAGCAGTTATGAGTATTTCTTCTTATTTAGATAAGAATATATTTGTCTATACATTTTTTTTCACTTTCCCATTTTCTTACTATCTAACAATGTGTTAAAAGTGGTTAACCCTAACTCCAGGATTTATGTTACAGAATATCAAAGAGAGGTTTAACCCAGCTAAAAGAATGAATGTAAGTAACTCTAATACGGATAAAGTAAACTTTTGTGTTTTCAGCTGTTTGAGAAATAAAGGCATCCTATTAAGTGGAAGCATGTTTTCATTCTGTGTTCATTTGAAAGTAAAATATGCTTAGAAGAGCAGCCAAGAATGGTCCCAGGCTCACCACCAGATGCTTGGCTATAAACTCAGAGGTTGTAGCTTCACAGAAGTTAACAGATTCTCACAGTACATTCCACAAGCGCCCCTTTCACAGTCCGCTTTAGTGGCTGAATGTTCTTGGCTTCTCAGATTTCCCTGCAAGCTCTGCCTTGCACCATGCTTTAGAGGAACTGGCTGTGACTATCTGATCCTCCAAATCCACCTCTCCCAACTTTCACTTCTCCACCTGCTCCCACAACTGTGTAAGATCTAATTCCTATAATAAATCCCTGTCTCACAACACTCACAATGGCTCATCTTCCTAACTGAACCTTGAGTGAGGAAAATTTTTTATTATTTTTAAATGAAGTACCATGTTTTCTATCCTTATTTTTTTTAAAGATTTATTTATTTATGCATACAAGAACTGGAGTGCAAGCCAGCGGAATGGGGGAGGGGTAAAAGGACTTACCAGAGACAGAGAGGGGAGCACAACAGGCGGACTGACTGAAACACACTGCAGAGGGGAGCAACAGGTGAGACAGGAGAGGTCTGCTGTGCCATGTAGGGTAGCTGCCCGGCTGGGGATTGAACTCATGCTGCTGTGGCTGCCAACAGCTTCACAGTGCTGAGACTAACCCCTTGCGCCACCAAGGAGCCCCCTATCCTTGTTAATTTTTTTGACAGTATAGGATTTCTCTCCTCAGGTGTGGAGGATCTTAGTAGGATGCCTTTATTTCTCAAACAGCTGAAAACACAAAATTTCACTTTATCCATATATATATATATATATTTATACATACAAGCTGGGGTACAGGCCAGAGGCGAGGGGCGGTGAGAGGGTTCACCAGAGACAGAGTGGGGGAGCAGAACAGGCAGATCCATGGAAATACACTGCTGAGGGGAGCAGTGGGCAAGGCAGGAGAGGTCTGTTGCGCCATGTGGGACTCTCCCCTGCTGGGCAGTGAACTCGCATCGCACGCTGCCGACAGTGCTGCGCCACCAGGGAGGCCCTCACTTTATCCGCATTAGAGTTACTTACATTCATTCTTTTAGCTGGGTTATACCTCTTTTTGATATTCTGTAACATAAATCCTGGAGTTAGGGTTAACCACTTTTAACACATTGTTAGATAGAAGGAAAATAGGAAAGTAAAAAGCACCTATAGTCAGTTTTGAATGAAGGTGTGAAGAAGGCAAGGTGTTCAAAAGCTACTTCCGGAAGAGCAATGCATGCAAATGAAACAGCAAGTGCAAAGGCCGTGAGGAACGAACATGACAGAGGGAGTCAGGGTGCTGAGTGTAGCGAGTGAGGAGCAGTGCAGGAGTCAATGAGGTCTGAGAGTTAAGCGGGGAGAGAGGTGAGGCCATGAAGGGAATGT
Organism: Scalopus aquaticus; assembly: GCA_004024925.1. Lineage (NCBI taxonomy): Eukaryota > Metazoa > Chordata > Mammalia > Eulipotyphla > Talpidae > Scalopus > Scalopus aquaticus. Next base: position 99,843 of record PVIJ01000675.1, on the reverse strand, counting down.
ATATAATGGCAGGAACTTCAACTTTCTTTCTTTTCTATAGAGATAACACTTGTTTACAATACTGTATATGATTTAGGGAAACAGGTTCACACTTCCCCAGATGTGTTACCAAACCACACCAAAGCAATTATAGTCATTTATTAGAGAGCACTGATCTCCTCCCCCACTTCCCCCCTCTTCTCTCCTCCCCTCTCTAGTAGCTTTAAGTCTGGAGTCACATTTAGAGGGTTTGTTTTGGATTAGTTTTGTCAGTCCCTTTGTTTTGTTGCTCTATATTCTACTTGAGTGAAATCATCAAGTATATTTTAATGAGTTCAATTTTGTTGCCATGTTGAAAATAGACTGCAGGGGGCAGACAAGAGCAGAAACAGGAAGATGAAATAGTCCAGGTGAGAGATGGTACTGACAGCAAACCCAGATGTTAGCAGTAAAGTAGTGACAAGTGTTAGAATCTGGATATATTTTGAATATAGAGATACTAGGATTTTCTGTCAAATGGAAGTGTGGATGGAAAAGAAAAAAAAAGACATCAAAGATGACTCCAAGTTTTCTGGCTTGAGCAAAGAAGAATGCTATTTCCATTTAATGAAACAGAAAGTAGGGATAGAACAAATCTTGAGAATAATATCAAAAGTTCAAATTTGGTCACAACTTTGAAATGTCTACTAGCTATAAAGAGGAATTGACATTCAGAGGAGAGATCTGAGAGGGAGATACAGATTTTGGAATTATTCCTTTACAGATGAGAACGGTTAGAAAAGAGAAGTGTTTAGGACTGAACTCTGGGGCAGTGGAAATGTTGGAGAGATAAAATGGGGCCAAAGGCATGAGGAAAATCAGGAGCTGACCTGAGTCCCAATTCTGTGACTCAAGCTTTCTTTGCAGAGAGGGACCATATCTTATTGATGTGCAAATTCCTGACATCTAAAGCAGTTTCAGTTTTATGGCTGTCAGTAAACTGGTGTTGTAGTGAGGGCTGTAGGGTAAGTGAGAAAGTTGTCAGGTTTTTTGCCTCCCTTGAGTTATAGACTTTTGCAGGCCTACACACATGCCTAATGGCGGGCACCTGGAGTGGGGTGTGGGCCTGCATGAATGGGCACACCTGAGCCAGAGACTGGGCTTATAAGCAGCAGCAGAAGAAGTGACAGCAGAAGCAGCAGAGAACAGAGCATGCAGCAGAGGACTGTTTGGGGTGTAGCAGAGACCACGAGACGCCACCAGAGAGCCCAGAAAGAGTGAAGGTTGGCTGGGGGCTAAAAGGCCTGCCAGTCCCCTGGCCCCCCGGAACCCCCAGGAACCTGGCTCCACTGCCTGCCCTATACCTGGTTGCCTCTCTACTAGATACCATTAAAAGACTAAAAAGCCTAAAATCCACTGAGGGCTCCAGGATTCCTTCATTTCCTTTTGACCACTCTGTGCAGCTCTGTGGAGAACCTGTGCTCCCAGTGCCATCCTGTGTTCCCTGCGGTCATCCTGCCTCCACAGGGCCCTACTAGATTACCTAGTGGGAAGGTGAATCCAAGCGTGGGAGAAAAATATTTGTAAATCAGCCTTGTATCTAAAGAACTCCTACAACTCAATAACAAAAAGAAAAATAACTAAATTTTAAAAATCAATGAACAATCCAAATAGAAATTTCTTAGATTTACAAATGGCCAAATCACACATGAAAAGATGATTGACATCATTAGCCACAAGGGGAATGCAAATGAAAACCACAATTAGATGCTACTTCACACATACTAGAATCAAAAGGAAAATAACAAATGTTGACAAGGATGTAGAAAAATTGGAACCATCACACACTGTTGGTGAGAATGTCAAACATGTAGCTACTTTGGAAAATAATTTGGCAGTGCATCAAAAAGGCAAATATAGAATGACCATTTAACCTAGAAATTCTACTTCTAAGTATTTAGCCAGGGATAACAACTGTAATTGCCTGACCTATAGAAACAATAGAACACAGTATCACTAGGGGAAAAATAGGGGTAATTGGCAAGGATACCACCAACCAACAGAAGAAATCAAGAATGGAAAATAACGATGCTAAGAGAGGGTATTCCAAAAAAGAAGCAGCAATTCCTCATCTAGTGTATAGGGCTCCAGGACCCAATAAGTGTGTGTGGATACTTCCACACAGCAATAAGTGATTCTCAGATACCAGCAGGGTGTCCAAGAATTCAACTCAACTTCAACACTATCTACACTAAGACAGTATCCAATTCCACAGGTTAAGGTCTCAGTCTCCCAAGACTGCTTTCCACTTCAAGCCAGCTGCAAGCCCAGACTGCTACCTGTGCTTCTGACCACCCTATTCCAAGGTTTCCACGACCACATCCAAAGATTTGGTAAATTCACTAGAGTGGCTCACTCTAGTGAACTCAAGAAACCAGCTTATTCACTAGATCACTGATTTATTACAGGAACAACCAGATGGAAGATTTGCACGGGGCAATTTCTGAGGGAAAGGACACAGAGCTTCCATGACCACTCCAGGGACACCATTCTCCAGAAAGTTCCACAAGTTCACCAATCTGAAACCTCCCGAAGCCCTTTTTGTAAAGGGGCAGGAAGACACAGGGAGCACAGGTTCTCTATAGAGCTACGCAGATGGGTCTAAAGGGAGGGAGTTCTGGAGCCCTCAGTGGCTTTTTATTAGTCTTTCATAGAGCGGCAACCAGGTACAGGGTAGGTAGGTTGGCCAGGGAGCCAGGAGACTAGCAGGCCTCCCAGTCCCGGGCGAATCTTCACTCTCTCGAGCATTCTGGCGGCGTCTGATGACCTCTGCTTCTCCTCTGTCTCTGCTGCTGCTTATAAGTCCAGTCTCTGGCTCAGGTGCGCCACTCACACATGCCCACACCCTTTTCCTGGTGTCCGCCATTAGCCACGCTCATAGGCTTGCAGAGGTTCATCATTGAGGGGAGGGCGGAAAAACCTGGTAATTCTCATTTACCTTACACCTTTCTTTTGGGTTTTCATGGAGCCTGTGTTACATAGGCTTGGTTGATTAACTCATTGGCTATTGGTGACTGATTCAACCTCTACCTCCCTCCCCTCTTCAGAGATGGGAATGGAAGTTCCAGAATCTAATCAGGTAGTTGATTCCCCCGGCAACCAGCCCCAACTGCAGGTGTTTTCCAAAAGTTATCTTCATCAACATCACAAGAAACACCTTTAACATCCTCAAGACAAGAAATTCCAAGGCTGTTAAGAGCTGTGAATCAGGAATTTTGGATGAAGACCAAATACATATGAGAAACGGTCATCTGAGCGACCAAATATATATTTCTGGCAAATTACAAGATTTTAGGACCAGTTTCTATTTTCAGACCCAGACTCATGACTGAGTCCCCAGGAATAAGAATTCAGCAATAGCATAGTAAATATGCATGATAATGATACCCTAAGTTCCCCTCAAAAGGGGTTTATGGGCATTCACTTACATTGGGGAAAAGGAAATACCCAGACATTTCAGAGATTACTGGATAAAGGGCTCAAACTGAACCACTACATCATCATGGCCTTCGTTAGAGCAATAAAAGGAGATCTGGTCAAGGCCTGTCTTACAGTGAATTCATGAGGTTTGCAGGCCTTCTTAGTGATCATTTCTCTGACCCTCAAATGTAACATGGAAATTTTTTCTTACATATTTAGCTATTGGTACATCTACCTCATTGGGTTGCAAGTTGTTGACCTGTGTGTTAATAGCTTTGAAACTCTAACTCCCTGGCCAGCATAATAAAGCAAAACCAGTATTTGTCCTGAGAGTGGGTGATGAGATTAGTGCCCCCCATAAGTGTTCAGAGAATACAAAGGAGGTGGTTTCTGTCCTATCTCCAATTCACTGGTCTAGCTGTAGAAAACAGATGACTCCTGGAACAACTGTAGACTACAAATAGTAGCTTTATCATAGCTACCAATCAGATGTGAGAACAGATTAACATAGCCTCAGCTCCATGGTATGCTGTCATTGATTTGATGAATGTGTACTTTGCTATTCTGATCCAAAAAGAAGGGGAGAAACAGTTTGTGTTCACATGGAACTGGCAATAATATACATTTTTGGTTTTGCCCTAGGGTTATGCTTCCCATCATAACATAGTATGAAGAGATCTGGGATTTCCAGACATCCCACAGACCATCACACCGCTCCATTACAGTGACAACATTATGTTCACCAAGTAGGATGACCATGAAATGGCTACCACAGAGAAGGCTTAGGTGAGCTCCTGATATAGTGCCATATGCAAGGAGGTCACCCAGTCACATGGTAGCACGTTGACCATACTGGAACCCTTCCATCCTGAGAGTGCCAGCAGTTCATTCTCATAGACTCAGACATGTACTTCTGGGATAGGTCTGCCTTTCCTGCCTGCAGGGCTCCATCAGCACCACTACCTGAGGACTTAGGGATTATTTGCTTCCTTCTGGCATGGGAGTCCCCATAATGTCACAGCAGTCTGTGTAGCCCACTTTACAGCAAAGGAAGTATGGCAGTGAACTCAAGACTGAGGCATCCACTGACTGTATCCCTACCCATGCTACTTAGAAGCTGCTAGCCTGGTAAAGCATTCAAACAGCTACTGAGGCACCACACCCAACAACTGACTGAGTCCAGGGTACAGAGGCTACTGCCTTGTCTCAAAGGAAGGACAGTTCTGCAGAGGTTCACACTCTAGAGCTTTTTCCCTTGGATAAGTTGAGGCCAGATTTTTCCTGCTACCTCATTCCCCTTCCTTATTTTGCTTTCTCCCTCCCTAAAGGCTTATTCTATGTTAAGGTTTTTCCACCAATAAACCACAATACACAGGATTCCTCTCTCTGACTGCTTCTTTAAAACCTGACCTAAGGAAACCAACAACAAGGACAGGCCCCTGAGAGAGGTATCATCCAGAGAAATGCGAACTCATGATACTCATCCAGTACTGGATAAAACATCCTGAGAAATGCCTGCTCCTGACACTCAGAACAAAGGATCTGCCTTCATTGATTATTCTTGATGGAACAGATCCTAGGAGTTGGATGTCAGTCTGTTTCTAAGCTGGGATTTTATACCCTGGGAACATGCACTCATATTCCAGGAGTTATTAGAAATCATGACCTCCTGGTATGACAAATGTGCTATAAAATGTGGGGAAAATATTTCATATTACAACAAATGCACATTTATTATGAAACAGAGTACATAATAGGCCAAATAGTTTTTAGATGAAACATATGATCCCAAAAGGCATGTCTCTTCTAAGACAGGAAACTGAGAGTGCCTGGATTTCCAAGGTTCTGCTGTAAGGGCAACTGGAATGGAAAAGTTTATGGGCATCGCATCAGCAAACAGAACTGGTGATGGCTGCTTTGAACAAGGGAGAGAAACAGACCCATCCCACAAACCTAGGCAAGTCAAGGAGAAGACCTGGAGTTCCACCAAAATAACCTGCAATAGGTTTTACATACTTCCCCTTGTCGTTACTAACATGTTTGAGGTTTCCTACTAGGGAAGCACTTGATAGGCTTGACCAGCCGACTCCCAGCAGCACTCTGGTAGGTGGGTCTGTGAGCAGTCTCATCTTAGACATGGGAAAAGTATCATTCAGATTCAATTACCTTGGACAAGGTAATCACAATACATATGGCATCTGCATATCTCTACATTTTGGGCCTTCTCGTCTCTTTGTGCTGATAGAATGTAGGACATACACAAATAGATCCAGGAACTTGGTATCTCTAGAATAAAATGTCACTGAAGTCAAAAGAGCTGAAATCCTGCCTAAATGAAAACATTTCTTTTTCCACCTTTTACCCTAATGTCCATTTTATACTTTTGTTCTTCCGATTTCATGCTCTTGAATTGAAAACTTTCTGTTCTTTCTTTTTCTATGCTATATTTATTTCTCTCTTATTACCTATATAAATCTTTCCTTATGACCTTAATACCTTAGACCTCATCTATAAATAAATAAGAGATAAGTTTGAAAATATCAGGACAAGCAAGTTTCACAAGTATAAAGGCATGAAGAGTCTCTTTGTAAAGGTCACGCTTTATTTATTTCTTTAGTAAAAATTTGCCAGGTTCTGTGTATATGGTTCATCTGCCTCTAAAAAAAAAAGACTTCGAAGCTACCTCAGAGTTCATAAACACAAGCTCAAATTTATAATCTGGACTTTCTGGACAATGGATGGAAGTTGACTTTCTCTCCCTCATCATAGCATCATTTAGAAATTGTCTAGTACTTTCTTGCTACTCTGCTGAATTGCTGGGCACACCTCCAGGAATAAGAGGCTTAATAGTCAGATACTAAAGATGATTCACATTCCTTTCTGGTTTGCAGTTTTTTAAGTCAGGCTCCTGTGTCAATCAATGTTCCTATTGACATATTTCCCCAGAGTACTCCAGCTTGCATTGTAATCTGGGAGCTGCTGCCACAGTTACTTCTGTCTCCTTAAATGCTTTGCCCTGATGGTTATAGAGCATTATTTTTCATAGGTTAATTAGCTAAGATTTTCAGAAATTTTGTCAAAACATATGGTGTCTGACATTTACTTTTACATGCATAGAGTACAATAGCTACACACAAGGAAAATCATTTTTTAAACTGACGATTTAAAACACTATGAAAGTCTTTTCACTGGCTTCCTGACAAGCATTCAGTAACTTCAATACCTTTTTCAGGGCATCATCTTACTACTAATTATATAAAATATTTTCTCTCATTTTTAAGCTTATTTTTCGATATGCAAACAACTTCTAACCCACTAATCAAACTGCAGATACTAAAAAGGTGTTCCAGGTAACATATATGCTTAATAAATATATTAATTGGAAAACAAGCTGTAATGATGTGGGAGTTATAGAGAATCACAAGCCAAAATTTTTTACACCAATCCCATTCATTTACCTTGACAATCTGGGTCACCTAGAATACAAAGCAGTAATAACAAAAGTGACAATGAAGAGTCACTGCAAATGAATAAAGGAAAATACTAGAAGAAAGAGACAAAGGAGGGGGATGTGGGGGGGGGAGTACTAAAACGCTGAGTGGTTTCCTTTAATCTTAGTTCAGCTGTCTTTCTAAAGAGGGCAATAATCCAAGGGAAATCAAAAGCAGTCTCTAGGAAGTAGACTTCACTGTTCTGAGAAGTTGAAAGAAACAGTATGGAAGGAGGTTTTTGCCTAAACACCCCACATTGTATCTTCTGTCCAAGGCCATCATCAAGGTCGAGTTAATGGCTGAGACTCCTGAAAAATGCAGTCTTTGTGAATTCTAAAAGGAGTTACAATGCTTTTGCTAATAGCTACATAGATAACCAAGAAGCATGTGACATAGATGGATCTGTCCAACTTTGACCACTTAAGGGTATTAAAACTTTAGACAATTTATTTAACCATTTGGGGGTTGCTTCATGTTAGATACACTGAGTCACAGGCAGAAGTAAGTTAGAATTCCAGGTCCATCTCTTACTACTGTACAATTTTAGGAACATTATATAACTTCTATGAAAATATTTCTTCAACTGTTAGATGTGAATAAGACATAAAAAGGTTGTCCAGATGAAGCCAGACAAAAAAAGAGTACATAAGGTATGATTCCATTTATGTAATTTCGAGAAAACACAAACTGAACTATAGCGACAGAAAGTAGATCATTGGCTGCTTGGGAAACTGGGAAATAGGGAGAAAAGAGAAGAATTACAAAGGGGTACAAGGAAACTTTTGAAGTGGTGGAGATGTCTATTAGCTTGATTTGGTGATGGTTTCACAGGGTGTATACATATGTCAAAAATTATCAAATGACATTTTAATCTTGTAAACATTTTTTTGTATTTAATTCTAACCCCCTCCATCTGTTTGTTTTTTTAAAGGGTCAGAGGATTAAATGAGGCACTATTTACAAAACAACTAGCACAGTATTTGGTATAAGTAGTCTCCAAGATATGAGTTCCCTTTCCCATTTATATCATAGGACTTTTTAAAGTGGTAATTCTTTATTCTTTGTTGTTGTGTGGTTTTTAGCACTGGGTAATCTCTTAGCTCAAATAAAGACAAAATTTTCAAGTGAGGACTTCAAAGAAACCACTAGACAGGTCAAATAATGACAATTCATTAGGAATGAAAGAGCTGCTTACCCTAATTCTCTCCTCCAGGACTGGGAATAAAGATTATAATTTTTTTCAAGACCACACTGAGTGAGGGGTGGGGATGGAATGATCCTTAGCTAAAATATCACAAAACCTACTATTATAAATGAGAATCACCCATTTTTCTTGAATAAATGTTTCCTGCATTGATGCATACATCTGGTGAAATATCTGCATTCTGAAAAAGATAATTTTGACAGTAGCCAGGTTTTTATTGATTTTATAGAGGGGTAAGTTTTTGGAGGTTCTTTTGTTGCATTTTCCCTTATGTTGTTCAGAATCTCTTATCTTCTCAGGAATAAATGAAGTAAGAATGGAATGAAATGCTCCTTTTTAAATTTTTTTTATTTATTTATGCATACAAGAGCTGGGGTATAGCCAGAGGTGTGTGGGGGGGGGTTGGGGGGTGCTGAGAGGATTCACCAGAGACAGAGTGGGGAGCAGAACAGGCAGATCTACTGAAGTACACTGCTGAGGGGAGCAGCGGGTGAGACAGGAGAGGTCTGCTGTGCCATGTGGGAAGCTCCCTGGCTGGGGATAGGACTCATGCTGCAGCGGCTGTGGATAGCTTTCTAGTGCTGCGCTTAACCCCTTGTGTCACCAGGGAGGCCCGAAATGCTCCTTAAAAGTGCAGAAAGACTCAACATAAGAACATCGAAGTCTAGGCATTTCTTCATGGAAAGATGTTTAATTATAACATTTTAACTTTAGATATTAAAATTTTTTTCTCTCAGATTTAAAATTTATTGGTATAAAGTTTTTATAACATTCTATTGCCTTTTAATGTGCAATGTATATTTGACTATGTTCCATTTTATATCATTAATATTTCTATTTTTGTATGACCATTTTTCCCTCATAACTTCTCCCAGAAGACTACTTCATTATCAATCTTTTTAAAAAGCTATCTTCTGTTTGTTGATCATCTCTATTGCATTTTACCATATCATCTACTTCTGCTCATTATTACTTTCTTCTGATTTTGTTCTTTTTTTAAACTGTTTTAAGTTGAATGCTTAGCTCACTAATTTTCCACAATTTCTCCTTTCTAATATGTATATTTATGTATCTCCCTCAAATATTACTTTCATTTCATTTCATAAATTTTGATATTTAATCTATTACTATGTTTAGTCCTAAGTGTTTTCATATATCATCATTTGAAATTTCTACTTTGAACCATGATTTACTAAAGAGTGTGCATTTTAACTTCCAAAGTTAATTTTCCTAAGTCTCATAAGTTTCAATCATTTTATTTTGGTATTTAAAGTACAATCTAACTCAACAACAAGGGATGTGTAAGATTCTGTGAAAGTTATTGACTTATGTTTTATGATTAGGCACTTAATGTTTATAAATGCTCCCTGAATGCTTAAGAGGACCGCACACTTGGAAATTGTTGGGTACAGAGTTTTGTATCTCTCTGTCTGTTAGATTAAGATTATTAATTGCGGTGTTCAATATTTTTTTCAATCATCTATATGTTGGGAGCTCAGCCCACTGAGCTGGAGGAGAAAGACAAATGTAGCTGAGCTATCAGGTGTCTGGCATCCAATTAAAGAGATAAACCAAAAAGGAAAGAGCTGAGCCTTTAATCCCTTAATGCAAGCAAGAAGCTAAAGTGGAGAAAGTGCCTGCTCCTCCTGTTCCATTCTGCCCTGTGGAACAGCACAAGTTGAGGTCAGGTGGCTCAGTGCAGTGTGGGGGTCATGTCCACCCACATCCAGAAACAAAAGGCTCCAACAGTTTTGTGGACCCTGGGTTGATGGTAAGGGCAATGGGGATAGTTAGGAGTGAAGAAATACTGAGTTAGACTGGGCACAAGAGCCTGCAAGGTTTTCCTTTCTTCTCCCCAGAAAGAGCCCTCAGCAGAGGCTCCTTAAGAAAAATTGTGCCCAAAACTTAGTGCAAAAAACCTAAGAATAAAGGCTCTGGGACTAGGGATGAAAATCTATGAAGCAGCCCCAAGAGGCCAGCAAGGTAAAGTCTTTGTAAGTACCTATGGTCAGGCCTTAAAAAAATCACACAAAAGTTTCAACCAGGAAATGAAGTCTTCACTGTCAGGTTTCATTTTTTTTTTAAAGATTTATTTATGCATACAAGAGCTGGGGTATAAGCCAGAGGTGTTGGGGGTGGTGAGAGGATTCACCAGAGACAGAGCAGGGAGCAGAAGAGGCAGATCGAAGGAAATACACTGCTGAGGAGAGCAGCTAGCGAGGCAACAGAGGTCTGCTGTGCCATGTGGGAAGCTCCCTGGCCAGGGATCGAACTCGTGCTGCAGTGGTTGCGGAAAGCTTCATAGGCTGAGACTTAACCTGTTGCACCACCAGGGAGACCCTGAGTGGATTTTCCTCCCAAAATAACTTGTTCAGATATGCTTCTTCTTTTTTTAATTGGTTCATATTCTTAGGCCATTGAAGCTAAATGACCAGGTAAGACTGACACTAGACATCTATGTACTGATTTACTTACTCTATGGATTCTGAAAAAATGTTTTGTTTGGTCTTAAAACTCATTAGTGTCCTCAACAAAACATTTCTTCCTAGCATATTTACAAATTAAAATTTTTCTGCTTGTCATATTCCTCATACACTAATCTCCTGATAAAAGAAAACATGTAACAAACAGCTGTGGAGCACACTTCAGACATCAATTTTAAAAGATAAATCTTGTTTACATTATCTTAGTGTCATCAAAAAGGTGCAGAGGCCAACATGAAGGAATCAGAGGTGAAAGTAGACTTAACCCAAACTTTTATATAAAGGGTACATGTATCTTTGTTTTCTGCTACTCAAATTCCTTGATAATCTACAACTGAAAGAAATCTAGAGTTACCTGATCCTCTTTTTAATGGAAAGGAAATTGAGCTGCAAAGAAGTTAGTTTACCTGCCTATATGGACCCACTAAAACCCTCAGATTTTCAAAATACAACTCACAAGAACTGGAATTGAGGGACAACAGGGCCTGGTTTCTGTTTTCCTCACACAGAGAGCCCCTTGTTACTTGCTAACAGTTGTATCAAGGTTACACGCATGTCCTCAGTCCTTCCTCTCTACCTTTGGAACAGAAGGCAGAAGGCATTTATTTTCACTGAGGACATTGCACACTGCAAGTCACCTGAACACGAACTGATGTGAGGAGCTTAATAGAAAAAGAATCAATTTCCTTGTTTCTTAGAGTGCACATTTCTCCTGCTTGAACACTTTTGAAAAGAGGAACATCTTATCACTTATACATACATTTGATGCATTATTCTGTCTCTTCATTGCCTGCCTTCTCCAAAAAACAACTCTTAAATTAATGGTTTATCTTTAAATCAATGACATTTAAAAAGCTAGGAAACATGGTCCTATAATTGCCTCTTACACGTCCTGTGTGACTTCCACTCCCATCCCAGGTTAGCTTAGGATAGTGCCTGGCATTTAAAAAATGATTGTCAAATGAATATATGACTACGGTATAATTCAGTGAGAACATCCATCCTCCTTTCTTTCTTCGAACATACCTGCAACTTCACATTTAATAAATTGCTTTTAGGAAACAGGCAGATAATTGACTTTACCACGGGAATTAAGTACGATTAGGGTTTTTTTTTTTTTGCATTATGTATCACTTTTTATTGTGTAATTTTTAGGTTTAAAATATCTGGGTGTCAGAACCTTACTACTGGGGAAACATTATTGACAGAGGAATTGCCAAGTAAATTTAAGAAGGCTGAGGAAGTACTCTATCAATGATTAATGTTGCGTTAATTATAAATTCAAACTAGACTCCTAAACCTCAAGGTGAACCAGGCTTTCAGAGTTGGGTGAACGACTCTGCCCCTGGATAGTGCAGAAATCATTTAAATTCTTTTTTCTCAGTGGCTGCATTTAATCCTCATATTAGTGATAATGACTAAGGCTAAAGGGGGAAGCAGACACGAGTTGAACATGCACAGGCTTTGAAATCAGATGAGGTGGGCCTCCCTGGTGGCTCAACGGGTTAAGTCTCAACACTATGAAGCTATCCACAGCCACTGCAGCACGGACTGGATCCCCAGCCAGGGAACTTCCCACATGGTGCAGCAGTGGGAAAACATGTAACAAACAGCTGTGGAGCACACTGCCTCGCCTGCTGTTCCCCTCAGCAGTGTATTTCAGTAGATCTGCCTGGTCTGCTCCTCATTCTGTCTCTGGTGAATCCTCTCACCCCTCAACACCTCTGGCCTACACCCCAGTTCTTGTATGCATAAATAAATAAATCTTAAAAAAAAAAAGAAAGAAATCAGATGAGGTTGGTTCAAAACTTGTTTTGGACACTTAGTAGCTCTGTGACCTGAACAAGTTAAATGGTCTCTCTGAGATTTCAGTTGACTTATCTGCAAACTCAAGGTAGAAAGAGGATGTCAGAGGACTGGTATGGGGATAACATACACAATGTCATTTGTGTAACAAGAAAAGCTTGTGCTCTTTCCTTTCTCATCTTCTTCTTTGGGTAACTTTTAGTTTCAGGTAGAAATGTTCATTCCTCAAAATATTTGGGGAGCATTGCTTCAGTACTTGAGTATTCTGCTTTCATAAATACAGTGTATACTCTCCCATCACTGTATAAGTCTTTTGTCATTAGAGCAGTTTTTTTATCTTTGAGATTTGTGAATGACTTGTATGATTTTTGCAATAAACCAACAATACTAATAGTTTAGTATATGTTCAACTTGCCCAAAGATGTAACATCTATGAAATTACAAATCTGATATTTTAATTATATACACATATAAAAACACATAAATTTTATGCATTAAAACAAATAGCTATTGATACTACATCTTTGTGATTGATCAAGAATTATCTCCAATACCAGAATTGGAATGCACACAGCATACCAAAACAAGAGTCCAAAATAGCCTAGGTATTGTAAGTAGAAAGGAACTTAATACAGGAAATTAGGTGCTTACAAAACCACTGGAACTGCTGGGGGAGTAAATCTGGGGTTGAACGCCTGGGACTGACTCCCAAAACCTATAGAATTGACCTGCCAAATATGGCCACCAGGACTACTGAATTCAGGAACACAATGTCATAGCCATTTTAGGGATTTAGCATCTGCCACTGCTGCTGGCCCCACCACAACTGCACCCTAAGCCCACAGTGTGCAAATGGGCGCTGTACACGTCGTCCAGCTCCAACTGTGTGGCGATGGACTCCCGATGTCCAGATCATTAAGAGTTAATACATGCAAAGAGTTAATACAGCATTAAGAGTTAACACTTGCAAACACATCAAGAGTTAATATATCAGGGCCTCCTAGGTGGCACAGGGGTTAAAGTCTTAGCGCTATCAAGCTATCACTAGACACTGCAGCATGCAGCGTGAGTTAAAGCCCCAGCCAGGGAGCTAATGGGTGCAGCAGTCCTCTCCTGTCTTGCCCTCTGCTTCCATCAGCAGTGTGTCTCAATAGATCCGCCTGCTCTGCTCCCCACTCTGTCTCTGGTGAATCCCCATACCTCTGGCCTACACCCCAGTTCTTGTATGCATAAATAAAAATAAATCTTAAAAAAAGAGAGTTAATACATCAGTAAGAATCACATAGAATCAGTTACTGACATACTGTAAGTAATCAATATTTGTTAGCTATAATTACTTGCATAAAGCATGTTCACTGATACCCACGGGATATCCACATGAACGTTGGACCCCTACAATGATTAACTGCTTCCTTATATAAAATAATACTTTCCTCTGATTTCTATCTGTTTATTCTACACTCTTAAGCAATCATAGATAACTCTCAACCTCTGTGAATTTTTGAGCATAGCTATAATATAATTGCTATCTATCCTCCTCCAAAGACCCAATCTGTCCTCTATGTCATAGCTTCTCAAATTTTCCAATGATTTTTATTCATTAATTTGGTTCTCCCCCTCTGAACTTTCCAATATGTCTGTTTCCTTCAAGTGTGGTCTTCAGAATTTTCAGCTGAATGGTTTTTATTGAGAGCTTATTACATGCCATGCATTGGGCATCATACTCCAGTCATATTACAGTCAATTCAATGGATAGAATTATTTTCCCTGATGAGATCATGAATAATGTATTAATGGAGCCAAAGGATAGTAAATATCTGGCTATTGTTGCCATTTCCCTTCCCCAACCATATATATGGCAGATATCACTAATCAATTTTTCTCTACAGCATTTTTCAGGACTCTTCTTAGGCAGTATACTGAGCCATCACTATGAATAAAATTAAATAGAATTTCTCACTCTTGATGAAAAATTATTCAAATTATGAACTAAAATTAAAATTCTTCCTGTTCTGTTCACAAAGGCAGGTCTTTTCCATGTTTACCATACACGTCTAATTGATTTTTAATTTTTTTTAATTTTCTGATCTTCATCTACTAATTAAGTGGTTTTAATCAAAGTGTTATGATTTGACATTTTCACACATTATTATATATTTTTGTAACTGTACGATCAAGCAAAAAGCAAATATAAAGATCAACTAACTACTAGACTAACTGATTTCTAGAGCTGCACACATGCAGGTTTCTCCCACTATCTGAAAGAAAGCATCCCATTTGGTATGATTTGGTGGGTTATTTTTGGGTCTTGAAACACTCAAAAATTATTTCATGTAAATTAATGGTAATGTTTCTAAACACAAAAATAACCTATCAAATTACACTAACACTAGAGAAACACAACACTTTGGGATAAGAAGAACCCTGCACCACTATTGATTTTTATAGCTCTATTGAGATACATTAACCCGTTAAAATTTTTTTGTATATTGACAAGAATCAACAACCATTATCAAAATCTCTATTAAATTTTCATAATTTCATTTTAAACTAATTTTCTAAATCCCATAATTAGTTCATTTAGATTGCTTCATGTCACTTGCAAACATGCACTATCTCACTGTTCTAATAAAACTGACAGCAGGGCCTCCCTGGTGGTGCAAGGAGTTAAGTCTCAGCCTATGAAGCTATCAGCAGCCACTGCAGCACGAGTTTGATCCCTGTCCAGGGAGCTTCCCACATGGCGCAGCAGACCTCTCCTGTCTCACCCCCTGCTCCCCTCAGCAGTGTATTTCAGTAGATCCACCTGTTCTGCTCCCCACTCTATCTCTAGTGAATACTCTCACCCCTGCCACCTACACCCCAGCTCTTGTATGCACAAATAAATAAATCTTTAAAAAAAAACTGAGAGAGCAAAACCATTGCTTGATGGCTTCAAGTTGAGACAAATCCATTGAGTAGTACTTTTGTTTTCAGGTAGAATAACTTAAGTAAGGTATGAAACAAACTCAACTATACTAATCGACACCAATGTAGGCAGCATGAGGAATACCACGAGAAGCATTCTGCCTGTCCACCCAGCTAGTAACCCCCAAAGAAAAACAGGTAAGGGCTGACTGGCATAACTTGTTTTAAATGCAGCCATTCTATTTTTCTAAGAATTCACAAATTATGAATCCTGGAATTTGGTTAATGACTGGTGTCAAATGTCCTGGCTCACAGTATCATGTTCCTTTTTTTTAAAAATCAGGTTAATAAGGATTGCTCATGTCCAATCTGGCATCTCCTTGTAAGTAGGAAGTTGTTTTATTCACAGCTCTAATGCTTCCTGCACATAGTAGGCTCTCAATATAAATACACGTTGAGTAAATGAATGACTGCACTTAACAAAGATTTCTCATTGTGTTTCTGCAACTGCTTTTACTGTTTGTCAATAACTGTTACCTGCTAACTTCTGTCAATCAGCCCTTCAATGGCACTTCCTTCAGGAAACTGTCCTGACTGCCTCCAATAGATAAAGCACTCCTGATCTCGACTACCTCTCATGCGACTTGTATTACTGAGAAAAACATGGAGGAGTTTCCATGTTTATTTACTGTGTTCTACTTTGTGTTCCCTCATTCAAAGCTCAGTAAGTATTTAATGAGAGTTATTTGTTGCGTCAATGAAGTAAATTGGGATTTTTCTCTGTCTGAAGGTAAGAACACATTCAATGCAGCCAGGTGTTACATACAATCGATTCACATGTCCTGATTTTCAAGTCTTTAAAAAATGTTTTTTTTTATTGAGGAATAATTTACATACCATATAGTTCATCCATTAAGCTCTTCTTCTAATGTTCTTTTTCATTTTCTGTGAAGGTCCTCTTTCTAATGGTAAAAATAGGAAGAAAATAGAAATGAAATGTGGTGGAATCTTGGTAGAGAATCTTGCCCAGGGCCCAATTTACCAAGGTTTACTTCTCAGGTTTACTTTTTATTTTTGATTGTAAGCAGTTAACCTCTCTAAGCCTTGGATTCTGATCCATAAAACTGAATTAATAAGAGTTACTTCACTGGGGTCTCTTAGGACTAAATGAGATGACATGCAAAAGATCTGATCCATGTAGAAGTAACATCACAAAATGCAGATTCCCTCCCTTATTTTATCGTCTATTAACCTGGACTGCTAATCAGTACATCCGTTGTTTCACCATCATTATCATTTTGTTCTGAGCATATTTTTCATTCTGAGGTTTAGTTTTCCTGGCACTATTCTTATAGATTTTTGTTCCTCTTTATTCTCTGACATATGCTTTTCTCTCCATCTTTTGAATGTGCCAGCAGGAAAAAAAATAATAATAAACCCCACCTGAGATCATGGAGAACAGGGCTTTCTGTAGTTGCTGTTCCTTTTCTTCTTCACTAGGAGTATTCTATTGTGAACTCAGAATTTTATTTTTCAAAGCCTCCTTTTCTTTCTTCTTTTTAAATGCTTTTCCTTTTACAGCCTTTCATGTCAAAATCCTACCTGTCTTTTCGCTGGAATTACTTCCTCAAGTCTCTGACCGCTTACCTTCCGTGTGTGTTGTATTATGCTCACGTCCCCCAGGTTTCTACCGCTTACCCATGACAAACCAATTCTTTCCCCGGTGTCACATTACATCAGCATTACTAATACAATCTCTGTTATATTCTAGACTACGTTTTATTTTAGGCAGTCAATTAAAATCGAACCCCGGTTCTGATTTAATTTAACATGGAGGATGAATTGTCTAAGGTCAAGTACAAACTGCTACGAGATTCGGGAGACATGTTTATATTCATATTAAATATGTACCTGTTGAATTTGGGCTTTTTCTCAATGCTTTACAGACTCTGAGGTTTTGGGTAATTGGGGTGGTGGAAACTGTGGGTTTCCAGAAACTTCGCAAAAAATTAGATTCCATCAAAAGGATTGCTACCTACACTCAAGAAACACCCACCAACAAAATCCATCTCCACAACCACAGATTTTCTCACCCGCAAGTCGACTGCAAGGTTTGGGGGCCCGGCCATACCACTCTGCGCTGCGCATGGGGGGATTCGTGTTCACTTGGCCGCGACCGACGGTTTCCCCTCGCTTGGTTTTGCCCCTGCTCCCCCTGCGCAGGCACCCACAGTGCGTCAGGCCGGCTCTTTATAGAAGCCTCCTGGGCGGCTCCGTTTGCTGTTTTTCTTCTTCTCTGGTTTGCAGCTCCTCCCGCGACTCGCGAAGATGCAGCTCAAACCGATGGAGATTAACCCCGAGGTGAGCGCCAGGTGCGCGGTGACCCGGGGAGCGCAGGGCCGAGGGTCCGCCCTCGCCAGGCAGGTGTATCGCTGACTGGTTTTCTGTATTTCTGTGTTTCTTTGCATTTGCTTTTCAGATGCTGAACAAAGTGAGTGGCGTCTCACGCTGCCTCTGTGCCCCTCCCGCGGGAGCGCCGGGGCGGAGGCGCCCACCGGTCCGCTGTTTCGCAGGGATGGAGCGGAGTCCTGCGCGCTCCAGATGCTCCGGGCTGGGGCGCGGTCTGGCCATCCGCCTCTGCCCCGGCATCTGCGGGGCGAAGTGACTGCGAAACCCGGAGGGGTGGGATGGAGAGGGCGGCACCCGGGGGCGAGCGCCAGGCCGAGCTCCCGAGGGCGTGGCGCGGGCTGTGCGGATTCGGGTGCCCGGGCTTCGCGGGGGCCACGTGTGGGCCGCGCTTTGTGCTGTGTCATTGCGCCGGCCGGGGAGGAGGTGGAGGCGGGGCAGGGCGGGGTTTTTCCCTCCGGGGCTCCGGAGGAGACGCGGGGGGCGCGCCGGCAGGCCCTGCCCCCGTCCCCGAGTTCGCCCCAGACAGGTGCCGGCGACGTGCCGGTGCGCGCGCGCCTGGCCGCCTTGTGTCCTCTCCGCAGGTGCTGGCCCGGCTGGGGGTCGCCGGCCAGTGGCGCTTCGCTGATGTGCTGGGGCTGGAAGAGGAGGCCCTGGGCTCCGTGCCAGCGCCTGCCTGCGCGCTGCTGCTGCTGTTTCCCCTCACGGCCCAGGTAGGTCGTGGGGTCTGGGGCGCGTCGGCCCCCGACGATACGCGCTGCTCCCAAACCTGAGGGAGGCGTGGAGGGCAATGTAGATAGACTCTGGGTTCCCCTCGCCACTTCACCTGGTGTCCAGACGTAGCCAAAAAACGGTTCCCTCCCTCTGGGCAGCTACCTTTCTGGTACCTACTGGGAGCTCTATTACAATAGCGTTGATTGCCTCCTTGATCATCCATCCAGATTGCCTTGTATTTAGAAATGAAGTAGCATTTCAGTTCCAGCATCCCAGTTTCTCCAGGAAATAATTCCGCCTACTCCTGAGATCTCTAGAATCTAGACTTTTCTGAGCCTTCCATTCCAAGGAGTGGTCCTTAAAAGGCAATTTTTTTGTTTGGTTCTCAGATTCCCACCTTGCTATAAAATGGAGGGGAATGGCTTGCTAAGTCACCAGAAAACAATGGGGGTTCTCTAATTTTCCACCTCCACTTCTGAGTTTCCGGTGGACTAAAGTCTTCCCACCCATCCACTCCCCTCAACATGCGCACTTGGTTTTTAGCCTCTAGGATGTGCTTAAAAAAAAAAAAAAGAAAGAAAGAAACCCAAGACAACCAATTACCGCTGGCTGTAAGGGAGGGAATCTCCTTTCTGTCTCTTATCTTTGTCTCTGATCTTGTAGCTAAATGAAATAGGTGGGCATTAGAGCAGCCTTGGAAACACCTTTTCATTTCCCTTTAGATGGTCTTCCTTCTACAAGTGTGCATGGATATATGTACCTCAAAGGCTGAGCATCAAATATGAAAAGGTAGTTGGGATAATTGTTGTCTTTCGATGTATGGATCCCACTAATTAGCATGGCATTGTCTACCCATTGCTTTCACTTGACCCCTGATTTGGGCATGATTGAAATTAGCTAAAGTTGGGGCATTAGCCTTTGGGGCACCAATCCAGACAGAGTGAGGGCCCTCTCTAAGGTTGAGTGTCCTGGAGTCATTCTCAGTATGGTATAAGCCCTCTGGAAGATTCCGCACCTTCTTCCTAATCAGTGGACTAAAATTGGTGGGTTAAAACACTTACTAAAACTATTAGGATGATCCCACTGACATGTTTTGATTATTAAAGCTTTTACTAAGGGAAAAACATAGCTGCCAAATAACTGCAAGTCAAATGAGCTTCCCTGTTGGCCAGATCAAATAGAGCCACCTCCTCTCACTGGAGCCTCTCACCGACCTTTCCTGTTAGAGAAACCATGATGACTCGCAGGTTTTGAACAGCACTCAGGCCAGGCCTCTGGGAGGCAGTGGTGTAGCGTGTTTTATTTCAAAAGCCCACTGAGGTCCTTTTGCTAGATGAAGTCACTCTTGTTTTAGAGAACAATGGTTTGAATATTTTGTCTCAAAGAACTCCCTACTTTATCCTTTAGCACCAGTGCAGATTTGGCAAAATAAAGCAACTGGGCTAAACAGTGAAGCAAATTGAAAGAAAAGTTGAAGTTTACAGGTTGATTTCCAGGCAAGCTAATGTTAATTTAGAAAGCATCAATTGGTCTAAAAGTTAGAATTTAAGAGTACTATGAAATCCCAAACAGACCACTTCTGAAATACTAATTTTAAGCAATAATGAAATATCCACAGAAGGGTCCCCATATAAAAGTAAAAACAACCGTAAAGGGTGGTGTTATCCCATTAGCAATTTAATTAACCTAGAAAAGTGAAAATCTTTCCCAGTGAGCAGCTCGAGTAATTCAAGGATTTGGTAGATAATGATCCTAGAACTTCCTACTAGTTGGAATTAAGTTGATCTTGTGGGACAAGAGCTCTTTAGTCATCTGGTGGTGCCACAGACAAGACTTTAACTTAATTTCATATACAAACTGCTAGAATTGGAAATGTTCCTGGTCTTCAATTTGAATTTCATTAGCTATGGGGAATTAGCTTCTATAGTCTTAGCACCCTGCTTTTTAACTGAGAAGTCATACCTCTTAAGGTCTTTAAAACCTAATTAGTGAAAGCTTCAGACAAGTCCACTAAATTACTGTACACAGACCTATAGCTGCTTTAAGGAAAACTATATCTAGTGTCTTTCATTTACTCACACCCCCTGCAATTGCTTATCTGCCCTTCAGTTACACATTCGGCAAAGACAACCTATCGCATCATCATCTTGTAGGATGGTATATTGTGAAACTACAGCCCAATAACTGAGACTTTTAACTAAAAATATGGGGCGAGGGAATAGTTGTTTCTTTTAAATGTATCTTCAATTAAGACTTTTTTTTTTTTGGAAGTATTCTTAGACGGAAGTAGATCCTTTAAAAATAGTGACATATAAACAAGTTGATGTTCTTGTTGGAGGTTAAATTGATCAAAGCTTGATTGGAATGCCTCCATGAAAGTCATTATTGGTGTGAAAGGGAGGAAAGAATGAACTTGTCTGCTTTTCTGATTTCCTGATATCATCCATTTCAAGTGGAAAGGTTGCAGTGCTGTCTAGACAAAGCCTTGGGTAATATCCAAGGCCAGTACTGCACTGCAGCATCAGGGTGGAGTCTCAGAACCTCAGAGAACCCCACGGCTGGCGGGGAAGGCAGACAGGCATGCTCTGGTGCTGGCCGCAGCTCGAACCAAGGCTCCTGGTCACACATCCCACTTGTGTTTTCAGTTTAGGTGGTAGAACTCGCTGTGCTGCCATCTGTTCTTACATTTTCAGTTGAAGATACAAAAGTGTTTTTTTATACCCCAGCACGAGAACTTCAGGAAAAAACAGATTGAAGAACTGAAGGGACAACAAGTCAGTCCTAAAGTGTACTTCATGAAGCAGACCATTGGGAACTCCTGTGGTACCATAGGACTCATCCATGCAGTGGCCAATAATAAAGACAAACTAGAATTTGGTAAGTGTGGGTTTGGAGATTGTTGACTTCTAGTTAACTATAAAGCTGCATTCCAAGGGTCTGTTTAACAAAGCCATTGCTTTAGAAATTTTTGATGCCTGTTTATCCAGTTAGAAATGGTAGGTGAATCCATGTTTCTTCTTTAGAGGGAAACTTTATCCAAGAAGCTTGGTTTGGTTTCTTCTTGGAGAGGAAGAGTTAGTGCTTTGCAGTTTTATACTGGCTGTCTGCATATGCTCTCCCCTTCACAGACAGCTTTGACAGATGGGAAGCAAAGGAATAAGAACCCTTGAGTGTCCTTTATTGTAGTGACTCTCATGTGCTCCTGTTAAATTCTAAATAAGAGAGGATAAGCCTTAATATATCAACAATTACGACCTATCTTTAATGGTTCTATGTCTTATAAGCAACATAATCAAACAGCTTAGAGCACCTAAACACATTATGTGGTAAGTCCCTGTAGGGGAGCGTGGCAGCAGGTTGAAATCTTGAAGATCAGCTGTGAACAGAGTCAGATGAGGGGCTTTAATTCACCTCTGATGGGTAAGGTGGGGAATGTGGAAGAAAAGAGTCTAAACTTTATATACACAATGGGATACTATTCAGCATTCAACGAAGATAAACACATACAATTTGCAGCGACATGGATGGAATTAGAGGGGATCATACTCAGCGAAACAAGCCAGAAAGAAAGAAAAATGTCGAATGGTTTCACTTATAACAGGACTATAGGGAAACCAAATAGGAGAGAGACACTTGGGGGGGTGGGGGAAGAGGGAGGATAAGGGCACAAAATGGAATAGAAAAGGATACAAGGGACCATGGAGATGGATCACGGATGAATTGGTGGTGGGTTACCCAGGGTAATACAAACTGTCAAAGATATAAATAATAATAAAAATGTTTATTAAAAAATAAGTCTAAACACAATTAACATCTCTAAGATACTTTAAAGTCCAAGGCCCATCATAATTAATTTAGACCAAGAATCAATAATCTTAAAAATCCAGGGAGTAGGCGTGGCAGACCTCTCCTGCCTCGCCCGCTGCTCCGGCAGCAGTGTATTTCCATCCATCTGCCTGTTCTGCTCCCCACTCTGTCTCTGGTGAACTTTCTCACCGCCCTCTCGCCTGTACCCCAGCTTGTATGCATCAATAAATCTTTAAAAAATCCAGGGAGTAAATATTTTAGGCTTTGAGGGTCATCTGGTCTCTGCCCTCCTAGTACAAAAGCAGCCATAGACAAAATGCAAACCGCTGGATGTGGCTGTGTTCAGGAAAACTTTATTTACAGAAATAGGCGGCAGTACTCTGTCAATTCAAGATTAAGCCTGGGGGATGGGTGGGGCGGGTAATTTAAGATTTGACTAACTTCAACAGTAATGCATACTGTGATTCATAGCAGGTCAAATACCTTTAAAAAATACTAAAACAACATTGAATAGGTAATCTGCCAGCACGTCCCCAGGGACACACTGAGGGCGGAGTCATGGAGCAGGTTTGCAAGGCAAACCTCTTGCTATTTATCGGCGGTAATAAACAAGCATGATTGATTATGTGACAATGAGCAGGAGGCTCAGGGTCCAGGAGAGACAGAGGGTAATCAATTTTATGGGGAGCTGGGGGGGAGATGGCCGCATAAACAGGGAGGATGTCCTGTGCAGGTGCTTGATGTCATTTCTGAGCTACTCTCAGACCACAGTCAGTCAGTGGCTACCTAGGCAACCCCAGCTGCTTTGTGATGGTGATGGGGGCCATTGCCTTCGGGCGGTCCTGCAGGAGCTGCTTTTCCAATTCCAAATCCTGCATACAAAAGGGCGCCCAGAGGCCATGCATGCACAGGGCAGAGAGAGGCCCATGGGGTGCATAGAAAGGGCACAGAACAAAACTACCAAAAAAGAAGTGTGGCCCACACTCTACTCCAGGTATACTTGTAAAACTATCAAAAGGCTTATTTGCTCATAAACCTCCAAATCCTCTAGAAGATGCCTTTTCAAGATTTTACTGAGCCATGTTAAAAAGTTAGAGCTTGATCCTTTATTTCTTCTATAGCGTATCTCACTTTATTTAGGATACTGCGTTCCTGAGGTCAGCAGAGGTCCTGTGACTTTGTAACCAGGATGACAGAGGCTTCATCTAAGTCACAGACCTGAGAGAGGGTTCCAATCACTTCCAAATCTTGATTGTTCCATTCAATAGATTTTAAGTTTAGAGCTGAAAGTTCAAATTGAAATCTTTTGAAGTTTAAGTTGCTCTTGCCCTGTGCCCAGCGTCCCCTAGACTCATCCATAGTGTGACAAAGGGCTTCGACCCACTCTCAGCCCATCGTTGTTTCTAGGCTCTGTACATTTCTATTGAAGACCCTTATGTCAGTGTCGTATCTTGGTAACAATTCATAAGCTTGCATTTTCCACGCCGCAATAAGTCTTGACTTGAGAATTGTTTTTAGTGTGATGATTGCATCATGTGTGCATTAATCAGTGATTGTACAATGCTTTGTGCTGTAGACACAGCAACAGACAAGACAGCTTCTGCCTTTATGGCACTAAAGAAGCTCATAAATGCATTTTACAAGTTGGCGAGTTTGAAAGTGCTATAACAAAGTGATAAGAGATCTGCAAGAGGAGCCTGAAGTGGGAAATGAGAGGCCAGATGTGGTGGGTAGCAGAGGCAAGAATGTGTTGGTCACAATGGAGGGATAGAATTCTCCAGCTTGAAAGTAGGCAGTGTAGGGGGTAAGTGGAAAAAGAGGACGAGGTAAAAAGGAAAACTCGTCTATGTGCTTCAGATTCTCAAATATGACTGACTGGCTATGGAAAAACTTTGGTCAGCAATAAATGTCCACCCATTTGCGATATTTTATCTGTGCTAACGTTTGCTTTTTTTTTTTTCCTAAAGAGGATGGATCAGTCCTGAAACAGTTTCTTTCTGAAACAGAGAAGTTGTCCCCTGAAGACAGAGCAAAATGCTTTGAAAAGAATGAGGTAGGAAGAGAACTTACAGAGCATTGGGTTTCCAATATCTTGGGAGATTTTTGTGCGAATTACTTTTTTTCTTCTGCAGGCCATTCAGGCAGCTCATGATGCCGTGGCACAGGAAGGCCAATGTCGGGTAAATGCAAGTAGAAACCAGAGCCAAGCTGTGTTATCCCTGAAAGATGAGCAGACGCCTCTTAGTGGAACATAGGCGGTGTTGTTTTATACCCAAAGCCAATTAGCCTCAGAAAATTCTACCAGAATAATGCTTTGACCAAACCTGTTCATTAAAAATGAATGTTTATGTCAGCTGTTTATTAGATTTCTAGTCTTAGGTGAATTCAAACTGATAGTATTCTGTTTAAATTCAAGTGAGTCTAATAGAGAACACCTTGGCTAGCAATTGACTGTTTCAGATACTCTTCTTACAGACTGTTGGGGAGAGTAAGATACATTAAGGACTGAGTTTGAAAGACTTAAGTGTGTCATTAAGCTGAACAGAGCCTTTGAATCAGCTGTTAAATTAGATTTAAGTCACTGACAGTGCCATTTTAACTGTTGATTCTGCCAATTTCTGGTATTATCCTTGGGTGAGATACTTAGCTTCCCTAGTCTCAGTGAAAGGCATGGAACAGTATATTTATGGAGTTCTGACAGTTAACCTACCTTAATGGGCTTAGAATATGGCCTAGAATATTAGCTCTTATAACTTAAAGTATATATCATCAAATTGGTCAAGCATATTTGAATAGCAAGAGAATTTGTGTTTAACAAATTAAGTTCCACTTATAAAATACTTACTCTCAAAAATAATCTCTTGGCTCTCTTCAGGTAGATGACAAAGTGAACTTTCATTTTATTCTGTTTAACAATGTGGATGGCCACCTCTACGAACTTGGTATGTTTTACCCCATTTTTTGTGTTTATTCTAGCTTCATGCACGTATTTCTCTTCATTCCTCTTATCATCTTGATACATAATTTATGACACTTAGTGTATTATATGTGAAGTCAGAACAGTAAGGTTTTCTCATAGGGCTGCTTAACTTTTTATAATACTCTCAGGCATCTGACCTGCGGTATTGTTCCCAAAACAATGCAGAGAATTAGCATAGTTCAAGGTGTAGGGGTTCATGTTTTCTTTACCACTTTCTGCTAAAGCATCACCAGTGCAGGGCTCCTAACATCCTTTTCAGACAAAGCGTTTATTTAGAAAATGATAAATGCCCATAGGCCACTTAGCCCATAGGTGACCTGGTTTGTGCGAAAGGATTT
The DNA here is from genome assembly GCA_004024925.1 of Scalopus aquaticus. Classification (NCBI taxonomy): domain Eukaryota; kingdom Metazoa; phylum Chordata; class Mammalia; order Eulipotyphla; family Talpidae; genus Scalopus; species Scalopus aquaticus. The sequence goes on along the minus strand of PVIJ01000675.1, from coordinate 74,269 downwards.
GTATATACAGGGTATTTTCTGTTAATTGGTGTATGGCAACAGGAAAGATTATCCATTTTGTTAGAGTCTTCCCCTTCCTGCAAATGGAGACTTACAGCTGTGTTGCCTCAAGTCAAGATGGGGCCTTGACTTAAGGGCAAACAAGACAAGATTTCATTTGACCTTCAATTATTGCCAAGTAAACCTAAGATTACCTTCCTCTCTCTTCCTTTGCTGTACCCCAGAGAGACTGCATCTGACTTCTGCTCTGTGGGCCTTTCCAAAATGGGCACGGGTGCGTCTGTCAGGATAGCCATGTTGGGTTTGTGGGCTTGTGTAGCTTGTCTGCCTGTAGAACAGAATTGCCTGGGATGGGTACTAGGAATACTTGAACCCTGTTTCCAGTCTGTTGCTTTGTAACCAGCTTTCTCTTTGTGGGAGTTGCCAGTTGTTTTTGGAAGAATCTAAAATGTCGCTTTAGCATGAGCAAGCACAGCAGCCAGAAACGTGCAGAGAAAATTGAAACACCTGGCTTTTTTCTTACAGACGGACGAATGCCTTTTCCCGTGAACCATGGCACCAGTTCGGAGGACACACTGTTACAGGTAATCTTAGGACTCCAACTCTCTTAGCATCCACATTTCTTTAGCCAAATTGTATATTCTAAAGTACTAACACTTCTTCCAGTGCAGCCACTCTCAGTCATCTGGATTAATAGCAGTCTTTAGGGCTTAAAGATCATCTTAGTAATTCTACCTTATTTTACAGCAAATGGTCTTAAACAGGATCCCTCTGAGCAGTACTGACTAATCTGGATCTTGTGCTGTCTTTAGCCTGTGGTTAGAATTACCCTGAAAAACCAGTTTTTACTTCACTTGGTATTAAGGTGACCATTGTCCTCTTGTCAGATTACATCATAGCTGACAACGCGTGTAACAGTGACTCGAGCCTTTCCTGATCCCTCTGAGACTGCTGGATTTGGGTCAGTCTTGTAGGTAGCGTGGTGGATTCTGGTTAGGCAGTTAACTTGAGGAGTTTTCACGTGGCGCACTGTTACAGGGTGAGAGGAGCAGATTCAAAACATGCCTGACGAGAACTTTAAGACCAGGGCCTCTGTAACCAACCGTCCTAGTACAAATGACTGCAGAGGCCTCTTCTAGGCTGGAGCTTCTCTAGGCCTCTCATCTTAAAAACAAGTCATAGCTGAATCAATTTGCTGTTATAAAGGAAAACTACTTAATTGTGATAAAAAAAATTGCTCTTAGGGTTTAGTTACTTCATTTGTAGTAAAAACATCTACTAACCTTTTTTGAACTGTGTGTGTGTAGACGGCGGGTCTGCAAACTTGTTTTCTAAAGAACCAGAAAGAAGATATTTGCGTCTTCAGGTGGCATATGGCTCTGTTGCAGATATTCCGGTCTGCTCTTGGAGCTGTAGTGCAGCCCGAAGACAAGTGGCTCAAGGAATGAATGACTGTGTTCCACTAAAACGTCACTCCCTGAAATGGGAATCAACCTGAATTTTTCCACAGCATGTTGATTCCTATGCTGGATGCTGCAGATGCTATTTTAAGTGATTTATCCTTTATACAGCCCCTTTAATGATACTAAAGGTGTCGGTGATATATTTGATACATTAGGAAACTGAGGTACAGAGATTAAATAATGCCCAAAATGAGTGACATAAGGCAGAACCATGGCTCAAACCTATACAGTGTCTCTACAATCTGTGCTTTTAGCCACTGTCCAGTACTGCCTTTCTTTCTAGTGACCGGTCTTTGGAGCAACGTGGACTAGATAAGCTCAAGGAGCTAGTGGACCAAATTATGCTACCCTAGAGGGAGGGGGCACTTTACCTAGTTCACTGTTATTGATACCTGAGATATGTTGAAGTAATTCTTGGACATAACACAGGTGTACAAGAATAGTAATATGGAGTGAAAAGTAGACCCAGAGAATTGGAATGGGGTAGGAGGGGTCTGTATGAGAAAATGAGAATTTACTTCTGGGCAAGAATAAGTACAAATGGCAGAATTTCTGGTTATTACCCATTTGGGTGAAAAGACATCCTTCTAATAAAGCTCTAAGGTACGGTCTATGTAATGTCTGACACTATGCTATATATACACCATAAAATATGCCCCATCCACGATACCTAAAACTGTTGAGTAGAATTTGAGTTTGGGGGAGGTAAAACTTTGTTTAAACGTCTCAGATCAATCTGGACTATCAATATATTAAAAATTCTGATAGAAGATAACATGGATAGCGGCTACATCCCCTTTAGTTTTTCTAAGTGGTTTCAAAACAACATAACTCTCCAGCGTGGTTGATGCGGGCCAAATCCGTTATTGAGATGATTTCTAGACTCTTGATTGCTGATGTTCCGTGGCTGTTGGAAATCACAGCTTTTTCCCTATCCTGCTAAAAGTCTCATCTTTAAAGTGGTTTATGGGGCTGTCTTCCCATTGGACTTTACAAACTAATGACTGATTGATATTCCAAGATTTTTAAACCCTACGATATGGTAAATAATTAACTTTGGTGTCAGTTTTATGTCAATCTTTGTAAACTAGGTCTTAGAATTAGTAATACATCATTCTGCCAGCAAAGAACCTGTCATTGTCTTACTCCTAGAATATCAGGTGTTTAGTGCTGTTTTGTAAAACTTTCAAAGAATTTCTCTCTCCTCTGGCAGTTTGAGTTAGGAACATTTTTCTCTTCTGCCTCCTTATGGGAGGGAGGACAACTTTCTATCTTTAGATTTGAGGGAAAGCTTGCTGGTCATCCAGTTTTGTCAAAACCAGGCGTGAAGTGGGAGAAGCACAGCATGTGGTGAAGTAGTAAAGGGGTCAGAGCTTCTGAGGTCCAGTCTCTGATGCGGGTGCCCGTCTTTTCTCCATCACCAGAGATGGAGTCCTGGCTTTCAGATTTGATGGGAGTTAGTTAGCATTAATGTTTTGCATAAATTAAAGTTGAGCGTTAATGGGTCCTACTGGTGCTTTCCCTTTGAGACTTTCATTTTGAGGTGTTGCTGTTGGGATTATTAATGGCACTAGTATTAATTGGATATTCCTCCTTTTCAGGATGCTGCCAAGGTCTGCAGGGAATTCACTGAGCGTGAGCAAGGGGAAGTCCGCTTTTCTGCTGTGGCCCTCTGCAAGGCAGCCTAATACCCAAGGGGAGGGGCTCAGCTTTCTTCCCCTTTTCCCTTCAGTGTGGGAATGTCTCCCTACCAATGCATTCTAAAATGTTCCAGTACTTGTAGCACACAGCTGTCCTCCTTCGGTTCTGCAGATACACTCTTACCCTCAACATGCCCAAGTACTAGCAGAGCTCAGCTGTCGATAGAGCAGAGTTTGGTGTAAGCTTCAGATGGTGCAGCCTCCCACCCACCGTTGTATGTCCTGTACCTCAATATCTAATGCTTTAAATGGCTACTTTGGTTTGTGTAAGTTAAGGCCTTGAATGTGATTTGTTTGTCCTTAAAAGGAATAAAACTTTTCTGCTGATAAGAGATAAGCCTAAGCTGGTTTTCATTTGCTTTTACCTTCTCAGTATATCTCCATTTTGGTAATAATACTAGTCGAGTCTTCCATATACTTACACAGCACAGGTAAGAAAATTAACATAAAAATGATGGATTTAGTAGGTTCTTAAACTTTTCTATGCATTTAGATTACTAAGTATACCTCAAGAATTAAAAGAAAAATTAAGTGGACTTTATTTTTAGGAATAACTTCAGATTTACAGAAAAATAATACACATAAGCACTCATCCATTTCTCCTATTCACTAGTAGGATGCTTTTGTTATAATCAAGGAGCCCATAATTGCTAATTCTGTATTTGAAGAGTATCACTTACTCAGATCTTAGCTTTGCCTAATATGCTTTTTCTGTTCGGGATCCCACGCAGGATAGCACATTACATCTGGTTGTATGTATTGTGGGTTTCTCTTGGCTATGACAGTTTCTCAGGCTTCCCTCGTTTTTGATTGACCTTGACAGTTTTGAAGAATACTAGTTCTTTTGTGGAATGCCCCTTTATTTACATTAGTCAGGTTTTTAATGACCAAGGTTAGGAGTTTGAGGGGAGGAAGACCCAAAGAGGTGTTATCAGCTTGATTTGTCACTTTGGTTGTTAACCTGCAAGGTTAATCTTTCCTGTTCTCCATACTCCTCTTGGGAAGGAAGTTGCAATGCAGAGCCCACACTTTCTGTCACAGGAAGTTAAATTGTTGTAATTTTTTTGCAAAAGAGATTTGTCTTTTCCCTATATGTTTTGTTTAGTGTGAACTCCGGATGTTTTTTATAATCTGGGTTATCCTGTACTACTTACTGCTCACTTACTCCACTGAGAGCTTTTTTAGTTGGCCCCTGTGTTTGACATACCTCAATTAGTGTGTGCATTTTTTTAAAAAGTCTTAACCATTTTTACTTTATAAGGGTATACTAGTATTTATTTTGTAGGCTGGTATATAAAATGGCATTTGTTCTCAACAATTGATAGTTGAATGTAACATTTCTCTGGATAGAGGGATTAAGGACAGTTGCGAAGAAGCCCTCCCCCCACCCCCATACTCTGTCACTTGTTGCCTAAAGTCCAGATAACCTGTGTTGCAGCTTAAAGTTTTCAGCTCTGATTCTCTGGTGATAATACTTCTCTGATCTAACTTCTAAGTGAAAAGTATTTTGGTTCCCAAAAGGAAAATGATCACTATTAAAACATTCTTTTAATGTGAAAACTATAAAGAGATTCTAATTGCTTTGAGCTTTATTCGGAGGGATGTGTGTTTGGTTCTAATTGTGTGCGAAGATAGCTTAGGGGGAAGAAACAGCGGACCCTTCCTACTTAGAAGAGTTGATGAAAATGTTGCTTTTGGCTACAGAAATAAAAATTACAGCTATAAGACCTTATCCTTTATGTGTGAGAAGCCTACTTATTAAAATGCACTCAAACTGACTTGCCTTAGCCTACAACACAATGGAAGATTATATGTGACAATGTATGTGGGTGATTGCAACCCTAAGAAATTTTAGTTTTACTGAGGCAGTGGGCATAAAAGCTAGGTAACATCTAAGATCTCAGTGCTAATCACTAAAGAAGTTGGGTCTTCACATGGTGGACTATCTACACATAGCTGGTCTAGGTTAGGAATCAATATAATTAGAGTTTATCAAGCCTGTCTTTGACCTCCACTTCTATTTCTTAGTAACTTTGAAGGAATCGCCCTTTCCCACATGTTCACTGTAGCATGTTAAAAATGCAGTGAAGATCTCTGGACAAAGCCTTGTCTCCAGAAGCTTCCATCTTCCCCACTGCCCTTCCTGAGGCCTCAATCATGTACAATCTGAGAGGTACCACTGCCTATTCCATGTGAAGGCAACATTTTGGAGTTGTGCAACTCAAGCCCTCATTTATCCAGCACGCCCTCCTAATTGACATCTTGAATTTGTCAAAGATGTATATCCAGTTGACTTCTTAAAATGTTTCTAGTTTTTGGCATTGGAGGTAAAAGACAAAGCCAACTGATGCTAAGCTTACCTTCTCTATTGAGATGCAATTGACATAAAACATTAAACTTAGAGTTCCTCAATGGGCACCTGTGGGTGGGTTCTAGCTTACCTCCAAGTTTCTTCAATTTTTAACAGACATCAGTGCAATTTATTAACTTGGTATCTGTCTTCTATGGGCTTTATTTGGTCTTTCAACAGGTTCCCTCATGAGGTTACTTTAGAATTTAATATAATCTTTCTGTTCCCTTAATCCTCAACTTCAGTGTCCTGCACAGTTTACCATGTTAAATAATAACATACTAGTATGGCATAATTGTTGTTCCTTGTCCCTTGAGTGATGTGATCTTATTAATCCATTTATTAATATTAATAGCATTAAGTTATTCACCAGTCTGATTTCTTAACTGAGTAGCAGAGGGAGCTGCTGTGACTCGCCTATGTGGCCTGTGTGTCTAATACAGTCCTGTACTGGGATGATGGGACCTCTCGCACAGGATTATAAGGGTAGAGCTAAAATCAGGCACATGGAGCTTAGTACATGGTGAGCTGCCTTCAGAATCATGTTAATATAATGCATTTAATAAGGAGTTGAGTGTTTGGATTTATAGGAACAAAGGAGAAGCAGAAAATCTCAGAAGAAATAGTATGGACGCTTTTCCCTCTAGTACAAGATATTTGGATCTGGGCAATGTAAGTCACTTGATGCTTTACTTTCCCTGCTCATGTTTGCAATCAATCTCCTTAAATTAATTCCAAATCAGATGTCATACTAATGTGTCTCCTAGCTCTCTTAGTAATCAGATGTTTTCCATTCTCTAAGGGACAGACACTTTAAAATCTTATGTGGTACATTTGCAATGATCAGTCATCTAATGATAAATTATGAACAAGTCCACACTTTATTTGTATTTCTTTACGTCTCAATGTCCTTTTTCTGTTCTGAATCACACCCAGGATGCCATGTTGTATCTAGTTGTCATTCTCTTTAGGTTTCTCTTGGCTGTGATTTATTAAAGTAAAACCAACTACCCTGACCCAGGCTACTGCTTTAGCTCTGGCTTCTGACAGTTCTGGTTGTCCGCGTTCCCCTGGGGCTGCTGCTTCAGGCAGGATGCTTTGTGGCTGTGGTGGGCTGTGCCATCAGCTACACTCCTGACCAGTTGGTGCCTTGGCCAATGTAACCCTCCAAAGCTTCAATTTCCTTATCTGTAAAGTGGGTTTAGCCACATGAAATTGTTATGAGAACCACTTGAGTTATTTGTGGAGTTAGGGCTATGGCTGGAGCAACGTGGATGCTAGGGGTTTTTGTTTCTGTCACCTCTGATCTTCCTTGTCCTCTTTCCTTTTTCTTCAGCCAAGGTACGAATGTCCTTCACTGCTCACTGCCAAACAAACCTCGCTTCCTCGGGTAAGGCCCCACTTCCAGAACTTCCCATGTTGAGCCAACTTTTTCTAAAAGTATTAGCCTAAACTATGGCTCCCAGTCCATTGGTTCCTCCTTCATTGCAGTGAGAAGAGTACATTCTTTCACATCGAGGCATGAACAATGTAAGTGTTTACCTTCAGTAAGGTATTGATTTTTAAGAAAGGAATCATATGTGATTTAAACTTTAATTTTTATAAAGACAAGAAATTTTGAAAACAATCATAGATCTCTTTGCTTTGATTGATGTTATCTGTAGTCATTAATGAGAAAACGGCATTTAAATGTCCAGCATTTGGATATTAAAACCCAAACTGGGTAAGAAATACCTGAATTCTCTATTTCATGTCAAAATCCAGTGAATAATAGGAATATGAAAGTTTTTGTCAAAACTATACTGTGTCCAGTAGGTGGCAGCATAGGAAAGCTTATGAAAATTTCATAGCTAAGTGGGTTTGAACTTGAGACAGGAAAGAAAAACCAATAGCTGCTGGTGCCCACAGGCAAGATTCGAGATGTATGCTAGTTTCATACTAACCCAGTATTAAATTAAATTAATTAATTATTTTATTTTGGGGGACAGTCAGCTGTATCTGTCACCATTTCTTTTTTTTTTTTCTTATTTTTAAAGATTTTATTTATTTATGCATACAAGAGCTGGGGTGTAGGCCAGAGGTGTGGTAGGGGCAGAGGATTCACCAGAGACAGAGTGGGGAGCAGAACAGGCAGACTGACTTAAATACATTGCTGATGGGAGCAATAGGCGAGACAGGAAAGGTCAGCTGCACCATGTGGGAAGCTCCCTGGCTGGGAATCGAACTTGTGCTGCAGTGACTGCCAATAGCATCATAGTGCTGAGATTTAACCCCTTGCGCCACCAGGGAGGTCTGGAAGGGATATCTTGACCTGGCTTAGATCTCTGGATTTCTAGAAGTTCCACTGAGGTTTGAGGTTTCCAAATATTTGTGTTCTTATATATGCTCCATGTGTCCCCCAAGGTGTCTGAAGAGTTGTCCCTTCCCTGCTCTGCCAACGGGTCCAACCCATATGAAATCTTAACCCCTTGCACCATGAGGGAGGCCCACCCAGTATTTTAGATTTGACTAACCAATCCTGCTATATGCTGGCCAGAGTCAGTCTGGGGGATTGCTTTTTGGGCTTCTCATAATTTTGCACAGGTTCTATTTATTTCATCAAAAACAACAACAAAACTAATAATGTGAGAATTACAAGGTTACTAAATGAATGTTTCTTCTGTGAATGCCAAATTATATAACCCAATATATACAACAAATATATTAACCCAAATATACAACACTTGACTTGATGTAACCAAATCTGGGTCTAGCAAAACTTTTTTTCTTAACATTAGAAAACAGTGGAATTAATTGTATAATATTAAATTGTTAAATCTTTAGGAAACTATTTTCCTTAACAGTCAAACAATGTTAATTTTAATTTCAAGTAGTTTTATATAGACTGCTTTGACCCTTCCATTAAGACAACTGTGTCTGGTTCCATTATGGACAATAATAGGGATATTAGCTAATTCCCTTTTCCTTTGTTAGCCTCCATTTCCTCATTTTTAAATTTATTTTTATTTTATTTTATTTTTTTATTTTTGTGTAGAAGAAGTAGGCCTGGGGTGTAGGCCAGAAGTGTGGGGGTGGGAGTGAGAGGATTCACCAGAGACAGAGTGGGGAGAAGAACAGACAGATTTACTGAAAGACACTGCTGAGGGGAGTGCCACATGTGGGTTAGCTCTCTGGCCAGGCTATAGCGGTAATAGCGCTGAGACTTAATAGCACTGAGACGTAACCTCTAGGCCACCAGAGAGGCCCCAAATTTCCTCATTTTTTTAAAAAATAAAAGAAGAATGAAATGGACTCTAAATTCCTTAAGTTCCCTTTATCTCTGTGAGTCTGTAACGTCAAGCTCTGCTCTCACCCCGTGGCCAGTCCCAGCGGCAGCTGCTGCCCTCTGGTGCTCTCTGCTCAGGTCACGCCCTTTGGCACCACCGTGTGGGTTTTATCCTCAGAGAGAGCCCATAGCTAATGTAACTTATCTATACACATAAATTCTAAAGATCAATTTAAAGAGAGAAAATGTGTATAAATACTCAAGGGTTAGTATAATAGAAGACAGAGTACAGTGAGGCTTAAACATAAAATCACTGACCCGGGCACAGGAGCAGCTGCAGAGGATGCCGGGGCGGGCTGTGGACGTCTCAGGTGCCACGAGCAGCCATGTCATCGGTTCTGTGATTTTTCCGAAATAGTGAACAATTTCAGTAAAGTTCCAAACAAAATAATTGTATCCGTTTCTTTGATTTACCCACTAATTACATCTGTGGAAACTTCCACACACAAAGATACAGAGATGTTTAGAAAATTACACAGAGAGGGCCTCCCTGGTGGTGCAAGGGATTAAATATCAACACTATGAAGCTATTGGCAGCCACAGCAGCATGAGTTCAATCCCTGGCCAGGGAGATTCCCGCATGGTGCAGCAGACCTCTCCTGCCATGCTCGCTGCTCCCCGCAGCGGTGTATTTCAGTTAGTCTGCCTGTTCCACTCCCCACTCTGTATCTGGTGAATCCTCTCACCTCGCCTCCACACATACACACCCTGGCCTACCTCCCATCTCTTGTATACATAAATAAATAAATCTTTAAAAAAAAAGAAAGTTTTACAAATTTCTCATGGACACAAATGCCTAGGGGAACATTCAAGAACTGTATAAGGGGCAGCACAATTCCTTAGGTATGAGGCTGTCATCTCACAGTCTGACCCTTGAGCACTAAATGCCAGTGGAGCCTGCCCTCCATCGTTACAAGGTAGCATTTTCCAAAGCATTCATGAGGGTCTGGGACCACTACCTCTGTGGATAACTTAGCTTGATGGAGGGACTTTCCTTAGCAGTTTGTCCCAGGAAGAATTCCAGAATGCCCTCTGCCCCACTCCCAGCCCCTGAGGTATAAATACCTTCTTCCAGATATGAGTCAAACACTATATTGACGCTGTTTGAAGGGATTTTGCAGCTGTAATTAAAGTCCAGAATAAATTGGCATTAAGCAGACTCTCAGTCGGGCTGATAGTCCTTGAAAAGGACTGGGCTCTTTCTGGCAAAAGAACAAGGGCAGCCCCAATGCTCCGGGAGTGGCCCCCAGCAAACAGGCAGCAAGGAAAAGAAGATCTTAATCCCACAATCACAGGAACTGAATTTGGCAACAACGTGAATGAGATTGCAAGCAGATTATTCCCCAGAGCCTCAGGAAGGAACACAGCCCACAGCACCTTCATTCCAGCCCTGTAAGACTTTTTGTCAGACTTGTCATGCGGGACTTCTGACCTACAGAACTAAGTGCTAAGAAGTGGGTGTGGCGTGGAGCCTGGAAGTGTGTGGTAATTTGTTATGCGGCAACAGAAAACTCACGCAGAGTTTATTAAAATGATGCAACATGTATGCCAGGTCACTGGATTTCCCTTACCGCCCTGTTGAAACCACCCATTTCAGCCCCTACCACTGATCCATCACTGAAGAGGGTGCTGAAAAGCATTTCTATTCATCTCAGTCAGTCCTTGCCCCTCTCCCCCATCTCTAAGTAAGAGGGTGTGCAGGATACTGAAATGCCAGGAAGTGATGTCACTCCCTCATTCTCCATCCTCCCTGGGGATGTGTGAGGTCATTCGGGTTGGGTCCCCTGGTCCAACCCCCAGCCGCGCTCCCTCAGGACACCATAACTACCCAGCTCTCATCATCAGGCCCCAGCCTGCTGAAATAGAAACATAAAAAGCCACATGTAATCTTTTTTTAAATATAATTTATATATATTTTACATCATTGTTCATTTTTGTACAATGTTTGCTTTCTCTTCTCAGGTGTAGTCCCCATAGAATTCCCACCACCAATTCACCCGTGAACCATCACCATAGTCCCTTGTGCTCTTCTCTGTTTTTTTTTTAAGATTTATTTTTATTTATTAATGCATACAAGACCTGGGGTGTAGGCCAGAGGTACAGGTGGGGTGGGGTGAGAGGATTCACCAGAGACAGAGTGGGGAGCAGAACAGGCAGATCTACTGAAACACTGCTGAGGGGAGCAGCGGGCGAGACCGGAGAGGTCTGCCGCGCCATGTGGGTCAGCTCCCTGGCCGGGTATCGGACTCATGCTCTCATGCTGCAGTGGCTGGCCATAGCTTGATATCACTGAGACTTTAACCCCTGCACCACCAGGGAGGCCCCCCTCCATTGTTTTGATCCCTCTTCCTCTCCCTCCCCTGCAGAATGTCTCTGATTTATAGTTGCCTGTTAATTTTTTTTATTGTTAATTATTCTTTCCCCCGATCCCTTATTTGGGTCCCCTATACCCGTTCTATAAGTGTAACCATCCACGTGTAATCTTAATCACTTTTTGAAATCTGGGAGTTTACTCATTGCTACAGAAGGTTTCATATACCCAACCTGTGTGAATATAAAAAAGTGATGTCCTTTAAGTGCATGGTATTGAAAATTCAAATTTTGTGTGCACTGAGGAATTCTAGGCATCACACATGATTTGCCTGTTTCTCTTTGGGGCTTTATTTATTTTGCCCCTTTGGGGCTTTATTTATTTTTAAAAGTTCCCCCACAGATTCTTTTGTTTTCCCCTCTCAAATTGTGTTGATCTGACACTCAACTTCCATAGGTCTATAATTTTGAGAGCACAATTTAAACCTTCATATGTGTGCATGCCTCACTCATCCCCCCAAAGCTCTAGGGACACAAGCCTGTCCCCCTCCCTTCTCTTGTCTCTCCCCGCCCCCCCCCCCAGTATGTTTTCCCCACACTCTACGAGTTGTTTTTGTTATTTTGCCAGTTTCTTTTCTTTGGCTATTTATATTCCACAAATGAATGAATCTATCAATAACTTCTTTTACTTTCTAACTTACTTCATGAAGCATAATCATTCGATTTGTCCCAAAAGGCACTATTTTATTTTTTAAAGTAGCTGAATAGCATTCTATTGAATACATATTTCACAATTTCTTTATCCTGTTGTCTGTGGGCATTTAGGTTGGTTCCCTGGCTTGGCTATTGTGAATAATGCTGCTATGAACACTGGAGGGCATGAATCTTCTTCAATTAGTGTTTTCATGTTCTTGGGGTAAATACCTAGAGTGGTGTTGCTGAATCATGTGGTATTTTCAGTTTGTTTGTTTTTTAGAAATTTCCAGACCATTTTCCGTAGAAGCTGCACCGATTTGCATTCCCACCCCCAGTGTATCAGGGTTCATTTTTTTTCCACATCCTCCCCAAAATTTGTGGTTGCCAGTCTTTTTGATATAGGTCATTCTCACAGGGATGAGCTAATAGCTCATTGTGGTTTGATTTGCATTTCTCTTATATAAGTGATGAACATTTTTTCATGTGCCTGTGGGTCATCTGTATATCTTCTTTGGAGAAATGTCTGTTCAGAACATTTGCCCATTTTTGATTGGATTATTTATTTTTATTGTGTTTTCTGTGTATGTTTTGGAAATCAATCTTGTCAGACATATGATGTGCCCTGGGACTGTTTTTCTGTTGTTCCTCATCTGTCCCCTCCTCTTCCCTCCCAGTCCTGCTCAGAAATTCACCAAAAGAGTCACTTCTTTCTAAAGCGTCCCTCTTAGTCCTTTTGAAAGCATAGAAGTCACATTTGAGAGCTTTTAAAAATTATTAATTCAAATATTTAAACCTATAAAATCTTTGAAATAAATTAAGAATAATAGTTGACTCAGAGGCCAGGCCTGGTTTTCATAGCTTGTGTGACTTCATGGGCTTCTGTGGGATTCTGGGGTCTTATCTGACTCTTGGTGACAGTATAGAGGCCAGAAGTTCATAATTATTTGTGCAGAGTTGACTTATTTCATGATTTTACTTGGGGAGGGGTGTCTCTTACAACAGTCCAAAAATACCACAAAAGGGGTACATCAAATATATGTAACCCTCTCCCCTCCTTTCCTCTCTCCCTTCTTTCTTTCCTTCCTCCCTCCCTTCCTTTCCTTCCTCCCTCCCTCCCTCCCTCCCTTGCTTCCTCTTTCCCTTCTCTACCTCCTCCTCCATCTCTTTTTTTTTTTTGCCTCATGCTGTAATCTATTTCTCAAACTTTTGAAACCACAGCATGCATTTTGCACTAATTTTTCTACTTGATCTTTTCTTCCGATTACACACACTCTCATTTTCTCAACAGTTTTGTTAAGGTGTGATTTATCTACAATAAAATTCATCCATTGTAAATATACAATTAAATTATTTTAGTAAATAAAGGGTGTGGAGAAATACCAGTCCCGCAAATCCAGTTTTAGAACATTTCCATCATTCCCATTTCTTGTGTCTGTTTACAGTTAATCTCTGCTCCCACTCCAGGCTCAGGCAATGACCGATCTGCTTTCTGTCTCTACAAATTTGCCTTCTCTGGACATTTCATATAAATGGGATCATACAAATATAGTCTTTTGTGTCTGGCTTCTTTCACTTAGCTCAAGTTCATTCACATTGTAGCATGTCTGTTCTTTTTGTTGTTGACTAGTATTCCATTGTATGAAATACTTCATCTTGTTTATCCATTCATCAGTCGGTGGCCATCTGGCTTGCTTCTGACTCAGTGCTGTTATGAAGGATGCTGCTCTGACCAGTCATAGGCATGTGTTTATGTGGATGTGCTTTCATTTCTCCTGGGTAGATCCTAAGAGTGAAACTAATGGAGCACATAGTAAATATGCTTGTGAACTGCCCCCAACACAGGTATCATCCCTCTCAGCAAGTACATTACTGCTCTAAAAGTATGTGAGGAAATCAACTTTGTGAAATGTATCAAGTCTTACAAATATGTACCATCTGATCAATAACTCCACTTCTTAGAAATAGGAGAGATGAGGTCTCTGTGTGGATGGGGAGCTAAGCGGGCAGGTGAAGCTTCTCACGGGGGCAAGGCTAAGTTAGCCCTAAGGAGAAGGAGGTTGTTAGGCAAACATGTTGGTAGGGAAAGTGGGTGATGGGTCAGGCAGAGTGAAGTCCAAGACGAGGAGAGAGAAAGGAGAGAGAGGAGGAGAGGAGAGAGAAAGCTTGCTTTTGAGTTGGACACTGCAGATAACTGAGAATGGCGTTGGCATGGGAGAGGCGGGGGCTGGGGGGACCCTGGGAAGATACACAGGGGTCAAGATTATGAGGGTTTGGGTTCTAGATCTTAGGCAGAGGTGAGCTGTAGGTGGTTTTAGGCAGAGGCACAGCCCAAATGAGTTCCATGTTTCGCCTGTGAACCTAACAGAGGTGACCACCCTCTCGCTTCCATCCTCCAGCTTGGTCCCACCTGGTTAGGAAGCTACGTAGCTTATTCTACCTCCACCCAGCCAGGGAATTCGGTGGTTACTTCTAGTCAGGATATAGTTCTTCCACGGAGCAGAAAACCCTTAAGAAGATGAATTCTTTTCTAGTATCTTTTGGGCTTGACAAGAATAACACATGAGTCTGATGATCAATTAGAATGAACCAAAATTCATTTACTTAAGTAAATTTTATGTCCATAGTAGGCAATCCTCAATTTTATTTCTACCTGGTCACGTTAGGAATTTTAAGTAGTTTTCCACAGTTATTATAGAGATTTTCTCTGTTTTGCCAGCATCCAAATAATCTTTCCCTATGTTGAGAGCATAGGGAGAAATAGCACCTTGAATTGTTTTCTGTTCGATCAGATGCCACAGATGCAGACAGAAGGTAATCCTGCCAAAGGACTGATCCATAAGTTATCTGACTGCCTCATCTGGTTTCTAGAATACTGGCAACTATGGTCATAGGGTTCAACAATACAGTACCTACTCCAGGTATGAAGGAGACAATTAAATGAAAAGTATTGGCAGTTCTCCCTCTAAATCATTTATGTATACCACACATCTGTCTCCTGGCTAGTTGGAGAACATCTTGAAACCTGGAACCTTTTTTATTGTTTTATCTCCAGCAGTTATCTCAGGGTCTGGCACAGATGGGGAAATTGTGATTGTTGGTAAAATTAATGAATGAGATAGAGGCTCTTTATCTTTGGAAATTACAAAATGATGGTAAATCTAAATGTATAGTGGAATATAAACTGCTGCACAGATAATTATTCATACATGTTGATGCATATATATCTGCATTCTGCAAATGTCCCCGTTGTCTAGGTTTTCCTAAATAAATACTTTCTCTGTCTACACTGTTAGTAATTAACATCTGCTTCATGTTATTTAATTTACCTTTTGTTTTTTATCCCATTCTCAATTGTGCAATTTGAAGAAAATGTTTGCACTTTGATAGTGTGCTTTATTTTGTTGGTTGTCAACATTATTTCCAAATTTTTCACTTGTCAAATTTTATTTATTTGTAATTTAATTTCTCATCAGATCAACACATTTTGAACTTCTCTACCTTTTGGATTTCCCACTCTCAACAATAAGAGAGCATGAAGGTTGAATACATAAAGTAAACATTAAATTTCAGTCTAAAAACAGTAGGAAACCTCAGAAATTTTGTCTGCAGGATTGCTACATACAAAGAATAATCCATCATAACAAACACCAGTTGAAAATGGTAGTGTCCATCAGAGTCAACACTGGTGACCTAGTTTGGCAGAGGAGAACCATTGTGTTACCACATCCCCCCAATACAGCACTTGAGTCAGCATTCTGGGAAAAAAACAAAAAACCACTCATTTTCAAAGCAATCTTGAACCTGCCAACTTGTGTTCAAGAGCCTAACAGCAGCAATATAACATTTGCTACAGTTTAATTTTTTTTTCTGAAGAATCTATGTTCCTGGGCCTTCATCTAAACTAAAACCGACATTATAGTTCTTACAATATAAAACGTTCAGAACCAACGCAGAGTAAAAAGAATGAGCTGATTTTCATAGGTATATCTAGAAGACGATGGTATTGACTATCATTTTGTCTGGCACAGCCTAAGACCCTCCATGCTGGGATCTTTTAATATGAAACTCAGATTTAAATTAGCCAAAGGCTGAGAAAATATTTGGTTTCTGACTTTGGGTCAATGTGGAGATGGAACAGAAAAACCTCTGAAAATCTAGAAAAGCCATGAGAAAATTGAGGAGTGAGTAGAGTATGCAATATATATTCAGAGAACGTCTGCCTTGCATTTCATAATTCCCTCACGTGAGGGTATGTCAAGCACCAGGCTCACCTCACCCATTGGTAGTTTGGAATATTGCTCAAGTGCAGCCCAAATTCCAGTCTTGTCTTTCCTCTTGATTGTAGGTTTCAGCTGCTCCCAGTGACCCATTGTTATTTGTGTTTCACTGTTGCTTCCTCCTTTAGTAAGAAGATTTAGAGGAATGTTTACTCAGAGATAAAGGTCTTAACACTTACATAGGTTTTCAATGGCTTAAAGCATCAGAGGCTGACATTTCTAATACCCACTCCTCTGGGGCCTGTGTCCTCCCTCATCCACGTGGTCGTTGTGGGAGATGCCATTTTCCTGTGTGACACCACCTATCAGCTAAACAGAGCAAGGTCTCTACCTTGAATTTACTTCGATTTGAAGAAAGTCAGTCTATTGTGAGAGGCTGTAAAACTGAGTGGAGAGGGACTGAGAGAAGTTACCAAAAGTGGGGGTCACTGACTACTCTTAGGATTTGATCCCAGACACTCCTTGGGTTCAGCCACACCCCTGCTTGTTTGGTTGTTCTAACTTCTCTTCAGCTGTACAAATAAATAAATTCTGCTTTTAATCTCAGAGAAGTGTTTCTATCCCTTGAAACTAAGCACATACAGCACCAAGAATATCTTATGGTCTTCTCTAGGCAAAGTTCTTTTTCCAGAACTTACTTGAATGATTTGTAGTTCTAGATTCCACTTGATTGCTGGGAACTGTTACTTGAGTTGCTCCCTTCATTAGAATTTGTCAGAGAAGATAAAATTGGAGAACTATACTCCATAAAAAAAAATTCCCTTCATACAAAAAGATGGTATTACTGACACTGTATGAAATGATTTTTTTTTTTTTTTGAATATTTGCTACTACCACCAAGATCTGCACCTGCGGCGGCTCCACCCGGGCCCCGCGCCCTAGGCTTCAAGGCTCACCGCAGCGGCCCTCCTACTCGTCGCGGCGTAGCGTCCGCGGGGGTGCGGGGGGCGGGGAAGAAAAAAACCCCGCCCTCGGGGCTCCTGTCCCCTCTCCGTGCGCGCTTCCGACTGCCGGCGACGGCCGGGTATGGGCCCGACGCTCCGGCGCCATCCATTTTCAGGGCTAGTTGATTCGGCAGGTGAGTTGTTACACACTCCTTAGCGGATTCCGACTTCCATGGCCACCGTCCTGCTTGTGTGAAATGATTTTTAAGTAACTTTCCTAACAGTGCCGATCAAGTTCAGTGTAATTAAAAGAAAAAGGGATACATTGAACACCTACTCTTTGTGAGGCAATACGCATGCAGAGAAAAAAAATCCATTCTTTCTCCACCTGAAATTGAAGGTCTAGGGCAGTGATGCTTCAAATGTGGCCTTTGAGCTGGCAGCCTCAGCGTCATCTGGTCATCCGGGAACTTGCTAGAAATGCAAAGGATCAGAAAGTCAAGTGGACCCAATTTCTGTTTAGACAAGCCCTCCAGGTGATTCTGATGTAGCTTATGTTTGAAAACAACTGGTTTAGGACTTATTTATATTTATCCGTAGACTCAATCTTTCTCCTTACTAGTGGCGTGACTTGCGTCTTACCTGAACTATAATGTAAACGTATGTCTCACCTCCTGCTTAAACAACTGAAAATGAAAATGATTTTGAGCTTTCTAAACACCAAGTATAAAAATCCTGGGAAAACCTTTCTTCTCTTTGCCCCAGGGCCAACAAGAAAGGAAGGTATGTACTCCAGGCCTGTCTGAAGTGGCTCCAGTTTATCGTGCAGATAAGACAACATATGGAAATAACTGGGAAGGGTTAGTCCCTGCAGGCCTGGACTCCATCTTGGCACCACCTCACTCAAACCAAATATCTGAGCAGGGAGACTGTGCCAGGGCCTCTGTGGGGAGGTGTCTGAGTGAAGTCAGTGATATGGGCCCCCAAACCACATCAGAGGGCTTCCTCTTCCTCTATTAAACCTTACCTCTTGGTGCAAAAAGAGAGACTGAAGTATAGTATGGTAAACCAATGGTAAATCAATAAACTTTTTTTTTTTAAAAAAAAAAAAGATTGAGGGGAAATTTGAGGACCATCTAAAACCAAAGGGTTTGTAGAATACAAGAATTTTTACGACTTGAGAAGTTCTAATTAACATTGTCTTTCTGAAGACTGTCTCCTAGCTGCCTTCTTTCAGGAAATATTCTCATTGTTCTTCCCTAGACTTTTTCTTTCTCATTTCTTAATATTTCTATTTCCGATTATTCAATTAAATATGCTGTGAGTACCATATCATGTACCAGTTCTTGAGTACTTATCATGCACTCAACGAAGCATAACAGGATGAATAAGGTCTAGTGCCTGCTTTCAAGAGGCACATAGTCCGTATTCTCTACAACCAGTCAGCCATTTGTTGGCTGAACTATATGTCAGCATTGAACTAGTTTCATGGGGTACACGAATGAATACAACATGATCCTTGCCCTGAAGGAGTTTGTTGTCTGTATGTGGCAACTGATTCAAAGCAAACATGTAAGAACTGTCAAGGAGGTAAAAAGGTAACAGCGACAAAAGTGATTGACTCTACCTGAAAGGAGCTGAAGAAGGCTGGGAGGAGAATCTGCCATTGGAGTTGAGTGTGGAGAGGAGTGGATAGGAGATGGCATGTGGCTGTATGTCCAGAGAAAGGGCAAAGTTCCTGGTGGCAAAGGCTCAGATTTCATGACTGAAGACTAGTTTAGAAAAGTAAGCCATGGCTCGTTTGTGAAAGATTGTATAGACCACATGACAGGCTCATGAACTGAGACAATTCTGTAAAGAGTAGATGCTCACCAGAGTTTTCTGTTTTTCGTGAAACTTCTTACCCTACCTTCTGCCTTAATGATAGTCTGGCAAGATAAAGTATTCTATGTTGGGAATCTTCTTTGAGTACTTGAATAGTTTCTGCCATTTCTTTCTTGCCTGTGAGCAAGAAACCTATGAACAATCAAATGGTGTTCCTCCTTACTAGTGGCGTGACTTGCGTCTTTCCTGAACTATAATGTAAACGTATGTCTCACCTCCTGCCTAAACAACTGAAAATGAAAATGATTTTGAGCTTTCTAAACACCAAGTATAAAAATCCTGGGAAAACCTTTCTTCTCTTTGCCCCAGGGCCAACAAGAAAGGAAGGTATGTCTAGATGCTTTTAGTATTCCTTCCTTGTCATTAGCTTTTAACAGGTTTTTTTTTTTATTTTTTAAATTTTTATTTATTTATGCTAGAAGAGCTGGGGTGGAGGCCAGAGGTGCAGGGGATGTGGGGGAGTTGAGAGGATTCATCAGAGACAGAGTGGGGAGCAGAATAGGCAGATTGACTGAAATACACTGCTGAGGGGAGCAGCTGGAGAGACAGGATAGGTCTGCTGTGGCATATGTGGGTTAGCGCCCTTGCCAGGAATTGAATTCAGGCCACAGTGGCAGTAGCATGATAGTGCTGAGACTTAACCCCTATGCCACCAGGGAGGCCCAGCTTTTAACAGTTTAATTATTTTGGGTCTTGGAGTGTGTCGGTGTGGTATTTCGTTGTTTGGAACTCTGGGTCTCTTGGATCAGGATGTCTGGTTCATTTCCCAGATTGAGGTAGTGCTCAGCAGTTACTTCTTTAAATAATTTTCTGTCTTTCTCTTGTCTCCTTCTAGGATGCCCATGATACAGCTATAATTTCTCTTTAGGTTATCCCCCAAAATTCTTATATTGCTTTCGTTTTATTGACTTGTCCCACTGCATTCACGTTCTCTGATTCTATTGCTTGTGTTCTCTGTTGAGGCCCTTTATTGTATTTTTTTAATTCCAGTTACAGTTTTTTTAAGATCCATTAATTCTGTTTGTAGCCGTCTCATATTTTCTCCTTATTATATTCCTGTTTTTGATCATTGCTTTTCTTAATTCAATAAGCATGGTTACAACTGTTCCCTTAAACTCCTCATTAGGTTTTATTCTATAGTTCTGCTAGATGGAGAATTTTCTGGGAGTCTTTATTTATTTTTGCCCCAGCATTGTGGTATGTTCTTCTCACTATCATCATTTTTAGTTTTTATGGGTTGTGATAGGGACTGTCCTTTTCTTGTCTTGATACCTTGGCTTTATGCCCTGCCTAGAAATAGCTGGATATAATGCTAGGCTCCCTAAGCTCTTTAGTTGTCTGTTGCTTCATATACTGATGCCTCCACACTGGGGTGTTGCTGCAGCAAAGGGGTAGTAGGTAATAGGAGAGTAAGGTACCAAAAGGCCACCTCCAGTCAGCACAAAGGGTTAGAGCTCCCTATGGTGTTATGAGTATGTGAGTTGTATAGTGGGGACTCAAAGAGACTTGTTCCCATGGCCAATTTGTTGGCCAAAATATACTGAATATCTTGTGCCAGCCTCGTTCTCTAAGCTGAGCAGTAGATGTAGCACCAGATGGGGGTTACAGTTGAGAGAGGGTCACAAGTCCAGGAATTGTTCTCTGCCTTTTGAGTATGAGCCTTATCCTGGGGGCACTTTGACCTCTTGGTAAGATCCAGGTAGTTCAAACTCTGGATAATGTGACTATTTGAACATTATCTTAGCTTTAACTCTGTATGGTAAGGCAGGTGTTTTACATATCATAGCCAGAAGCCACAAATAATAGTCTTTTCTGTAAGGAGACATGGGGGAGCCAATCTGGCTCTCCCCATCAGTTTGGGCTCCAGGACTCCCAACTGTCCCCACTTGGGAGCCATAGGCTCAAGCCAACAATTACCATACTACATCCTTATTCCCATACTTGTCCGGTGGTACACCCCCTGTCCTGCATGCTGACCCTGTGCACCCCTCTATCCAGGATTTAAAGTGTAATTCCCAGGTTTTAAAATCCCTGATGTGTGTGTGTGCCCTTGAGTTAATAATAGCTGAGAAGCTCTGTGTAGCAGTAGCCCCTCCCTCATGTGGGTTGTTTTGCCCTAGTATTGCTCCAAACACAGTTTAATTACAGTTTTTCTTACCTCTTTCTGCTCTGCCTTTACTCCTGATTCATTCAGTAGTCCTCCATTAGTCATTCAAGGGTTGTTGTCTTTGTTTAGGTGTAATTTGGTTGTAAATATGTGGAGGGGATGAGCCCTACATCTTCACCCTGCCACTGTGTTGCTAGACTCTCATCAGGGTTTCTTTAAGCAGGGAGGCGACGTGGTCAGATTTCGATTTGGAAAGAACCAGGAAGCAGTGTTGGGAATGGATTTGAGGAGATTAAAGCAAGAATGTTTTAGTTATTGGCACTATGTAACAAATGACCCCAAACTTAGTGACTTAAAACAATGGTGACCTATGATTTCTCTCACCTTTGGGATAATTTTATGGCTCCTCTGTTGGTTCACCTGGGCTAATTCATGTGGTAGCATTCAGTTGGTAGGTCAGCAGAGAACTGGGCCCACACTGGGATGACTGGGCCTCTTCATCCCTGTCTCAAGGTCTTTTTCTCTGTAATTGATCATCATTCTGTGTGTAGGCCACATTTTCTTGCGTTCCAAGAAGGTGCATCCCAAGAAGGTGAAAGCCAAAGATTCGAGTCTTCTCAATTCCTTCCTTGGAGGTTGCACAATATTATTTCTGCAGTTTTCTGTCAAAGCTATATGGGAGGAGGATACTACAAAAAGACATGGATGTAGAGAAGCATGATTTATTTGGGGCCACACAATTAGAATATATTTTCCAAGAATAGACAATGTGGAGCTGAGCTTAGTCAGCAGTTGTGGGAGTAGAAAGCAGACATTTAGGAAATGTAGGAATTAGTCATATAATAGAGCATTGTATGAAAGCTCAGATGAGAATGATGGGCAAAGTGCTAGTGAAGAACTGAGAGCAGGTGTAGTGGATACTCTCCCTCAACCCCTTTATCTAGTAATCTCCCCTTTCCTAGCTATTATGTTGGTTGATAACAACTCACAGCTGTCCCTTTCTTTGGAAAATTGCTGTTGGCTGAACATGAACTGTTCGCAGGATAGTGATACACACACACACACACACACACACACACACACACACACACACACACACACCCTTATGACTGATTGGCATAGAGTACAAAAGACTGGCTCCTGGCCTCTGGTGGGATTGGTCTCCTGGTATGATTTGTGTTCTAGAGTTTTCATGTGGTATCAAGCTCCAGGTCAATGGCATCTTTGCTTAGCTGTAGCCCCCCATGATGCTTCCCTCACTCCCTTCTCCTAAGAGCATTCCCCAACTCTGCTTCTAAGGAACCCAAACTAAGAAGAGAGAAGAGAAACTCAAAAAACTGCTGGTATTTCTGATGGGCTTTGCATCTCTACATCTTTTCAGTCATGTTCTTTTCTCAATTTGTGTTTGTATTTCTTTTTTTTTTTTTTTTTTTTAAGGTTTATTTTTTATTTTTACATGCAAGCTGGGGTACAGGCCAGAGGCGTGGGATGGCGAGAGGGTTCACCAGAGCCAGAGCAGGGAGCAGAACAGGCAGATCAGAAATACACTGCTGAGGGGAGCAGCGGGCGAGGCAGGAGAGGTCCGCCGCACCATGTGGGATTCTCCCCGGCCGGGCGTCGAACTTGCGTCACCGCTGCCGACAGCTCCAAAGCGCAGCGCTTAACCGCTGCGCCACCGGGAAGGCCCCTGTGTTTGTATTTCTACTTTCTTTCTTCTATCTTGTAATTTTGCTTTCCTTCTTGTGAACTGTTTTTCTGCACAACTGGGAAGACTTACTTTAGAGTGCTTAAATGATTCTTTCTGTGCACCTGAATAGACAGGGGAATGATATGGTCTTTATAGAATGAAGCTAATAAGATAGGCTTAACCTTAAAAAATAATATCAAACTTATAAAGTCATAGTTATCCTTTGGACAAAAAGCAAGGATATGAGTTTGAAGACTTGACACTGTAGACATCTGTTATTTTGTTCTTCAGCTTCCATTCACGATCTGACAAATAGCCTGACTCCTCCTCTAGGAAACAACCTGCACCGCCCCTACCCCCCCACCCCTGCAATCCTTAGCCCATGTTGTTCAGATGGGCTCCATTTCTGACTTGGGAAGAGCCTATAACCTAGATTTAAAATAATCAAAACAGTATTTCTCTGGTGTCTGTGATTGTTTCATAGAGAAAGACTTCTGTCAGTCCAGTTAGAGACAGACAGACTCGTCATGACTTTTCCTTGATGTCTCAGAGAAGGAGTTCCCTGCTCTTTCCCTGTGGTTGTGATCAGGAAGTACATGCCTCCAGGAGCTCCTAGAAGCCATATTGTCAGTGAGGGGCGACTCTAGATCGAATGGAGTCAACATGGAGGAAACAGAGTTAAGAAATAGACACACTGGATACTGATTTAGTCACATGAACACCTGTGGGTAATTGTACTGTTGTTTGCAGCTACGTGGGCCTCTGAATACTTATTTAAAACTTAAACTGAATTTGAGTTGGGTCCTGCCACTTTCAATCAAAAAAACCCAACTAGGGGCCTCCCCGGTGGCTCAGCGGTTAAGCGCTGCGCTGTGGAGCTGTCGGCAGCAGCGACGCGAGTTCGACGCCCGGCCGGGGAGAATCCCACATGGCGCGGCAGACCTCTCCTGCCTTGCCCGCTGCTCCCCTCAGCAGTGTATTTCTGATCTGCCTGTTCTGCTCCCCGCTCCGTCTCTGGTGAACCCTCTCGCCGCCCCACGCCTCTGGCCTGTACCCCAGCTTGTATGTATAAATAAAAAATAAAAAAAATTAAAAAAAAAAAACCCAACTAAAACATAGGGGATTTCTTTTTCTTAGTGAGGCACTTGATTTATTGTACTCAGATCCCCACTTTCTGTTTGCCATGAATATGCAGTGGGTATGAAGAATGTAAATGCACATTTAAGCAGGGCAGCAGTTTCTTAATTAGAAAGACTGTAAGGAGGAGACACTGTTGTTGAAATGAAGGCAGATCTGCTGGTAGGGGAATAAAACACATTGACTTTTATCCTGATCCTGCCACAAAATCATCCAGAAATCACCTTGGTTCAGTGTCTGCTTCATCTTGTCACAGGGCCACTCAATTCCCAAGTGCCCGTTTCTGTTCTACTTGCTCTCTTGCTTCCAATGAGTCTTTGGATATTTTTTCTCTCCCTTTTCTTTATCTCTATCTAGGTTTGGAGCTGCAAATCTGAGCTATCCCTGCAAACAATTAAAGCCCTTTGCAAATCTAGAAGCCCTGGCTTCTTAGCCCTGGCCTGGTTTCAGCTATTTAACCTCAAAGCACCCCTGACCCTTTCCAGGACCAGCCATGCACACAGACTGCTTCACTAGTCCCTTTTGGAACATTATCACAAGCGACCATCAAGTCATCTATGTCCATATCGTCAATTCTCACGTAAGGTAGGTGTTAAATGGAGATGCTCAGGTTTTTGTGCTCTTGGCCTCTGGTTTTCACCTGCGGCCTTAAATGCAGGAGGTGCTTGGGAGTGTGGGCTCCGGGTACACATGCCTGATGGGGAAACCTGGAGTATGGTGTGGGCATGAGTAAGTGTGGGCACTTAGGCTTGGAGGCTGAGGCTAAAAGGGCAACATGACACAAAGGACAGTGTGTGGCAGATCATGGTGTGGTGGAGAGCAGTGGAGAACAGCTACGAGAGGAAAGAGCATATAGAGATTCACAGGGCGTCCAAGTTACTCTCTCCCTGCTGGATTGTTCCCCTGCGTACTGTGAAAAAGCCTGATGATGCCAAGGCCTCCAAGTTTTCTCTTTAAAGCTGCCTGAACCAAAGGTGAACCTATCGGCCTGGGATGGTTGCAAAACAAAAATAAATGCCAAATCAGGTGATAATAATAGCTATGAAGAAAAAGCAAAATAGGGTAAGGTTATAAGGGAGTGATGGGTGTGCTATTTTAGATGGAAGGCCAAGAAAGATGTCTCTGAGGAGTAATAATTGAACAGAGACCCAAATGGGGTAGCAACAGGAAATAGGCAATTTTCTGGCAGAGGAATGTTCTGTGCAGAAAGTTTTTTCCCATCTTAGAGCATCATCAGCTGTAGCTTCTCTTCTGTTCCACCATCCTTCTAATAGACTCCTTGAAAGTAGGGAAGACCTGAAGAAGAGCAGACACCACAATAGTGATGGGAGTAACTGAGCGTGGAGGGAAATAAGAGATTCTTTTTTTCTTTTTTCTTTTTTTTTTGTTCAAGCTGGAGTACAGGCCAGAGGCGGGGGGCGGCGAGAGGGCTCACCAGAAACAGAGTGGGGAGCAGAACAGGCAGATCAGAAATACACTGCAGAGGGGAGCAGCGGGCGAGGCAGGAGAGGTCTGCCGCACCATGTGGGACTCTCCCCGGCTGGGCGTCGAACCCGCATCGCGCGCCGCCGATGCTCCACAGCTCAGCGCTCAACCGCTGCGCCACCAGGGAGGCCCAGATAAGAGATTCTTACACAGATAAGGAGTTTGCTCTCTTTAAAAATACCAGCCACCTAAAAATTGTGTGGTGACCTAAACTGAATCCTGGGATAGAGAAAGAACATTAATGAGAAAACTGGTGGAATCTGAATAAAATCTGTAGTTTAAGTTAATAATATTTACTAATGGTAATTTTCTACATTTTATTATAAAAGATGTTCACATCGGGCAAAGCTGAGTGAGGAGCATGGGGAGCTTGGTACTTTCCTTGTGACTCTTGTATAGCTGGAATTATTTCAAGACAAAAAATAAAAAAGTCAACACTCAGAAATTACGTGCTAATATTGAAACAAATTAAATAAGAATAAAATAGAGATATATACCATGTTCAAGGACTTGGTATTTTAAAAATGCCAATTTTAATTTCCTTAAAATTACCTATAGATTTAAAGTAAGCGCTTCTTCCCAGTCCCTGCAGGTTTGGCTTATGTGTGGGAATTGATGATTCTGATTTAGATAGATGTGCAAATGACCAATATATTAAGGTAAACTAGAAGAACATACTAGATATCAAGAGATACCATAATTAAGATAGTGATGATGTTAAGGGGAGAGAAAGACATTGGAAGAGAACAGACAGTTCAGAAACAGACTATAGTCACTAGATTTATGACAGATTCCCAGAATTTAGATGTTGAGAAAACTTGCCAGGAGATTCTGGGAGAGCTGGCCAAGCACCTCACAATGGATACTCTAGTGGTCTTTGGAAACCACATATAAATATCCTTAATATATGTGGACTTCAAATCCTTTCCAGAGAGTGAGTTTCAGTGAAGGGAAGCCATTTGTTCACAAAGAGCCCATTTTCCTTTGCACCTCCGTCTGCTCAATGTGCTGAGTGAGATAACACCTCTTGACCTCTTTGAAGGCTTTCTTGCTCCTCTTCCGCACTTTGGTTCCCATCACGTCAGCTTTGAAGGTGGAGTGGCTTGTCAGCACTGTGGGCTTGTGACTGGAGCCACGGAAAGAGCATTATCTCACTTTCAGACTCTGCTGGGAGGGGCCTGGGGACTGGTGGTTAAGAGGACACACATGGCCGTCTCGACACAGCCAAGAGATGTTTCCTCTTTGGCAATGAAAGCACACAATGCCTTCTTGAGTTGTCAATCAGCATCCACGAGATTACAGTCTGTGGACTGGATGAATCTAGAGATTCTTTTATACCAATGGAAGAATATGCCAGGTGCATTTTGAAAACAAGTACTTGTTCTTTGTTTACTTAATGAACGTTTATCGGGTACTCTGAGCTTGTCTTCAGCTCTCTTGGTCACTTCACTCCAGCCACACTGTCCCCGTGGCCGTTCTTAGAACAAACGAGGTTCTTTCCTGTCTCAGAGAATCTGCTCTATCTGTTCTCTCAGACCAAAACACTTGTCCAGGTATCTGGTTGTCTGACTTCATTACCTCCTTCAAGTCTTTGCGGAAATCCCATCGACTCAATGAGGCTTAATCTGGCTGCCCTACTGCACACTACAAACAGCTTTTCTTCCTTACCTTTCTCTACTTTTTCTCTTTTCTATGGTACTTTTCAACTTTTAACACACTGTATTTTACTGTGTTTATAAATTATTGTTTGAGCTCTTGCTCTTGAATGTAAGTTCTATCATGGCAGGAACCTTTGTTTTGTTCATTATGTATCCCAAATATCTAGCACAGTGCCTGGCACATAATAGACACTTGATAAATATTTGTCAAATTGATAAGCTGGGTGCTGGATTGTGGCAAACCATACAAATATGATTGCTACCATCACAAAGCTTATGATTTACTGGAGGAGACCATTAATGAGCAAAAATTACAGAAATGCTTATTTAGTAATATTTGTGATAGCTGGGATGAAAATATATGGACTCCTATAAGAGAGGATTGAGGGACCCAATTTTTAGGATGTCAGGCATCGTTTGCTTCGAGAGAACGGGGTGATTGGAGTAACCCACTGAAGGAAGGAAGGGAGGTAGAAGAAAGATCCTTCTATATTTCAAATTGTAGTAGCCTAGCTACTACATAAGAATTGAGTATGCCTACAACCTCATCTGGAGGTGCCTCTCTTTTCTCTTGAAGTAAACATTCAAATTAAGTTTCTAAAAATCTGTAAACTACTTACTCTATCTCTAGTGTCCATATGTGGACATCAACTTTAGAAACTGCCCCTGTTATAGAAGGATATTCTTTGGTAAATAACATTCTTCATCTTTTGAACTTCTCCTTAATCAGATGAAAAGCAAACATAAATAAATAAGTTTTCAAACCTGGATCAGTCCATTGAATAAGTAAAGTTTAAATATTCTTGGCAATGAACCAAGAATCTCAGGGATATTGTCTCAGAAACTAAACCAAATACAGGCTGAGGTAAAAGTGCTTCATACTAGGAAGAAAGCTTTAGTTGATGAGATGAGCAGTTCTCCAGGTATTCTCCCAAGCACTTAAAGTACTTTGCACAAGGCAAGTAAGGAAATGTCTGTGGGGATTCAAAGGTCAAAGTTATAACAGTTTATCACCTACTGGAGATCATCTGACTGCATTAGACTGTTGCTTTTCATTTCTCAAAAGAACAAGCACATTTATAAGAAAACCCACAGATATGGAATAATGAATCAGTGATGAATTCTGTGAAAATGATTAGAAAATCTCATGAGCACTAACAGACCTTAAAATATCACTTGTTGGCTGTGGAAAAAAGGGAGCCCATGAGCACTGTTGGTGGCAATAATTGCAGCCACTATAGAAAATAGTATGGAGGTTCTTCAAAAAATCTAAACCAGAAATACCCTATGATCCAGCAACTCTACTCCTAGGTAGTCAATTGAAGGAAATGAAAGCACTAACTTGACAAGATATATGAATCCCACTCCCTCCCCACCCCGCCCCGAGTTCATTGAAACATTATTTACAATAGCCAAGACATGGAAACTGTTTCTATCCATTGGTGGATGCATGAGTGGATTAATAACATGTGATATATATACAATCGAATATTATTTAGTCATTTGGCAGTCCTAGAAATCCTGCTATTTGTGACAGTGTGGGTGGACTTTGAAGGCATTATGCTAAGCAAAAGTAGTCAGATAAGGAAAGATAAATACCATAGGGTCTTATTGATAATATAGACTTAAAAAAAATTAAATGTGCTCATAGATACAGAGAACACATTAGTGTTTACCAAGGAGTATGGTGGTGTGGTGGGCAAAATGGATGAAGGTAGTCAAAAGGTACAAACTTAGGTTATAAAATAAATAAACCCATGGGATAAAATGTACAGCCTGGTAACTATAGCTAACAGTATTGTACTGTGTAGTTGAAAGTTGCTAAGAGAATAGTTCTTAAGACTTGTTTCTCATCACAAGAAAAAGAAAATTGTGTTGGTGAGGATGTGGAGAAAAAGGAAAATTCATTTCTGGTGTTTGTAACTGAGGTAACATTGGTTTACAGCACTGTATATGATTTAGGGGAATAGGGTCACACCTCCTCAGTTGTATGTTACCACCCTACCTCCACCATTAAAGCACCCTAATTCTTTACCCTAGGCCATAATGGGTCCTTCTCCAGCCTTTGATCTCACCTACTCTCTGTCCCCCCTTGGGAGCCTCAATTCTGCAGTCATATTTCTATGGTTTTTTTTGGTTTAGTTTTGTCAGTTCCTTTGTTTTATTTTTCCTCTATGTTCCACATATGCATGGAATCAGTCAGTATTTCTTTCTCCTTTTGACTTATTTCATTTAGCATAATCCCATCCAGCTCCATCCAAGTTGTCCAAAATGGCAAGAATTCATCTTTTTATAGCTGTGTAGTATTCCACTGTGTATATATGCCACACCTTCTTAATCCACTACTTGGGCAACGGTCATTTAGGTTTCCTTAACTTTGGCTATTGTAAATAGTGCTGCAAGGACATAGGAATGCATTCATAAAGCATTGTAAAGTTCAAAACCATCTTCATATTCTTTATCTCTGTCATTACAAGAACACTATGAGATAAACGACACCCCCCATTTCAAAGAGAAGAAGTTTTTCTAGATTCCTGGCTCTCCCAAGTGACAGAGTCAAGACCAGCACCAGAGTTCTGAGTCAGAGTCATCTCTCATCATTATGTGCCAATCACCAGCCACCCTGGTAGTATCTTGGGCATTACCAGTGTCCTAAGGAGTGATGGGGGGGGTTGGAATGAGTGTCTACACAGCAATATGACTCACCATTAGTTTGATCCTTTAGGTTAAAAGATGTGTAGTTGATCAAAAACAAAATTAGAATTCAATACTCCTTTTAAAATCAATTTCTAGATCATGTAGGCAATGCATGGTTATTATAAAAATTTTGGAAATACAAAAATATTCAGGAGGAAATAAAATCACCTACCCAGATAAAAATAGTATTGTATAAAAACTTCTTGTTCCAGTAAAAATTTTTAGGCATGTACAAATAAGTGAAATAACCCCAAGTGCACGTCTCATGAAGCTTAAGAAAAAAAATTATTGCAATTGTACATCCTAATCCTTTCCCACTCCCTCTACAGGTGACCAGTATCCAGAATGTCTTGTTTATAAAATTCCTGCATGCTTTAAAGTCTAGTACATATGAATATATTCATAAAAATATTATTGCATATGTTTTAAAATCTTTTTAAAATATAATCATACTATATTAATCTTTGTATTTTTTTCCTCTGAATATTATGTTTTGAAGAGTTGAAACCAGCAGCTTCTGTTCATTCATTTAACCGCCTAAGACAGTACCTCTCAAACTTTAGTTGGCACACAAATTACCAGGGTATCTTGTTAAAATATATATCTTGTTTCAATAGGCCTGGAATTCTCAGAATCAACTAGGCTAGTCAGTAATCCCATTTTGAGGAACAAGTCTCTGTAGAATTCCTTGGAATACACGGTGCACAGTTCATTCGCCTGTTCCTTTGTTCACTGACTTTTAGGTTTTATTGCCCTAAAAGTTACAAAGTTACAGTGAGTACCCTTTTTTTGCCTGTTTCTTGGCACACCTGTGCAAGTTCTGTAGGTTGTATACCTAGGAAGGCAACTGCTGAGTAATAGGGTCTGTTCAGTTATACTAAGCACAGCTAAGCTGCTCTCTAAAACAGTAGTTGCCAGAGATGGCTCTACCAGCAGTTCAGAATTCTTTTTGTTCTACATCCTTGTAACACCCTTGTGTGTCAGCAGTAGATTGTCTTTTCTAACACTTTTTTGGACATTTGACTTCTTCGGTGATGTGCTGTGATATCCTAGTGCATAACTCAAAAATACAATTTTCATCATTTTGCCAAAACACACCTTAATTTTAATTTTGAATCAGTATTTTGTTAGACTGGTAGAAAATCAGTCCTGATCAGTCTGGGGTTTACTCACTGCTTCTTGAAATTCCAGGAGGTCAGTATGGCTCTAAGGCATGAGGAGCCCAACCCTGGGCCCTTCATCTCCCTTTTGTCACTGAGCTATTCCTCATTCCTGACAACCTGATGCCAGTGTGTCTGCTGTGAGTGCAGTTGAACCATCTGTTCTTGCTAAGTTGGGTGAGGAATGTCTGCAAGACCCCCTGAAGACCTGGGAGCCTGCATTCTCTAAATCACATTTCCTCCCAGAGCTTTGAGGAGTCTATTCACTGAAATCGTGCTGCCAGGCCAGCAACATCTCCTGGGCCCCAGTAGCTTCCCTCTCCTTATCTCTCCTCTCTGGTCTCCTGTTTTCTTCCCAGGCTGGGAGGAAACCTTTCTTTGTATTGAGGATTCTTTGTGTTGTGTTAAGGTTGGAGCAAGTGAGGAAAATCCTTTCTAATCCATGTGTGTATCCTGTCTTCCTTGGTCCTCTAAGGGTGCAGACTTTTAGAAATGAAGTTAAAAAACAAAAAACAAAAAACAACACTCTCTAGTCTTCATTGAGCTGGTCATTTCCTTCCCTGGGGCAATAGGTAAAGAAATAGCTAGCTTCTTCAATGGAGGGGAGAAGAGAAGGGAAGAGGATACAGTGACAAAGTGAACTGGTGCAACTGATTTGGAAAACTGTTTGGCAGTTTCTCAAAATGTAAAACATTGAGTAAACTTATGACCCAACTGTTCTCCTTCTGTGCTGCATACCCAAGAGAAATGAAAATATATGTCCTCATGAAAGCAAACAATCATAGCATCAGTATTCATAACAAGCCAAAGTGAAAAAACCCACTGATGTCCATCAGCTGAAGAATGAATAAATAACGTACTTTCTAGCCATACAATGGAATATGATTGGCCAATAGCAATGAATGGCATGCAGGTGCCTGCTACAACTTGGATGGAGTTTGACACCTTATATTCCCATATTGTATGATTCCATTTGTATGACTGTCCAGATGTGCAAATTCATAGACATGAAATAGATTAGAGGTTGCCTGGGTCAGAGGTGTGGGAGAGGAAGAAGAGGAGGTGCCTGCTATGAATATGGGCTTTTCTTTTAGGATGATGAAAGTTTTCAAATTGATTGATCAACTTGGAATATACTGAAAACCTTTGAATTATATACTTTAAATGGTGTGTCATTGATATCTATCCCAATAAAGCTGCTAAAAAATAAGTGAGATAATTTTTAAAAACTATTTTCTAATTATATGCACATCAGATAAATTCAGGTAAATTACAGATATTTTAAAAATTGGAAGCAGGGCCTCCCCGGTGGCGCAGCGGTTGAGCACTGCACTGTGGAGCTGTCGGCAGCGGTGGCGCGAGTTCGACACCCGGCCAGGGAGAATCCCGCATGGCGCGGCAGACCTCTCCTGCCTTGCCCGCTGCTCCCCTCAGCAGTGTGTTTCTGATCTGCCTGTTCTGCTACCCGCTCTGTCTCTGGTGAACCCTCTCGCCGCCCCACACCTCTGGCCTGTACCCCAGCTTGTATGTATAAATTAAAAAAAAAAAAAATTGGAAGCAGATCCTATATGCAATTCATCCTACTTTCCCTCCTGGAACTTGTATTCAGTGCCTAATTTGATCAAAGCACCATGGTGGGTACTGTGGAAATATAAAGATGAATAAGACACATCCCTTCTTTTGAGAGGCTTATCATATGATTGCTTCCATCCGCCTGCCGTCATTCTGCTGTGATCTGCAGATGGTGTCAATTATTATTTTCACCTGTCTAAATTAACATCACAGTCTTGAGTGAGTTGAGAGCGGAAGTTAAAAGAACCAAGAGGAGGGCCTCCCTGGTGGCGCAGCAGTTAAGAGCTGCGCTGTGGAGCTGTAGGCAGCGACGACGGGAGTTCAAAGCCCAGCACAGCAGACCTCCCCTGCCTTGCCCACTGCTCCCCTCAGCAGTGTGTTCCCACCGACCTGCCTGTTCTGCTCCCCGCTCTGTCTCTGGTGAACCCTCTTACCGCCCCACACCTCTGGCCTGCACCCCAGCTTGTATGCATAAATACATACATCTTTAAATAGTCAAGAGGAGAGAAGGATTCTGTAGGAAGTCATATCAAAAGGATTTAAATTTTTCAGTTAGTATAGACAGATGTGGAGAAGGGCTCCGTTGTCCTGAACTGAAATGGATACTTGAAATCTAGAAATTCTCAACTTTGGAACTTTTGAAGCAACTCCATTGCACCCTATATTCATTAAAGCAGACTTTGGTAAGTTACAGGCCTAGGCAGGTCTTTAAGATGTTCTGTTTGATTTCAGTGCACAGGTTGGACATTGTGTTTTCCAATGTGCAGTGATGGCTTAGATGCTTGAACCCAGAATAAGAGGAGTTACATTATAAGCGGAGGTGTGGTTAACCTGGAATGTGTTATCCATCAGAAAGTTTGTTAGGAGTTAGGTCACAGCCAATGTGACTCACCTGGGTGAATTGTTGATATGACTATAGAAGATGGCCCCCAACATTCTGTTTGAGATAAAGAACTGTCAGTGGAACATAGGAATTAACAAATCAAGGAATATAACCTCGGATTAGAATCCAGAAGGGCCCCTTTTACCCCTTTCCTATGGTCCCCCACCGGAAGGTGCCTTAGATGTGTGGTAGGCTTTGGGGCCTCCATCGCCCTGCTTCAAGCCAACTGTTTGGCTGGACATTTACTCATAAGAGCGTGGGTAACTTTGGATGTTTATATTGGGTACTGTTTTCTTCTCTCTCTTTCTATGCATACTATCCTATTAAGGTGCTTTTATGCCAAGAATATGCTTTGTCTTTATGCAGCAGGTGGCAGGACCCCTTTAGGGCATGCAAGTTGGTGGTACAGGGGTAGCCCTCAGTCTCCCCTCTGACAGAGTGACTAAGCCAAAAAAACGTGTGTGCAATGGGAATTGAAGAGGAGGAACTAAGAGAAGAGAGAGGTCAGGAACTAATTCTTTGATGTTGAGTGGTGTTTGACTGGATTCATGATTGGAAGTGTTATGACTTTTGGGATTATGAGGATTGATAGGATGTCATTAAGGGCAAATTCTCTAATTTGGGGGTTCACTGGTAACTTTTAAACTTTATGTCAAAAAGGGCGACTATACCATTCCTTAAAACATTCATTAGTCTCCACTCTCAAAAACAAAACTTTGAGCTGAACGGACGGCCTCTGGACTGGCTCCACAACTCCAAAGTTCACATGGCTTACACTTAATTCTCCATTTCTTTTTTAAAGATTTATTTATTTATGCATACAAGCAGGGGTATAGGCCAGAGACGTGGGGCGGTGAGAGGGTTCACCAGAGACAGAGTTTAGAGCAGAACAGGCAGAGAGATGGAAATACTGCTGAGGGGAGCAGCAGGCGAGGCAGGAGAGGTCTGCCGCACCATGTGGGAATCTCCCTGGTTGGGCGTTGAACTCACGTCCCTGCTGCCAACAGCTCCACAGCATAGTGCTTAACCGCTGTGCCACCAGGGAGGCCCACCTCTCCATTTTTTTAGAGTTGATTTGAGAAGAAAATTATGACTGGTAGTCTTTGTTCTCCATACCATACAAGCAGGGACAAGGGTTTCTGTGTTTGCTCGAGGCTCTATGCCGAACAGGATGCACTTTAGACATCATGACTTTTTGTAAAGCGTTATTCCTTTAGTAGCAGTGGAATTAAACACAGAATGTCAAACTCCATATGATTGTGGACTGGACTTGGCATTGGCATTTCAATCCTGGCACTAGGAGCTATTTCCTGGTACAGGATCCTAAAGGAATTTCTTTCCTGTTATGTTTCAACTGTCCAGCTCAACTATCTTCTCTTCCAGGGATCCACTGAAGCGGACTAATTCAGTTGTGGGGAAACTCCACCCAAGCTTTTCTTAACTGATAGAATTTCCCATGGCACAAAGTTTGTCTGCAAAGCAGGAGCCAGTGCATGCTTTGGAAGGGTCCAATTCAGATCTGTGGGGGACCTTGACCTTTGGTTGGGGAGCTCCAGGGCATTTGGTTTAGGATCAAGTCAGAATTTACTTGGCATCTCTGAAATACCTCAAACTGAATAGCTGATGAAGAAGTCTTAATGGATGAACTTTTTGATAGTGCATTTCCTTGTTTGAGTATATTTTAAAGTACAGTTTTAAAGGTATATTTTAAAGTATAATTTGAAAGTAAAAATTGCTATAGGATTTAGCTCTAGTACTTTGAAAAAGCCAAAGAATTTGGGATTTGAAAGTCCATGTGCTGGCAAAGATAAAGAATCCTAGAATTTTTGTTCTGTTAACTCTGTTACAAGAGAATATTGTAGTGTTTGCAAAAGAAAATGGGTTTTGGGTTGGTTTGATTTTGATTTTGATGTAATGGATTGATTGTTGATATTAAAGTTGGAAGAATAGGTGAGATTTTGACAAAAGGGATGTGTTATTTGTTCTAATATCTCCTTATTTGGCTACTGGTCAGATTTTTTAATTGAAAACAAAAACAAAGTTATTGTTAAGGGTTGGAATTATCACAATTTTGCTTTTACTTTTGTACATTGACACTTTGATTAAAGCAGTTGCACATTCAGTTTATTTTCTTAAAGTTTGTAATAGAAGCAACCAAAAGTTCTGAAGATTTGTAAATAAATTCTATCTAACTGTACATAGCCTGGGTTACATTCTTGGGTGAATCATATCAACACTGGCAGAATGTTCAAATAAACATTCTAGAGAAGGTTAAACAGAGGTTAAATGGTTTATTCTCCCCCTCATACCAAGTGCCTTAGGCATTACTATTTTATTTGAAATGTTTCTAATATTACCAACAAAAATTCAAGAACAAAATATTTCATGATCAATCTTAGTAAAACTATTCCCTGATATGAAAGCATGTTAATCCTTCATTAATCACTCAATCTAATAAGATTCTTAAAAAAAAATCGCTGTCCCTTAATGTCACAATATAAAAATGTTTGTCAAAGAGATTTTCTCAGTATACCATCAACAGGAGTTTGAACATTTAACAAAGTTTATGGGTGGAGTGAGCATTGGGGTAAAAACGATATAAATAAAAAAGTTATAACACTGGAATTCTTTTGTGACCCTGGAGAGGCCTGGTGCCTCTAATTCTTTCTATGGTAGGCTTCATTCCTTTAAACACAGAGTTAATACATGACCCAAGGGCTTCTGGGTCCTAGTGATTGGTCCAGGAAAGACTTATGATCCAAGTTGGACCAATTTTAGATTTTCCTTGGAATTTTTCAGCCACTTGTTGGAATTAAATAATTATGTTTCCTCTCTGCCCAGGGAGCTGTCAGTATGTGAGTCCATCACCACAGGCTACCATATTTGTCTTTGCATGGAGAATGAAATTTTGGATTATGAGAGAAAACGAGTGATGGGCAATAAAAGCAAATAGAAACTGTCTTAGGAGAACTGTCAAATATTGAAGACTTCAGAGTTACCAAACTCCAAATCCTTGCTTGGCAGTAGTGTTAGAAATAGCAGGAAATGGTTGTATTTATTATTTGAATGAACAATTGAAAATGCTCATTCATTAAATCTCTTAGTGTATTCTTTGTAAGGGACATTCCCTACTCCTCCTGTTTCCTGTTGGGGAAAGATTCCTATTGTCACATTTGTGGCCTCTCTTGTCACCTTTTGCTCCTCTTTGTGGCAAGAGGAGGACCTGGTTTTATTGGCAGTGTCGGAGAAGGAACTGAGCATGCTCAGCTAACCCCTCCCTCTTTCTTCTCTTTAGAGATGTGTCTGCCACCAAAAGCCTGTGTTCTGTTCTGGTTTGATGACCCGCACATGAAGTACTTAGAGAGGTGGATTCATAGATAGATAGGAGAGCTGGATGCATAATTACAGAATAAAGCAAGAATAGCAAAATGTTAATGTAGAATTAGGTAGTGAGAATATGGATATTAACTGTAAAGTTCTTTTGATTTTTCAGTATGTTTGAAAATTTTATAGTAAAATGTTAGGAGGAAAAATATGCATTATGATGGTTTATTTCAACATAGATATTTGATATAAGATGGGAAGCAGACAGAGATAATATTGCTTAAAAAGAGTCCTGCTATCAAATATTGAGTTTTGCATAGCACGTTGGCATTACCCCCAAGCCTAAGTCTAGCTTACAACTTCAAAAAGTAGCCAAACAGGTCGTGCTAGTGATTGTCTAGGAGCAGCAATTCTTCCTTACCTGTGAAAGCTGTTGCTCTATTCACTGGCAGGGAGTTTGAAAGGCTACTCTCCACCAGAAGGCAGAGTAATGGAAACTGGATATCTGGGTGGTTGACAGGAGGTGGGGGAGTGGAGTAGGGGAAAGACATTTTGTAAATTAATTGAGATAACCCTTGTGAAATGCTTAGCATGTGTCCTGAATAAGTTTTCAATAAATGTTACCTATGATTGTAATTACCTTTTCTACAAGAGAAAAATCATGTATTAGGATTTGTAGTGTATTGAACTATGTTCCCCTAAAACATAGGTTGGACTCCTAATCCCCAGGATCTGTACATGTGACCTTATTTGGAAATAGGTTCTTTGCAGATGTAATTACTTTAAAGATCTCCTGGTGAGAGCATCCTGCATTTAGGCTAGGTCCTAACTTCAATGACTGGTGCCCATATGAGAGGAAAAGACATGGAGAAGAAGGGCAAGTAAAGATGGAAGCAGAGAAGGGGATTTCAGTGCCACAAGCAGTGGAAACAAAATTGAAATTATTTATAATCATGTCAATCAAAAATTATCTCTGATAACACATGGGTACATGTACCCAGAAGCCTCTACTAAGTCCCTAGAAAGGAAGAGGCAAAGAAGACTTGTCCTTAGATCATAAGAGTTGTCCTCCTGAAACCCCATTTTGGACTTCTGGCCTCCAGAATTATAACAGAATAAATTTCTGCGGTTTAAAGGGCCCACATTTGTGGTTATTTATTACAGCAATCCTGTAGGATGCAACAATATGTGGTTTGTTACAACTGAACAGTACAGATTAGATGGGGAGTGTGTGTGTGGCTGTCCAGTTTTCCCAGCACCATTTATGGATGGGGAGTGTGTGTGTGGGGGGGAGACATATTCAAATCATCTGGAGAATATGTCAAACCTCATGTGCCTCCTTTCTAGGGTGACGGGTGCCACAGGGACATTTAAAAATCACTACCTTGTTGTTGGGAGTGTATGGGGCCCTCGACTGGGCTGGCTCTGAATATAGGTTGAAGAACAGTAGAATAGATAATAATTGTGGTACATTCAGTGGAAAGCAGATAATTATTACTTTAAAGAAATGTCACTTTATATCTTGTTGCCCAGGCAACATAGGCGAGGGAAAATAAATTATCTATATTTAAGTCATTTACATGAGAATAAAATGTTAAGTTATTGACGCTGATATTAATTCTCAAGGTCTCTTTCCACACCTGCTGAGATAAATGGCTCAGTCATTTTACAATTGGTTACTGGGATGTAGAAGAAAATGTCCAAGTGATGTTTAAGGAAGAATAAATATCAGTCTTTGATCTAAACCCTAAATCTCTCCCCATTTCTGACCCTTATTTTTCACCCATGGTCACAGCACGTTTCAGGCACCATCAAGGAGTCTTCTTTATTTTTTTAATAAAACTTTAAAAATAGTAACACAAATAATCTGTATCTATTGTGAAATAATCAAAAAACACAGTGATGTCAAATAGAAACAAAATTGAAGTTATTTGTAATTATGTCGATCAAAAGTGATTACTGGGGTCTCCCTGGTGGTACAGCGGGGTAAGTGCTGCGCTGTGGAGCTGTTGGCAGCGGGGCATGAATTTGATGCCCAGCCAGGGAGATTCCCACATGGCGCAGCAGACCTCTCCTGCCTCGCCCGCTGCTCCCCTCAGCAGTGTATTTCAGTAGATCTGCCTGTTTTGCTCCCCACTCTGTCTCTGGTGCTCTCAGAGCCCCACACCTTTGGCCTGCACCCCAGCTTGTATGCAAAAATAAATCTTAAAAAAACAAAAAGAAAAATGATCACTGGTACACGTCTTCACAGTATTTTTCTGCACAAATCTATGCCTGCAGTTAGAGGAACTGATCTAATACACACATCATTTGCTTTTCTCCCCCTTTAACAATATGTTATAAGCATTGAATATGTTAGGAGGTATAGAACCACCTCAATGATTTGTAATGGCCATTGTCCTGTTTTATTACTTTCATTTACTTAATAAATGGCTTATTACTAGACATGAATGTTGTTTAAATTAGTCACTATTATAAGCAAAACCGAAATGAACAATCTTTGTGCTGAGAGCACAACCTTCC
Organism: Scalopus aquaticus; assembly: GCA_004024925.1. Lineage (NCBI taxonomy): Eukaryota > Metazoa > Chordata > Mammalia > Eulipotyphla > Talpidae > Scalopus > Scalopus aquaticus. The sequence goes on along the minus strand of PVIJ01000675.1, from coordinate 35,147 downwards.
TTTAAAATTAATGCATAGTTCCAAAATACCTTCAAGCATGTTTCTGTTGTTTTATTCTTCCACCATTCTACCTAATTGTGAATACCTATTTGTGAATACCTATTTGTGAATACCTATTCTCCCACAATCTCACCAACTAGTAATTATCAATCTATTTCATGTTTGTCAATCTGTTGGGCAAAATAAGTGGAATTTTCTTACAATTTATGTTTCAGTGACTACTAGTGATTTCTAAAACAGGATGAGATTCTCATACCAAAATTCAGGTGTGCCAAAAATACCACATTTTTGTTTATTTATGGATCAACTGATTTTTTCAGCCTTTGAGTTCTCATTCTACTTGGGAGATGGAAACTTAATCTCAGTTCTATACACTTTGCTCTGGGATCACAGCCAAATTCCAAAGGACTAAGTGTGAAGGCATTGGGTATGAGTACAGATATGTGTTTTGGGGATCTAAATGACTAATGATGTCACATTTTCCACATTTGCATCTAATGGGATGATTTTCTATTTGATCCTTGTGTGCCCCTGAAGGACAAAAGATGTCTCTCATTCCTGTCCAGGGGAGTCTTCGGTTCTAACAGCTCACTTTGTCATTTTTAGGCCCCTCTGGGGCACAGGCCCTGGGTACCTGAGGTTCCTCCCGCCTACTCAGGTAACCGTGTCCTTAAGGCAGCCAGCACGAAATGCTGAGCTGCCAAATGCTAGGAAGGGAGAAAGTAAATGTCAGTTTAAAAACACCTGCTAGTATTTAGAGTATAATCCTGCCACATTATTGGCCAGTTGTACTAATCTTTTGTGAAATGCCTCTTCTTGCTAACACTTTCAATTTCCCCTAACGTACCAGGCTCTCTTCTACTCCAAATACTTTCTCCTCTGGTTGACTTCTACTTCCAATCTCTGTATTATAATAGTTTTAGCTCCCTCTAAAATAACAAAAATCATGCTATATGTAATGACATATTTACTTGTTTGTGAGCAGTATAGGCAATAAAACCTGCTAAGACAATGTCTTCTCATTGTATCAAAAATTTTTTTTCACTCTGAACATATTCTAAAACAGATTTACAAATACAGAAACAGTTTCAGCTCTTGGTGAGTACACTAAAATAAAGATAAATAAGCAGTAGTGGCTTAATATGAAATTTTGAGTTTGTTATTTACTAGTTATATGACTAAGGCATTAATTTTTCTAAATCTGAGTTTTCTCATCTATGAAATTTTTTTTCATTTTGAACATATTCTAAAACAGATTTAGAAATACAGAAACAGTTTAATCTCAAATATCGAATGGTTTCACTTATAATAGGACTGTAAGGAAACCAAATAGGAGTGAGACACTCAGCAGGTGGGGGAGGGACGGGGAGAGGGGAGGGTAAGGGCACAAAATGGAGTAGAAAAGAACATAAGGGACCATGCAGATGGATCATGGGTGAATTGGTGGTGGGTTTCCCAAAGGGAATACAAAATATAAGAGATATAAATAACAATAAAAAATACATTAAATTAAAAAAAAGAAACAGTTTAATCTCTTGATGAGTACATTAAAATAAAGATAGATAAGCAGTAGTGGCTTAATGTGAAATTTTAAGTTTGTTGTTTACTAGTTATCTGACTAAGGCATTAATTTTTCTAAATCTGAGTTTTCGCATCTGTAAAATGGGGAACATTATAGTGATTTGATGTGGAACTGTTGTAAAAGATTGCCTGCCATTTAATCAACAAATAGCAGACATAGGTGATTATTATAAATAAACACTCTTAGGCATAAGCTGACATGTTTATACTTGTCTCTATTACTAATACTTGATGAACAGCATCTAGTAATTTATACTGAAGAATTAATGCTAGAGAAGCAAACAAAAATGATTCATAGTTGTTGTGCTTCTCTTCATGTAGACTGGTAGAAATACTCTATCGTCCAAGCTGGTTAATGATTGAGTTTTCAAGTTTTATGTATTACTCTCTAGGAAGTGGCCACTACATGAATTTGAGGCAGGAATTATAAATTCAGATGTCATAGAGGCCAAGCAGTTACTACTAAAGGATGAATCACCTGATGTAAAAGGGCTAAGAAAGGACAGACAGGGTTGTGGCAAATGGGAGAGCCATACCCCTCCCAAGGGGTGGCTGCTCCGGAACTGTGGTTTGACAATGCAGGAATGCAGACCTAGCTGTATCTTCCAAGTTTTTGAGGGGACTTGGAAATCTAGAGTTGGTTTTTTTTCCCACGAAGTTTCTTAATTTTTATATCTTGGCAACTAATTCAAGCATCGTTTCTAAATACTGTACAAGCCAAAAAACCATGTCTGCAGGCCACAACTGAATCATGGGTCACCAGCTTAGAACTTTGGATTCGCAATTTCATTAACGTTTTCAAGAAGCACATCAAGATTTGGTTAATTTTAGAATTTAAAAGGATGATACACCATCACACAAACTCTGCCTGATGTCATGCAAACTGTATTTGATCAGCTTATCTTATAAATGTGCATTAAAAAGAGGTGAATTTTTGTAACTGCTCACACAGTATATGTTAACCCCTTTATGCCTCAGCTAATTCAACAATGAGGTTCAGCTGGCTCTGTTTTCAATCCAGACCTCCTGTGGAAATAGCCCAGGGAGTTCCTAAGTAAACTTCATTCTCCTAACAGGCCTCCGTGTGATATTAGGTGGAGAAAGCGGTGTCGCTCAACAGGCAGATGGCAGTAAGAAATTAACTTGAACTTCAGCAAGGCTGAGGTTTCCATGGGAACAGAGGAAGCAGCCACACTGCCTGGCATTTGAACTGAATAGGAAAGAGGCTCCCCAATTAGCATAGTTTTAGAAATGGCTGCATGATTCCACCACTACCCATAGACATTTAGTTTTTTCTTCTGAAGTACTTTCCCTTTAATTAATAATAGGATACAAATGATATACAGGTATATGCTTAAATAGCTTATAGTATCTCAGAGTATAGCAAGAGAACATGTAAGCATTTAATTGCTGAAATCTGAAAATCATTAATAAGGTTTGGCGAAAAATTTACATTCTTTAATAAGTGAAGCCTTGACATGCAGGAATCATTGTTTTAATCTTTGTTGTAAAGAATGGACATTCAAGTAAATTTGATTCTCCCATTAATGTAGTTTTCTTTCAGAAATGAAAGCTATCACTAATACGCATTTTGTCTGAACTTCCAGGCACACAATTAGGCTATAGGCAATAAACAACTTTGGATAGTACCAAGTTTTCTGAACTAACAACTGAAATGAGTTTATCTCACTTGTGTCCTTCTCATGCAGAAATGGATCAGCCAGGAAGCTAAGGACATATGAACTTCATGTTCCTTAACTCTCTCTAGATTCTTCCAAGGCCCTGGTTGGTCTTCAGAATGTTCACAGGGTCATATATTTTTGTAAAATTTTTGTAACGTTTGTAAAAGATATTTTAACTGCAATGGTTAAATTGATGTCTCTTTGTACTATGTATACAGTGATTTTTATCATTTGATTTCATTTATTCCTATCATGAGTATATAAAGTTTAATGATAGAAATTTTTAGTGAAAAAAACCACAAACCAACTGTCCATTTACCATGCTAGAGACAAGAGCAAATAGTCTTTCTCTTCTCTCTATAGAAAATGATTATACAAAATGTTGTCTTAGGAAAAAGTAATCAAAGAAGACATGGCCCCCCAAAAGTGGGAAAAAAGCAGTATAGTGATATGCCAGGCAGTTAATGAGCAAAAAGTTACCTTATAGTTCTAGATCTTGTAATGTTATTGTATTGACAACTGCATAAAATTTGTAATTTGTTTTATTTATTTCATCATTCTGAAGAGTTTTCTTAAAGCAGTTTTTAAATTGTAAAAAATTCAAATCCAGTAAATCCCAAATCTATCTTTGCTCTCACTTCTTAGATCACAATAGTCAGAGTTTTTTTTTTTTAAGGTGGACTTTACAGAGAATAAAATGCACAACTCTTAAGTGTATACCTCCTTGAATTCTTACCTATTTATATAACTGTAGAACTGCCACTCAGGAAATGTAAAACATTTCTATCACCCCAGAAGAAATAAAAGATTTAATTTTTAATATACTCAGGTTTAGGGAGTTAATACACTGGAAAAAAAGAGAATATTTTGCTAAAAAAAAATGAAAAAGCAATACCCAGAGAACACAAGCAAATTCTTGAGATAAAATTGTACTAAAAATTTTAAATTCAATAGAAAGACCAGAAAACATGGTTAAGGAAGTTGCCCAGAACATCAAGCAGAAAGATAAAGAAATGGAAAATACGAGAGGAAAGAAAAGACATAGAAGAGCAACTCCAAGAAATAAAAATCCTAGAAGAAAGAAAACAAAAAGGAGAAAACTGAAAATAATGAGAAGTTTTAGAATTGAAAAATGACATGACTCCAGATTCTAGGGAGTTATCCATTGTCCAGAAGATCAATAGTCCAGGATAAGTATATCACTTTTCATTTGCAGCTCGCTTATGAAAACTTCTTAATATTTGTAAGGCAAATGCAATCGAAAAATAAAAAAAAAAATTAAGTGAATATGTTTGAAGTGTATTTGACCCTAACTACAGATTGGTTTATACTGTTCTAGATTATATTTGACTCTTATCCTTCTATTTACCACTAACCATAAGCCTTCTAAGTAGTAAACACAAGACAATTAGTCTTGCCCAACTGATGTACCTCATTTTATATATCAGTGATGGTATATTTTAATTTTAATGACATCAGAGTTAGTATTAAATACTATTTTTTAAGTGCCAGGCAAGGAAACAGGTGCTACATCAAGCAGTAAAACTGAGACTCAGAGAGCTTGACTAACATTTTCACTGATGTGACAGAATTGGATTCAAACTTAAGTGTGGCAACTATGAAATGTGCCCTTCAGGTAGCCTCACTGACCAGGGACACCAGCTGCTGTGCCCTGAAGTCCAGTGTCATCTTTGTATTGAGCCACTGTGGCCCACCTGGCTACTCCCCGCCTGTTACTAAATACACGAGAAAGATGAAGGCTGGTTGGTTCCTGGGAGGCCCAGGATTCCTCCTGGGTCCAATTTTGGCTCACAGACCTCTTGGCCTTGCTGAAACTTCCTTGGATTGAATGGCAGCCTTCAATGTCTACCTGACCTTCCTTCCTTCTCTTTGGTTTGGGTCAGACTTGCATTGTTTTCTGACTGCTCTGCCAGCATTTTCTCGCACAGTCATTTCCCTTACAATATCCTGGCACCTTTCATTTCACATTTGTGTCTGCTTCTCAGAAGACCCAGAAATTTCTGAGGTCTTCTGAGAAGACCTCAGAAGCTACCACACTAAGTTTGTCCTCAAAACCCATGCTTCTCTACAAAATTACTAAAGATGAATCAATGATGTAAAAGTAAAAGTGACAACTATAACAGAAGAAAACACAGCTATAAGTCTTCATGACCTTGGATTAGGCAATACTTTCTCTTAGATCGAACACCAAAAGCACAGGAAACAAGGGGCGGGGGGATGACTTCATCAAAACTAGACTTCATCAAAATTAAATACGTTTGTGCTTTAAAGGACAGTATCAAGAAAGTGGAAACTAAACACTCAGAATGAGAGAAAATCTTTGCAAATCACATGTCTGATAAGGGACTCTACCTAGAATGTATAAAGAGCTCTTACCCACCTAATGATAAAAAAGAAGAGTGACTAATAAAAAATGGACAAAGGATCTGAATAGACATTTCTCTCAAGACTGTACAAATAGGGCCTCCCTGGTGGCCCAACGGGTTAAGTGCAGCACTATGAAGCTATCTAAAGCCACTGCAGCACGAGTTCTATACCTGGCCAGGTAGATTCCCACATGGAGCAGCAGACCTCTCCTGCCTCGCCCACTGCTCCCCTCAGCAGTGTACTTCAGTAGATCCACCTGTTCTGTTCCCCACGCTGTCTGGTGAATCCTCTCATCACCCCACACCTCTGGCCTATACCCCAGTTCTTGTAGGCATAAATAAATAAATCTTTTTTTAAAAAAGAATGTACAAATAGTCAATATATACATGAGAGATGCTCAATATATTTAGTCATCAGGAAAATGCATATTAAAACCACAAAGAGATACCACGTCACATCTACTAGAATAACTATAATAAAAAGTCAGATAAAGTGTTGGCAAGGATGTGAAAACACTGAAATTCTTCTGTACTACTGGTGGGAATGAGTATGTTGCTGCCAGTTTGGAGAACAGTCTAGTAGTTTATCAAAAGGTCAAATGCAGAGTTGTCACATGACCCAGCAATTCTACTTCTTGACTTAGACCCAGAAGAAATGAAAACATATGTCCACACAAAAACTTGGACATGAGTGTTTACATCAGCATTAATCATAGCAACCAAGAAGTGGAAACAGCCTACATGTATATACACTGATGAAAGAAAGGGCATACAAAATGTGGCTCAGCCGCACAAGGGTACATGCGTTTGTCCATAAAGAGGAACGAGGGACTGAGATGCTGAGCCAAGTGTGAACCTCAAAAACATTGTGCTAAAGGAAGAAGCCACACAGAAAGGGTCACAGATCGCAGGACTCCATCATGTGTGACACCCAGACTAGGTGCATTTATGGAGATAAAGAGTCCATTAGGGGTCAGGACGCAGAGTTTGTGATGCTTGGGGGAATGGCTGCTAAAGATTATGGTGGCTTTTTCTGGAGAGATGAAAACACTCCTAAATTAATTGTGATGATGGTGACACAAACTAACATCATCCTTAAAATGGGTAGGTGTAATGTGTCTGTCTGCATGATATTTCAATAAACCTCAAAAAAATCTTACTCTGACTATACTATATCCCTCATTTTGCATCTATTACCTTGTCTTTTTTCTCGATGTCCAATTTGATTTTTCAGTTCCTGTGAATATTTAGACAGTATTTAGTAATGTTAAGTTCACTTTTGACATGAAGCCTTTTTAAAATTGTATTATCTGTCATTCTTTTGTTTCATGAGGATAGAAAATTACTTCTCAATTAAATTATTTTTATTGAGGTAATGTTGTCTTAGAGCACTGTGCATGTTTTGGGAGAACAGGTTCACACATCTTCAAATTGTGTTATTACACTATGCCCATCATCCAAGCACCAATACACCCTCACCCCCCAGCACAGACATCCTTCCTCAACTTGCTCCCCATCCCCGACCCTTCCCTTCTGCTAGCCTCATTCTGCAGTAAGATCTCAAGGGTTTATTTGGTTTGGTTTGTCTGTTCCTTCTCTTTGTTTTTTAAAAAAATATTTATTTATTTATGCATACAAGAACTGGGTTGCAGGCCAGAGGTGTTGGGGGGTGGTGAGAGGATTCACCAGAGACAGAGTGGGGAGCAGAACAGGCAGATCTACTGAAGCACACTGCTGAGGGGAGTGGTGTGCAAGGCAGATGTCTGCTGTGCCCTGTGGAAAGCTTCCTGGCATGTGGAAAGCTTCCTGGCATTGAACTGTGCTGTAGTGGCTGTGGATAGCTTCATAGTCTGAGACTTAACCACTGTGCCACCAGGGAGGCCCTGTTCCTTCTCTTTGTTAGAGTATGTTGGTTTGTGGTTTTGTTTTTTCTATCAAAAGTTGCTTTGTGTTCTCCAAATAATGTTGATGTCTGTATTATGGCGTTTCTTTGCGGTATTTTTTTCTTCATTATATACTTCAAATTTTCTCCAATGAACATATATTACTTTTACATTTGAAAACTATATTGTACAGCAATGAAAATGTGACTTCACTGCAAACTTACTTAGTTCCTAAAGGAAAAAAGACTTTGTGATTCTTCCGATGCTAGTATAGACCCTTACACACAGTAGGCGCTTAACAAAGCTTTGTAGACATTATCATGGCACTAGGTTTGAACTCTATTATGCTTGTAAGTCTTTGGTGACCATTGTAAATTGACAATAGAGTCATTGGCAATAGAGTACAGGAAAGCAGATGTTACTTTGTGATTACAACCCATAAAGGCATTAAGAAGTATTTTCACAGACAGAAAATGTTTTAGTTTGAATGTCAGTATCTGTAGCAGGTATTTTAGAGATATAGTAGAGTTAATCTTACTCATTTTAAAATGGATTCAGATGTGTCATTTAGGTCAGCTGGTTCCTCTCCTGGCTGCTCTGTGTGGTAGAACCTGCCCAAAGTGGCATCTGGGGTTAGGGTGCAAGGTCACTTTGTGGATTATTTACATTGTCAGATTTCTTCCTAGAGACAAGGTCATATTCTAACAATACTTTATTAGTCCTTTCCCTCTGCTTGCCTCTTGGGAATGTCTCCCTTTTTGGAAGCCAGCTTACACTGAGCTCCACAGCCAGGCCCAACTTTGGTCCTTTTGCGCTAAGAAATCCTGTTTGCTGGGCCTCCCCGGTGGCGCAGCGGTTGAGCACTGCGCTGTGGAGCTGTAGGCAGCGTGTAAAGCAGGTTCGGCGCCCAGCCTGGGAGAATCCCACATGGTGTGGCAGACCTCTCCTGCCTCGCCTGCTGCTCCCCTCAGCAGTGTGTTTCTGATCTGCCTGTTCTGCTCCCCACTCTGTCTCTGGTGAACCCTCTCGCCGCCCCACACCTCTGGCCTGTGCCCCAGCTTGTATGTATAAATAAATAAATCTTTTTTTTTTTTTTAAAAAGAAATCCTGTTTGCTCCTCACAATGACTCTGCGTGGTGGCCATTTCAATCTCATCTGAGATGATGAAACTGGGGCACAGAGTCTGGGCCAGGACTGGCAAGCAGAGTGGTGTGTGGTTAAGAGCAGGTCTGACGCCCGGTCGTCTGGGTTTGAGTGTGGGTTTCACTGCTCACCAGCTGCGTGACAGCCCTCTGTCTCCTGGTTCCCTCACAGGGATGCTAATAGTCTATCTTAGGAGGCTGGAATAGGGAATGAGGTAGACAATTATTTGTAATGCACTTAGAACCTACCTGGCACAATGCAAGGACCATGTAAGTGTTTTAAGAGTAAATAAAGTAAAGGCTGTCTGACTCCAGAGCTGCTAATGGTGGAATGTTCTTCCATCCCCCTTTGAATGTAGCAAGGTTGAACAAAAACTAAACTTGGACTCTCAACAAGGAACAGAGACTAAGCTGCTGAGATGTCCATGGGCTTTCTACCCTATCCCACCTCTCTTGCAAGCAGCCTCTCTAAAACATGGATCATTCCTTTATGCAGCAGTGCATGAAGCTATGACATACCCTGAGCTGAGGTCACCCAGGGATGTCCATGCAACAGCCCCCCAGCCTGGGCTGGCATACGCCCGGGGATCTGGCTGCCTCTCCTGGGCACTTCTTCCCTCACCCCACTCTTGTCGCGCTGGCCCCTGCCGGCTGACACTCCCCCAAGCTTATTCCAACCTTGAGGCCTTTCCATCCATCTGGAAATGTTTCTCCTGGTAGCTGCATAGCTAACATGTCTTTGATTCCTGTTATCTCATCCCATCACCTTGTCAGAGACCCTCCTTGGTCATCACTTGGCTTCTCATGCAGAGCAGAAGGCATGTTCATACCCGGGTGACTGAGAAGAGTATTTTGGAGATCCTTAAGAGGAAGTGGGCAGGGTGCAGAGACCAGAAGGATGGGGAAGGCTTTACCACCAGCAGGCCCTGGGCAGTGGAGGGCGGGGGCCAAGAGGAAACAGGGAAGCATCAGAGAACCCAAGAGAAGCCCAGGCAGAACTTCAGGTGCTGCCAACCTCCTAGACTTGCCCAAAGGGGCAGCATAATTACCCCACTTCCCTCCATCTCCTAGCCCTCCTTCCATTGATGGCACCTGGAGAGCAGGCCAGCCTCCCAGGTGGAGGGCCTGGAGATAGTGCAAAGTAAGCCAGTGCTCTTCCCAAGCCATTATTAGCTTCCCTTTACCTTCTTAACATATATCACTGTCTGAAATTTTCTTCTTTCTAAACTATACATGTTTATTATATGCCTCCTTCCCTCTAGTATGTAATCTTCTTGAGGGCAAGGATTTTGAGGGGTTTTTTCCCTTTTCTTTTGTCATCCCTGGGTCCCCAGGGCCTCCCTCAGTGCCTGATGAATAGATGGTGCACACAAGTACGGGTGGAACCATAAATATGGGTTGAATGAATCCACAGACTGGGACGTGGGTAGTTTGCCTGGAGAGAAACATGCTTATTAAAGGTCGTATTTCTTCTTTTCTTACAAAAAGATCAGGTGACTGGACACTCCCCGGCCGGCTGGGGGAGAGGGATACCCTCCTACGCCTACTCTCCGGCCTGGACCGGTGGCAGGTGCGGTGTGGTCCCCGCCGGCTCGTCCTCCGGGCCCGCTGCGGCAGTGCGGGCTTCCCCGGAGACGTGTGCTCCCGGGCCCGCGGGCGTCTCGGATGCGGCCCGGCGCGGGGACGTGCGGGGTGCCGGCCGAGTCCCTCTTCGGGCAGGAGGGAGACACCCAGTGCTCACTCGGGTTATTTTTAGTCGGTGGCTGGCACTGCCCCGCCAGCGGGGAGGGGGCGGGGCGGGGGAGAAGGTGGGGAGGAGAGGGAGCTCCCGGCGCCTCCGCGCTCGCTCCCGCCGGAGACCGGTGGCGCAGCGGAGCCGGGCGGCGCTCACTCGCAGCAGCTGCGGCGGCGGCGTCGGGCTGCGCGCCTTCTCCTCGGGGACCTGCGCGGGCGGGGCGGCCGGGGGGGAGGGAGCGGCGGGCGGGAAGGGGCGGGGAGCGCGCTCCTGCGGCGGCGGCGGCAGCGGCGGCCGTTCTCATCCCGGCGGCCCAGCGCTCGAGCGGACGCGGGGCTTCGCAAATGGCTTGTCCCGTTCTCGGTCTGGAAGCGCTTCAGCCCCTGCAGCCGGAGCCGCCCCCCGAGCCCGCCTTCTCGGAGGCGCAGAAGTGGATCGAGGTAAGTGCCCGCGGCTGGCGGGCGGCCTTGCAGGGGCGCCCCGGGCCACCGACCCTCGCACGTACGGACGACAGGTCCAGCCTCGCCTGTTCGCCGGACTCCGTCTCTCCCCAACCCCCACTTTCTTTTGCCATCTGCTCTGGGCCACCCACCAAGGGCCCCGGGCGAGCTGCGATCCCCTGGCGCTTTGGCCCGCTTGGAGTCGCGGGCGAGGGTCGGCGCGGGTGGGGGCACTGCAGTCTAGCTGTGTGCGGGGGCGGGAAGCGGTCCCCACGCGCCTCCATCCGTTCTGGTCCGCCAGTAGCGCAAATCTCGGCTGCCTCCGCGTCCAGGCGCTGCCAAGCGAAGGGCAGTGCGATCGGAAGCGCTGCAAAGGCGCAGGGCGCGCTAGCCCCCATAGCCCTCGCGCGCGCCGCAGGTCAGGGGTTCCGCTCCCCGTCCCACCTTCCGCATCTTGGCCCTCCTCCCCGCCTTTCGGGAGTGGAGTTGGCGGTATCTCCATGGTATATCCCCGGCAGCTTCTGATTGTATTCCTGGCACCCGGTCAGGTGTGATGCTGGCACAGCGCACAGGGCCGGGGAGCCCGCAGCACCCACCTGCCCGGCTCGCCATCCGCATAGACGTTGCCCAGCCATTGGCAGCCCCCACTTCATCCCAGAGGCGGCGGGGCGCGCTCCCAGGTGCTGGATACTCGGCCTCGCTGGCATATTTCACTTCTTGAATGACTCGGTGGCAGGCCAGGGAAATCACTGGAGCTCTCGGCTCAGTCCAGGAAGCAATCTCTGGGGTGAGCCTGATTCTTGATGTCTATCTGTAAATGCTGCTTGGTGGCCTTGCGCTCCCGAAGTGACGTGTCTGCGGGGGTCAGGACGATTGGAGGGCGCTGGGTGGGGGTTGGGGAGAAGGTGACCCCCAAAGATGCATGCAAGGAACCTCTGCTTCCCTAGGCGGCCTTTCTTGAGCCTTAGGGGAAGGTGGTTTTGACCCCCTTGTCCTTAGTGACAGGCAGCCCTCCTTGCCTGGTAGTTCAAAGGAGGAAATGTACTGCTAAATCAAGAGGAGCAGAGCTCTTAGTAGTCAGACTGTGACTTAGTGGCACCCGCCTTTGGCGCCACAGATCTAAAGATGCTGCCTTGGTAACAAGCTACCATGCTACAGCTGTAAACCACAGAGCTGCCAGTGGAAATCACCCTCATTTAATTCTGCTTTAATGCTCCAATAAGAGGCCTGCACCTTCAAGGGTTAAATTGCTTCATGCCATCAAAAGTGTTAAGAGTTTAGAAACATCTATTTTAATATAGGGTCAAATAAATAGAATAAACTCAAGGCTCTATTGCTAAAACCCGCAAGTGTGTCTCATAATTTGGTAGTTCATGATTAGATGAAAAAAAGACCTTGGCTTCCCCCCCCCTTTTTTTTAAATGTATGTGGCTCAACTGGCTTGGGGTGTGACAGGTGCTCTGTCTGTGCTGCATAGTTGGGTTCCCAGGACACATAGGAGAAATCGTAGTCACAGGTGTAGTCGAGAGTTGGAGAACTATTTTTTCAGGTTCTTGAACTTAACATTCTCAGCAGAGGTTTGAATTGTGGATGGGGATGAGGAATTCTCGAAGACGTGGGCTTTGTTCCCAGCGTCCTTAATGGTGAGTGACATTAACATACTCTACTTTTAAAAAGTACAGTAGTTTAAGTTCCATACAGCAAAACACAAAAATCTTTGGTGTGCACCTCTGTGAATTTTGGCAGTATATGTAGCTCCCACCTAGATCAAGGTCTAGAACAGCTCCTTCCGTCCAGAAGATCACAGTCCCCTTTGAAGTGGTGGCATAGTTAAATATTATCCTGTGTATAATATCAGCCTTTAGCCAGGTTCTACAGGTTTGGGGAAAAGAAGGATCCTTAAGAAAGTAGAACCCTGCTTGGCGTTCTTCTTGCTACTTCATCATATATGCCAGTTTGAGAATAATGGGGAGAGGGTGACTTTAGGATGAAGCAGCCCTAGCATTCTGCTCTGAGTGTGCATTATTCAGGTGGCCTATCTCCTTTCAATTGCAGGGTTCAATTTCATGGAAAGGAGAGCTTCCCCTCCCAGGCTGTATAAAAAGGCATTTGCTCCAGAGAGAGATAGAGACTCCCCCTTTCTTTACTGGAGGTTCCTCTTGAAATGTAAATGTTGCTTCTGCAAACTGGAGGAACCCAGGAGCAGTCACAGATGATTTTGCCTGAAGAGGCCCAGTGAACCAAAATTCCTTGGCTAATACAGCAGTAGCACTTAGTATGAGCTGATTCCCTGGGGGGTTGTTATCTCAAGACAATTGCATCTCCTTGAGGGGCCCTATTGTCTTCAGCAACAACCTCATTGGCAGGGCTTTGTTTTTCATTTCTGTTCAGTGGGCGATTAAATTTCCCACAGGTCTACCCCCTCCCCCTCTTTTGAGTAGTCAGGAATTTCACCCTTTCAGAAAAATGTTCCCTTGATTGCAGCAGGTTAATAAACAAACTTTGCTGCTCCTCTCTCTTCAGTTCTTGGTCTTCCTGAAGTCATGGGTAGGTGAGGAAAGTGTTCATTCTTAATAAAGCCTCAAGGAACAAGCCCAGGAGATAACTTGTTAGTGCGGAATTTCTCGCGGGCAGCCGTGGCTATTTGAGGACTGTGTTACCGGGCAGGAAATGGTGAGTTGGGAACTCTGCTCCCACCTCACTCCACCCACCAGCTTCTGCCTGTGCTGGCAAAGGTGAAAGCCCTTCTGGAGGTCACAGACCATGTTGGAAAGCTCGGTGGCACTTCCAGTGACTTTTTATAGCTGTGGGAGCAGGCTGGCTGTCTTTCTGTAGGTTTGGGGGCACTCTTAAAGGAAACAGCTTCAAGTATTAACTCTGCCAGCAGTCAGGGGCCTAACTTCCTTTCACATTCCTTTCCTAAGCAAAGAGACAGTGAGTTCAGCACAGTGGTTACGAGGTCAGACTTTGGAACTGGGCAGCCCGGGTTTGAATCCTGAATCTGTTGCCTTCTAGCTGTGTGACCTTGCAGATGCATTTCCTCTTATTTTAGCTTTAATATTTTCATTGGAAGATAGCGCTTGGTAACAAAAAGAGATTATTGAAAGCAGCTGTACAAAGGGTACTAATAATAGCTTACCCACCTCATAGAAGTGCTGAGCATTAAATCGGTTTGTCTGTATCTACCTATCTCTCCACCTATTCCTTAGCCCAAATATTCATGTTTCATAGTTCAGGAACACAGATTAATGACAAACTTCTGTGAAATTCAAGTCAAAAAAATACATTAATTTCCAAATCACTTTGCTCTCTGAAATATAGCAGCCTTCCCCTGTTCTCCAGTCTTTCATGGAATTGTAACTTCTCAGAAATCTGCTTATGCCTTCTTTCTTGAGTCAACCATAGTAAACTTTCAGAAAGCTCCAAGCCCCAGGGATGCGATGAATGCTCCAGCAGGATGAAATCAGACTCTTGGCCAGAAAGCTACACATTAAATAAGTTATTATGTTTTAAATGTGTACAGTGATACCCAGTATTTAGGAAGCGCTCTATTAGCAGTGATTAATATTATTGAATTACCACTCATATTGTTACAGGGCAGGGAGGGGGCACCCCAGAACCCCCAAACCTGCCCACTTGAAATAGGGTCTGCCATCCGCCGCATCAGGACAAAACATATAAGACCTTAAGTGGAAAAGAAACTTTAATACAATTAATGTGATAATACAGACAAGACAAAGAATATAGTTTCTAAACTAAGCACCCAAAGTTACCCATCCCCTCGTGGGCATAAGTCCACCCAAATGGGATTGGCCCGAGGCAAGGCCTGAAAGCCTGCCACAAGTCTAAAACACCTTTCAGCAGGGACCCATAGAAAAGGGTCAGAAGCAGTCAGACAAGTCTGAGGAAAAGAGCAAAATCAAAATCAAGATCCATGTTGCCATTGTCAAACCTCCCCACGGGTCTCTCACCCACATCTGTTTCAAACAGTCCAGGCAGGTACAGCTTCTTTATATGTCTCTCTGTTCCTTCTACCTCTTCTGGCTCTCTATCCTGCTTCCTTTTTTCCCCTCTCTCCTCTCTGTCTTTTTTTTTTCCTCTCTTCTCCAGTTTCTTATCTCTCCTGCTCAGCTCCACTCTCCCTTGGGTGGGGCAGGGAACCTGGGACACTCCCCTTTCCTGAGGACCACCCTCTTATAATATCACTACTGCTTACTCTTAATACCACTACTATACCACCATTCCTGCCACTGTAATTACTCATACTAGTGTTAATGCAGTTGTTGTTTTCTGTGTTAGTAACAACTTCAGATGATCTTAAAGAAAATCTTCAAGGCCCTGAATTTCTTAGGCAGTTTTGTTGCCTGCTATCCTCATTCTGTTATCCCCTCTTATTAACTCCAGATAATTGAACTAGAAGTTAAGTACATGCTGTGTTAATACAAACTACATTAAAAGAGGCTTAGGGATCAGAGGAACCTGTAATATCTACACAAAATGACCCTAGTCATCCATTAAGATTTAGAAGATGATTCCTCAAGATTATGTTGAATGCATAGTCTTTGTTACCAAACAGCCACAGAATGCTCAGTGCCTCTTCTCTTGCAAACTGTCTAATACTAAGTCGTAATGGAAATAGCAGCTGTCTGAAAATTCATCTCAAATGTAAAAGTGTTTTGTTCACTGATGTCACGTCAACTTTTTCTAGGAAAAAGATTATTTTACTTCCTTCTTGTTTCTTGTATCTCTCCACCCCCTCCCCTCCCCCCATGATATTTATTGAGTTATAAGAGTTTGTTAGCAAGAAAATTTGTTGGCTCAAATTTTCTTGGCCCCCACCTCCCCTTTGCCTCTTTGCCCACAACAATATCTGTTCTACTCTGTAGTTCTCTTCAATGCCAAATAGTTTTTTTTTGAGAAACAGATGTTCCTTTAACTTGGTTTCAGTTGTGATTTGGAACAGGTTGCCAGCCCTTTAGCGAGGGCTTGGGAATTTCAACCAGCACAGTCTCTTATCAACTTTAGAAGTTTCTGAACTGCTTTGACTTTAATCACAGCATGCCTGTGGGGCTTGGTGATGAATTTAATCTTATATGTGACCTAATCCGTATTTCTCATGAGTGGGAACCAGTGCTGGAAAGGATCAGGTCATCATTTTGGGTCCGTTCCCTCAGTTTTTCTAATTCAGCTGGGACCTGATTATGAAAATTAAAAGCACCAAGGGTACCTTAATTCTCCAAGACTGAAAGGTGTTGTATTGTTTGACCATAGGAAAAGTTTATGAGACCAGCATTTAGTGGCCAGAAACATAGGACCTTTGTGATGTAATGACAGGTGAACATATTCCGTAAGTTATGTAATCATTTTAATTCTCCACCTTTGTTGGGACTTGATGACTCTCACACCTTTTACTACAATACAAAAATAACTTTGTGTTTGGTTCTCTAGCATTGGGTGGACAACTGAGGAAGTGAAAGAAAAACTTTTCTGGCTAGATCCAGAAAGGAGTAGTGATCTGAAGAGATATGTAAATTAGAGCAAGGGGCATCTGTCTCACAATGGCATTTAAATAGTCTGCCTTGTTTGTATATTAGGGCTGCTATGACACAATGCTGTCATGTGGTAGGAGAACAGTGAGGTCCCACAGATTTGGAGAAAGTGGAAGTGGAATGGGAGGTGGAGCTGGCACTTCTTGCCCCAGCATCTCCCTGGAAACCAAGTTTGCATCCCAGAGCTCCACGTGCACAGACTGAGCTCTGACCACAAGGAGGGATAGGATGGGGCATGTGTTCCCAGCAAAACTGCATCTCTTGGTCCCCTGCTTTCCAAAGATGGATGACAATGGAGCCGTGATGCTGACATCTGGCTGTGATTCTGTGGGTGGCAGTCAGTGCTAGGTGCAACCAGGCACCTCCTGGAAATTATTCTGGCAGCAGCTCCTTTTGCTTTGGCCCATTCTAAGACTTAAAGTGTCATAGCAATAACATGATAGTGATGGATATGAAGCTGATGCTTATGATGATAAAAGCTGATACTTATTGAATGCTTACTATGTGTCAGACACTAGGCTAAAACTTAAGTATGCTTTAATCCTTAGAAGTAAGTACTCTTATTCTCAACTTGCAGATGAGAAAATTGAGGTCCTGAGAGATAAAGTGACTTGCCCAAATGAAGAATTAGAATTTGATTTCAGACATCATTTCTGAACATGCTTTGCATGTATATTGACATTTGTATCTATATTTATCTCAACATATCCAAAATCTATAGTTAGGATACTGGAGCTTCTAAAAGTTGGAACTTGTCCTGGGCGACTTAGTTAGTAAGCACTTGATAGAGCAGGATTTGAACCCAGGCTGTGTGCCTTTGCAGTCCTTGTTATCTGATCGCTTATTTTGCTTCCCACATTCAGGACCATATGCAAAAATTCCTGTAAGGACTGTGCTTTCTGTTCCAGTCTCCCTTTCCACCCTCTCCCAACCCCTGCCCCTGCCTGTGTGTGGGGACAGGATGTGGATTTCAAAGGCTGTGAGTCCCTACATTGTTGCCCCTGACGGAGGAGCCTCCTCTTGTGGACAGAGCACTATGGTGTGACATTGGGTGGCGGATGGGAAACCCAGTACCTGGTGTTATCATGGACCTCAGACAAGAAGAATCAGGTTCTTCACCTTTGCTCACTGCTTGCAGAACTCCTTTGGCTAAGGTGGAACTGGCGTTGTCGTTGGGGCTGTGCATACTGAGGGGTTGCTAGAGTCCCATTTTTGTCTCTTCTATCACAGCCCTTGGTCAATGCACTGAGGTTTTATTAGGGCAAATTATCAGGTGTTTTTTTTTTTTTTTTAAAGCTTGCTGATTCATTATTGTGTAATTTCGTAAGGGGACAGATATTCTAGAATATTTTATGTTAATGATATTAGTGACTATCTTCTGTGACCCTTTGGAGTTTGATCTCCAATCCCTTTCCATACAGGGATGAATAAATGCATAGCTGTGTGTGCTTTTACCATTTTCTCACAGAGAAGGTACATCATCTCATACTGTACATTCCTCAGAGAGCTTGGCAAAGACCTAATACCTATGCAGTCTCTTTTGTTTTGTTCTCCAAACATGGGTACAGAAGGTTATCTCTTCTCACTGCTGATGTGTTTGAGTGTTGTTGGCATATCTGTGTAAGTCCTTTACCACTGTGCCTTCCCCTTTACCTGCGAGCTCTCCCATCTGCACAAGATCTCACGTGGGAACAGTTTTGTTGTTGAGTTCAGCCAAGAGGCAGGGCCTTCCGAGATAGGACATTGGCAGCCTCTCATGTAGGTGTCCAGGTCCACTGCTGAAGAGCTGAAGGGTCTGCACAACGCAGCTCTGTGGCCTCTGGGCATTGTGGCTGGTGGTCAGCATCCCTGTCACCTCCGTTCAGTCTAATCCTAATCATTTTGGCCTTTAGTTTCATGGTTGAAGACTGAATCACTTAATTGTGGCTGAATTTTGATTAAACTTCTCTCTTTGGAAATAGCTTTTCTTTTAAATCCTGTTCACTGTTCTGTGACTTCGGGTGTTTTTCGAAAGGATGTGTGTGTATGTGTTTACATTTGAAGCCAAAGAAAAGTATCTGATAGGATCTTTTGAGGAGGGGGTAAGAAAGTGCATGACCTCAGTGCAATTAACATGTGAAAGGAAAAGGATAATAGAACTTTTCCCACCTAGCGATTGAGAATATAAAAATAGCCTAGGGCCTCCCTGGTGGTGCAGCAGTTGAGCACTGCGCTGTGGAGCTGTCGGCAGTGGTGGCGCGAGTTCGACGCCCGGCCAGGGAGAATCCCGCATGGCGCGGCAGACCTCTCCTGCCTTGCCCGCTGCTCCCCTCAGCAGTGTATTTCTGATCTGCCTGTTCTGCTCCCCACTCTGTCTCTGGTGAGCCCTCTCACCGCCCCACGCCTCTGGCCTGTACCCCAGCTTGTATGTATAAATAAATAAATCTTAAAAAAAAAATAAAAGGACTTACTTATATAAAAAAAAAATAGCCTAAACTAGAGGGTTTACTAGATGAAATAGGAAATAAATAGTCCTTAAAAAAAAAAAAAAAAGAATGGCAGAAAACTGGAAAGACTTCTGCCTGGCCTTGAGGGAGGGCATATTATCTCTCTCTGCAAGGAAGAATGATGTCATGGAGCTCATTTGCTATGTAAAATTTCCATGTTTTTAATGTTGAAAACAACACTCCAAAAGAGAGATCCTCCTCTGTCTAAACCGGATGGAATGACTGTCATATCTCTGGGAATTATCTTTGACATGAGGGAAAAAATGAGGTGATGTCATTATATAATACACACCTAAGGATATCTTGGCTGACACCTTTTTCTACTAAACTTCAACTGTCAGGAAATTGATCCTTATATCTGTGCTGGGACCTTAAGAATAAACCGTGATTAGGTTGAGGAAGCCTGCTCTTTTCACTCACGTCATTCTGCCCGTGGCAGCTACTGGTGAAGATATTACAGGATGCAGCCCGGCCTTCTGGTCTACCATGGTGTCGGGGATGTACCCCGCCCATCTATCCCTAAATAGTCCGTTAGAGGCTGTGTAAGAATAGACCTGCGTTTGTTTTCTTTAATAAAGGTCGACAGCGGGAGGTCTTATGACTTTATTTCCTTGAATCAATATTGCTATAAAAAATCCTCATCCTTTTTTTTTTTTAACCATGTGGGTGTGCCCAGTGAGTAATTGAAGTTATATTTATTGTGATGCATATATAGTTCTCTTTTTTTCCCCCTAGGAAACAGTTTTAAAAATTCATATTCAGACTCTTATTTTATTCTATGGATCTTGAATGATGCCTAGGATAGACTTGGTCAAATGGCTTAAAATGTGAAAATTATTATTTGTGATGCTTGGCTATCACTTGTTTGTAAGTTCACTTTGATGTAAACACTAAGAATATGTTAGTAGTGAAATAAGCTTTAATATTTGAAAGTGTTTTAAATGAAAAAAATGTATTGCATTAAGATTATTTGTTTGCACCATTATTTGTGTTTTAGAGATATAGGATGTCCCCCTTCAGATAGTTATTACATCATACCTACCTCCAAAGGACCCTCAGTCCATCCCCATGGTGCTCTGTGCTCCCTTTTTTTCTTGCTGTTACCCATCCCCTCTGGTAGTCATAGTTCTATAATCAGATTTCTAGGATTTGTTGTTAGCTTGACTATCTGCTCCTTTGTTTGGAATCTCTGAATTCTACATGTAAGTGACACCAACCAGTATTTGTCTTTCTCCTTCTCACTTATTTTGCTTAAGCATAATCCCTTTCATTTCCATCCATGTTGCTGCACATGACAAGAGCTTATCTTTTTTGTAGCTGAGTAGTATTCCACTATGGAAATATATAATATTTTCCTAATCTACTTGTCTGTATTTCAGCACTAAGGTTGTTAACATAGTTTGGCAATTGTAAATACTGCTTCTATCAACATAGGAGTGCTTGTTTTCCCATGAATTAATATTTTAAGTGAATTTTTAAAAAAGCTTTATTTATTTTTGCATACAAGCTGGGGTACAGGCCAAAGGCATGGGCGGCAAGAGGGTTCACAAGAGACAGAGTGGGGAGCAGAACAGTCAGATTGATGGAAATACACTGCTGAGGGGAGCAGCGGGCAAGGTAGGAGAGGTCTCCCGCGCCATGTGGGAATCTCCCAGGCTGGGCGTCAAACTTACATCACTGCTGCCAACAGCTCCACAGTGCAGTGCTTAACCTCTGTGCCACCAGGGAAGCCTTATTTTAAGTGAATTTTAAAATTCATTTTCTGGAAAGTATTTACTACTCACCATCAATATACCAGGCATGTGCTAAAACCAGGTTTAGATGGTGAATGAAAGAATCATAATTTCTGCCATCATGAGATGCATGTTGTTTTGGGGAAGGGTAAGAGAGAGCTCAAACAAGAAATAAGTGATTGCAAGTTGGCATTAGAACCTTGAAGATAAAAAACGGGGGACTTAAAAGAGACATACTTAAGACAGACAAGGACTCAAAGAAATAGTTAGGCTAAGACCTTTGGAGGGTTCTGGGCCAGGAGAGTCAATTGATGCTAAATTATTGAGAGAAGGGCTTGAGGGTAACACAGAAAGCATGTACACATGCTTTTATTGTGATTGTGTTTTGAAGAAAGGTAGAGTCAAAATACTCTCAAAGTTTTCCAGGTGTATTGAAGGTGTGTGTGCTGGGAGTGGGAGTGGAGGAACCTCAATGAGGAGTAGGGTTTATGTGATTATGTGCTGCACCTCTTAGAACTCTTCTCTCAGAGACATGACAGAGAACTTTAGGATTTATAGTTGAGTGTGGACTTTGGAATTAAAATTCTTGGACAAAATAGGTACTGTAGAGGCTGTGTTCTGTTCTGAGGTAAGAAGGTACATGAACCTGCTTACTTCTGAGTGAGTGAGAGGGACAGTTTTGTGTATAATTTTTAGGGGCAGCTCACAGTTACTCTCTGATTCAGAAAATTGTCCCCAAATTCCCGTAAAGGAAGCTACTTTTAAAGCTAATGAAGTCTCGAGCCATTTGGAAACAATGTAAGGTGTAAACTCCGGATGTCTGAGACTGAGCTTTCTTTCAACACTTAACCACCATCTCTAGACCCCCTTCCTT
Source organism: Scalopus aquaticus (assembly GCA_004024925.1). Taxonomy (NCBI): domain Eukaryota; kingdom Metazoa; phylum Chordata; class Mammalia; order Eulipotyphla; family Talpidae; genus Scalopus; species Scalopus aquaticus. Next base: position 13,655 of record PVIJ01000675.1, on the reverse strand, counting down.
ATGGTCCAAGAAAAGACTCATCATCACATTGCCTTTTGAAAAAGCGGGATGGGCGAATGGAAAATGCAGAGTGTGTTCTTCCCTTGCAAGATGACCTCTGGAAAATTCTTCCACTCTTCTGCTTCCATTTTAGTGCCCAGAACTTAAATAGCAGAGCTACTCCTTGTTGCAGGGGATGCTGGCAATAGCGTGTCCAGCAGGTAGTAGTCTGGGTTCTGTTTCTCAGGAGAAGATGGAATTGAGATGGGCACCTCACCTTGAATGCCCCTTCCTCACTTCTACAGGGACAAATCCCTAATTCCTCTAAACCCATTAATCCTTCCTTCTCTGTGCCCACCTGAGATTTATTATTCACCTCTGTCAGAAACATTGTCTGTCTCACTATAACCACTGTATGGTTGTGTAGGATTTGCCTTCTTTAATATGCGTGGAGCTCTGTGGTTAAGAACTGGCCTTAGTCATGAGGAGGACGTCTCAGTCCTCCTCATCCATGCTGCTCTGCTTCCTGCTGAGGCTCTACAACCACATTACCCATCACCCCAGAGATTTCTCAGCGAGCCTGTCCCCAGCTACAGTGGCCTGATTGGCACTTGGAGTCTGCTGTGGCAGAGAAAATAGATATTTGCTGTTCTGACAGGAAGCAAAGTGTTTTGTTTTTTTTTTAAAGACAGATTAAAAAAAGCAGTTTATCCAATAGCTGCCTGGAGACTGTCAGTGATTGGACACTTGGAAAGTGATTCCACTGTTGGCTTGTTAGGTTGGTGATATCAGTTGAAGGAATTATTTAGGAGGCCAACCTTCCTCTGGGCTTGGACTGGTGTGGAACTCACTGCCCTTGGAATTCCTGTCTGCTGGCTCTGAGAGCAAACATCTCTATTCTTTAAATAAACAGGCCCCTGTGCTCTGCCCTTGGGCTCTCACCTTCTCTTTCTCTCCCTACCTCAAAGCAATAAGTGACCTTTTCTCTCCCTCGATGCAGAAGTCCAGATAATTTCCCCTTCTGAGATATCAGAGTTCTGCTTTTGGGATGTCTACAAAGAAAAAGCACAAGGAATTTTTGCTGTAGGGGTCACTAGCTTTGGTTCTTATTAGCTAGGTATTTGTAAGCGGGAAAGACCCCACAGGACTGATGACCAGCAGCTGGCATTAATAAGTGACCGTGGTTGTGACCACTATTTGTCATGAGCCATTGGAAACATTGGGAGATTGCCTCCCTTCTGCCTTTTCTATAGAAAATTCGAAAAGGAGCTTGTAGAGCTGAATGTTGTCATCCCCCAACAGATGTGGTTGCCGCCTGTTTCTGCAGAGAACTTACTTGCAAGATGTCAAGATGTCATAAATAGGAGGGGTGGGTGACACGTGGAAGCCTGACTCATCATGTTGCAAGAGTGAACAGAATGTGATAACACAAAGTGAGAAAGTAGATAGTTCAGTGCCAAATAAAAATAATGTTAGTTAACATAACTTGGAGCACTTACCATTCTGCAGTGCTACCTGGTCTCTGATTTAATGATATGATAGCTCTATCATCTCTCTATCTGTCCATCTGTCCGCCTGTCCATCCATCCATCCATCCATCTAATCGACCTATCTACCTGCCTGCCTGCCTACCTACTTACCTACCTACTTACCTGTCTACTTAACTACCTACTCTCTATCTATCACATATCATAGTGCCTGGCATAGGAGGTGCTTCTCAGGTTAAGTGCCATTTTGTGTACATTTCTGTGATGGGGAAACTGGTGCTTAGAAAAGTTAATTGACTTTTCTGCAGTCACACAGAACTGGGATTTGAACTCAGACAAGCTTTTACCAGAGCTGGAGCAGGAGCTCTCTGTGCTCTAAAAGTGAAAGCGAAACTTTCAAAAAGGCCTAAATCCCAATGCACTGTGAAGCCAAACAGATGACCTGCTCCTCCCCTCGCCCTATTTTCCCTTGACAGCTGTTTATTAAGCATCATCTGTGTTAGTTGCTATGAAACAGCCACGTCTGTGGCTCTTGAGCACATTCCTTGATACTGGGGCCCTTTCATGTTTTAAAAAAGAGATTTTTGGCAGGAGAGTGAGGATGACAATGACAAACCTTTAAAGTAGTAGAATGGCACAGCCAATGGATGGAACCATTTACTCCCTTTCTCTTTACCAGTCTGATTCCCCCTCTGTATTCAAATAGTCCTGGATATTGAGCTCTGGAAGTGAAATTATTAACAAGCGGAAGACGAACCTGTGTATGTAGTGTGTTAGGCATTCTGTTAGAGGTCCTGCATTTGTCATCCTGTTTACTCTTTGTGTGACAGAGGTAGCCACTGCCTTAGTTCAAGGTTCTCTACTGTTCCGGTAAGTTTCAGTCATGATGAGACGGATAGGCAGACCGGTTAGGACTTCGGTTCACCGTGCTTCTCGCTGTGGTGCTTCTCTTGTTCTTCCATCTGGTAAGTAGCGGCTCTCGGCTGCAGGCCCACATTCAGATCTCTCAACAGGGGTGGGTGCCTGATGTTTGAGCAAACATACTTGCCTCTGCTGTAACTTATGTTTCTGTAATGCAAATTATTGCATGTACAATAATTGTATGAACTCCCTATCATGGAGTTCTCAACTTGTAGTTTTCCCAATATTTCAATTGGGAAATGGGCAGGGACCCTTAATGCGGGGTAACTTGCAATGGTTCGTGTGAGATTTTTCTTAGCACCATAATACTTTGCTTCAGCAGTAGTTGAAAGAAGAGTTGCCTAGTGGAGGTGAACCAGGTTGTTGACAACACCTTGTTCTTGCCCTTGGGCTCCATCTGGCTTTGCTTATTTAAGGGTCTGATTTTCCCAGATCTTTCTGCATTTTTCTCTTATCTCCATTTTTCTCTTATCTCAGTCTTTTCACACCCTTTCCACCAGAACCCTGCTGCTGCCCCACCTCTTGGTAAGAGCTCATATTTATTCTGTAAGAGGAAATAGAGCACATCTTTTTATCTGTGCTCATAATTTTCAGTGTTCTTATCATTTTTGTTCATGTTCTGGTTGCAAAGTTTAATGAGATTCTATATTTTCCATATTTCCCTCTTTTTTTTAGTGTGTGATTTTGCAAAATACGAGGTTTTTGGTTATTTATTGTACTGAGGGACATTATTCATTTTCAGGAATTTGCATAGCAGGTATATTTGCATACAGATGTATAAAACAACAGCTTGATGATTCCTGATGCTGGAGTTTAGGTTCTGGGACATAGGACATTTTTTTTTCATATTTTTTTTATTGTTATATGATTCAGAGATATATGTTTACACCTTTTTAGATGTGTTATCACACCATACCTACCACCAAGGCACCTATAGTCCTCCGCCTTAGTCCATTATTCCATTCCCCACTTAGGTTTCCTGCCCTCCCTGACTCCCCTACCCCCATATTTTAACTTAAATTCTGCAGTTATATTTCTAGAGTTTGTTTTGGTTTGGTTTTGTCTGAAAATTTATTTTGTTTCTCTGTATTTCACAAATGAGTGACGTCATCTGGTATTTGTCTTTCTCCTTCTGACTTGTTTTACTTAACATAATCCCCTCCAGTTCCATCCATGTTGTCACAAATGACAAAATTTCACATATTTCTTTTAACAATTGAGTAGTATTCCATCGTGTGTATATATGCCACATTTCCTAATCCACCTGTCTGTCCTTGGGCGCTTAGATTCTTTATATAATTTAGCTATTGGAAATAGTGCTGTGTTCAATATAGATGTGATGTGCATGTATCTTTCAAATTAGTGTTTTTGCGTTCTTTGGCTAAATACCAAGAAGTGGAATTGCTAAATCATATGGAAGAGCTATTTTTAATATTTTGAGGAACCTCCTTATTGTTTCCCATAAGTGTTCGTTCAGTCTCCATTCCCACTAACTGCGTAAGGGTTCCGTTCTCTCTGCACCCTCTCTAACGCTTGTTGTTTCTGGTCTTTTTGATACTGACCATTCTCATGGGTGTGAGGTGGTATCTCACTGAGGTTTTGATTTGCGTTTCCCTAGATAAGTGATGATGAGCATTTTGCAATGTGCTTTTTGGCCATCTGTACGACTTCTTTGGAGAATTGTCTATTTAGATCTTTTGTCCAATTTTTTTTTAAACGGACATAACATTGCTTTACAGTAAGTACTGTGTTATTCAGAGATCCAGAATCACACCTCCACAGATGCATGTCACCATCCCACACCTACTACCAAGATACCCTAAACCCTCCACCATAGTTCATTGTGCCCCCCTCATCACTATGTTTTACCCCCTTCCCTCCCTGTCTTGTAGACTCAATTCCATAGTCACATTTCTAAGATTTGCTATTGTCACTACACTAACACTTTGTTTTGTTTTTCTGTATCCATGTATAAGTGAAACAAATGGTAAGAGTTAATCTTTTTTTTAATAGCTGAGTAAAATTCTATTGTTTTTATATACCATATTTTTCTAACTCACTTCTTTATCCTGGGGCACTTACATAGTTTCCATAACTTATTCTGCCCATTTTTTGATAGGGATTTTTGTTTTCTTTTTGTTGCATTGTGTAGGTTCTTTGTAGCCACTTTTCAGATGTATGATATGCAGATAGCTTCTCCCCATTCAGTAGAATATATTTTCTGTTCATGTTAGTATCTTTTGCTGTGCAGAAATTTTGTGGTTTTTTTTTTTTTTAGTTTGATGTAGTCCTGTGTGTTTATTTTTGCTTTTGTTTCCATAAGGAAACTTTTTAAAGAACTTCACATTTCCTAGCTACTGTCAGAATACCTTGAACAACAGTCCCAGGAGAAACTCCTACTGCCTTTGGAGAGGTAGTGGATATTGCAAGTTTTCCCCTGAGGCATTTTTCTTTGGGATTATGTACAGAGGCAGTAGGTTAAAACAGCACTCTTCTCCCTTAGGGAACATGCGAGAGTTATTTGTTGTAGGAGAGAAACTCTTTTTTTTTTTTTAAGTTTTATTTATTTATTTATTTATTTTTACATACAAGCTGGGGTACAGGCCAGAGGCGTGGGGCGGCGAGAGGGTTCACCAGAGTCAGAGTGGGGAGCAGAACAGGCAGATCAGAAGTACACTGCTGAGGGGAGCAGCGGGTGAGGCAGGAGAGGTCTGCCCCACCATGTGGGATTCTCCCTGGCCAGGCGTCGAACTCGCGTAGCCAGTCGACAGCTCCACAGCGCAGTGCTCAACCGCTGCGCCACCGGGAGGCCCTGTAGGAGAGAAACTCTTGAAAGGTGAGCGGGAAATGAGGAAACTGAGACTTGAGGGTAAGTGATTTGTCTGAAGGTCACTGACTTGTAACTTTCTTGCACCAGTTTATCGTACTGGTAGTTCGACTCATTCATTCATCACGTATTTATTGAATGTGTCATAGAAACTCAGTAGTAAATGAGACAAATGTGTTCCCCACCTTTGTGGAGTTACATTCCACCACAAAAAACAGACCTGACGCAGAATCCTGTGTTTGATGCATGTTCAGAAAGAGAGGAGCAGAATGTATGGTACGGGGAAAAACAGGAACTCTTTTGAGCTAAGGCCCTTGGACCACCTGTGGGCAGGGTGTTTAAGCAGAGGCTCAAAGGGTGAGCAGGAATGGCTGGGCAAAGAGAAACAGGAAATTGTGTCTTGGTGGAGGCTGAAAGATTTGTGAAGATGCCAAAGGAAGAGCCAAAGTAGTGTAATAAGGAGGGAACACTGGGAGTCAGGGTGAGGGAGGTGCTGAATGAGGTGGCACAGGCAGCAGGAGGGCCGCTCACCCTGATACAGAAGCTCGGAGTCTCCGGGGCTGCCCAGCCCGCACCTGGGCCATGTCTGGGTCTCAGAGGACTGCACAGATTTTTCTCCAAACTCCCTCAAATCTTCTTCATTCATGGCAACATCTTATGAGGGCTTTTAGGCTAGCGGCCCCTGTTTCAAGCATTTAACTTCGCAATCATCCTGTGTTCTAAGTACACATGCTTATTATTCCTGTTTTACAGAGAAACAAGAAAACAGACAAAAGTCACATGGTCCACAGAGGGTGGAGCTGATCTCCAAGCCCAGACAGCCTGGCTGTTTTATTTATTTATTTATTATTTATTTATTAATTTATGTATGTATGCATGCATGCATGCATACAAGCTGGGGTGTAGGCCAGAGGTATGGGGTGGTGAGAGGATTCACCAGAGACAGAGTGGGTAGCAGAGCAGGCAGATCAACTGAAGTACACTGCTGAGGGAAGCAGCGGAAGAGGCAGGAGAGGTCTGCTGCGCCATGTGGGAATCTCCCTGGCTGGGGATGGAACTCGTGCTGCATGGCTCTGCACAGCTTCATAGTGCTGTGCTTAACCCGTTGCGCCACCAGGGAGGCCTCAGTCTGTTTTACCTGAGGCTGTAGGGTCAGACACAGTCTCCTCTCCGAGAGTGTCCTTGAGGGATATTGGTGAGGGGCACAGCAGTGAAGAGTTGGGCTAGGATGGGCCTGGGGGTGCTCTGAGATGCTGGAGGTGAGTGTTGCCTCAGACATGCCTTCAGTATTTTTAAAAAAGCACTAAGATGAGTCTCTTCATCCAGAGTACTGCTTGAGAGTTCTTGCAGCTTGGGAAGGGGAGCGATCTCCTCCAAAGTAGCCTCCAGGGTCTCCCCAACCCACACTCTAATGCGCATGGGGACTCAGGTTCCCAAGTGGTCTCATGGACCCCGGTTGGTCTCACCTGCTAGACCACTGGCTTTTAACTTTCACTGAGTTGTGATTTGTATGATGTGTCAAAAGGCTTTTTATTCATTTCATTTTATACACACTTCATGCCAAGTGTGTGGTTAGTAATTTTTTCATTCAAAAACTCTTGTGTGTGTTTTAGTTCATATTCTGGTGGTGGTAACCAATAGAAATCCAACCCAAACTAACTTTAAAAATGGTGGCTTATTGGTTTATACTCAGTCTGGAGATAGAACCACACTTCATACAAGGCTGACTCAGCAGCTCACAGGCATCAGCAGGGGCGAGGAGCTCTCAGCCTTTCAGTTCTGCTGCACATTGTGTGACTTTATGGCAAAGCTTCACATGAAGGTTCCTCGCCTGTTCTACTCCATCTCAGAAAGAGCAGCCTTTTCCACTTGAGGGCGGGACCTGAGCAATTCTGGTCCTCATATTCTCCTTATACCCTATGGGCAGAGAAAGGGAATGTACCCCTCATCCATGATCACAAGGGGAATTAGGAAAGTTGATCAGCTTAAACCATTTAGGGTCCAGATTGGTGCATTCCTACAGAAGGTGCAGGCTGCTTCTGAACACAAGAGGGATGAATTCCCTAAAGGAAAATCTGGGGAAAGTAGATGCTAAGGAGACCACCAACACATGTTACCGGCATCTTAATTAAAATAAAATAATATATAGGGACATATATGCAGGTGGTAAGACCATAGAAAAAAGCAGGAAATGACTGAAAAAAATTATGAACAGTGGCTACTTCTTGGAGGTGAGCATGTGTTTATAATCTGGGATGGGTTCAAAAAGGCATTAATAGATGGTTTTATTCCTGTTTATATTAGACTAGAGAAAGGTCAGTTCTAGAGATGTCTTTGACTGTCAAGTACCCAACCTAGCACCTAATTGGTTCAATAGCAAAAACTATAATTGAATGAATCAGTTTGATTTTGAAGTGTTGATTTAAAAATAATATAACCCACAACATTGGACATACAAATGTCCAACAGGTACATGTAAGGTCCTTAGCATCACTGTAATTTGGGAAATGCAAATAAAAAACCACAGTGAGATATCACTATACACCTATGAGAATATCTGTATCACCAAGATGAGAGACATGAAGTGTTGGCAAGGATGTGTATAAAAGGGTATTCTTGGTGCAGCTGGGGGAATATAAGATGGTGCAGTTGCTATGGAAAAGTGTGGAGGTTCCTCAAAAAGTTAAAAATAGAAATATCATATGATCAAACCATCCCACTTCTAGGTATGTATATGAAGGAAACGAAAACATGATCATGAACAGTTAGCTGCTCTCCCATGTTTACTAGAGTATTAATCACAATAGACAAGCTGTGGACACTGCCAAAGTGTCCTTCAACAGATGAATGTATAAAGATGTGAGATGGTGGAATATTATTCAGCCACGAAAAGAAAGAAATCTTGCACACCTGTGACAACATGGATAGACTCTGAGGCGTTATGCTTGGTGAAATAACTCAGACAGAGAAAGATAAGTATCACATGGTATAACTTACATGGAATCTTAAAAGTCAAACTCATAGAAACAGAGTAGAAAAGTGGTTGCCTGGGGAAAAGGGAAGTGTAGGGAGAGATTGGTAAAGGGCACAAACTTCCAGTTGTAAGATGAATACATTCCGAGGATCTTATGTAAAACAGGGTGACTATAGTTATAACTCTGTAGTGTGTGACTGGAATTGGCTAATAGGACTTAAATGTTCATATACATACACATATAAATAAACATGTCAGGTGATAAAACGTGTTAGTTAACTCCACGGACTCCTTTCACAATGTATATGTATATCAAATCACGATGTGCACTTTAAGTATCTTACAGTTTTGTAAATTATACCTCAAGAAAGCTGAAAAAAAATTAAAAGGTCTATGCCACATACTTCAATTTCTACTTGAATTGAACTGTAAAATAACAGCATGTTAGAAATGGAAGTATTCTGTAGCAGAATCTGATTTGCTTTCCCTGTTTAATTTCATCTTCGTCAGGTAAGAGTGTATTTTGTGGAGACTGAAATAGCAACCCCACACAGTCGCCCCTCCTGGACCCTCTGGGGCTGGAGAATGTGCAGCTCTGCTGAGCACTCCCAGGCATGTGGGCTCTTCTAAAAGTGGATACGGCGGCTGTCGCCCACTGATCCTCTGCTTGAGTGACCCAGATTGGCACCTCGCAGCTGGGTCCCGGGCAGAGCCAGTACGAGAAAGAAGAGGGTAAAAATAAAAACTGGTTGGACAGCTTAGCAACCAGTGGGTGAGGTCAGGGTGCTTAAAGCTCACTGATTACTTTGCTTGTCCATGGCCAGATTGTCAGTTAGTATTATTATTATTATTATTTTTAACAGAGATAGTGATGTTTAGAATATTTTTCTGAGTTTCTTCGAGTTAGTAAAATAATTTCATATAGCACAGCAAAATAAAATATCATGCGACACAGCAAAACAAAGTCTATATGTAGAAGATATGAGTTTTGAGTTTCTTATGTATCCCATTATTCAACATTCAAGTCTTGAATAAATTTTGTTCCCAAAAGTATCTCTTTCATGGAGTAACTTTCTAAAGTAAGATCTCTCTCTCTCTCTTGCTTTCACTCTGCTCTTTCATTCTCTCTTGTTAGTAGAACAAAGTGAGCATATCATTGTAGCTTTTATAAAAATATAGTTTTCTTTCTTACCTTAAAAAAAAAAGAATAGCGGTGTTTAAGTATGGTGTCAACTATCCAACAAGAATAGGATTTTCAATCTTACCATTCTTTGGGATTTTGACATCTGTACTTTTGAAGTATGGATTTGCTAATTTTTGAAGCTGAAGTTCCTATTATTGGAAATTTTGAGTTTCTGTGTATGGCATTTGGCCAAGAGTTGTTATTTTAGTTGTTGTTTTAGGGCAAAAAGTAGATTCTCTGCTACTGATGGCTTTGAGCTATGTGAAGTGGTTTTTTCCTACCAAATGCTTCTTTGTGATTTAATGTATGCATCCTCTGTGATCTGTAGATCAAAAATTAACTGCCCCCATAAGTGACCTTGCATGAAATAAGAATTTTAAAATGTATTGAATATCTGTTTTTAAAACATGGGAAATGTTTGGTTTAATAATTTATTTTAAAAATAGAAATACTTCAAAATAACTTAGCAGAGACTACTTTCATGAAAAATATTTTTTCTGCAATATTTAAATCATCTTGCTAGTTAATTCTCCTAAGAATTTTCTAAATTTTCATTCATGAAGTCATTCACTTACAAAAATCTGCTAAGAGACTTAAAATTGCTATGAGTTTTTTTGGGGGTGATAAAAATATTCTAGAACTAGATAGTGATGATTGCCATTTCCTTATAATACTTAGTGAAAATACTAAAAAATTCTGGATTTTACACTTTAGAAGAGAAGTAATGTTATGTAGATTAGATAGCAACAATAATTTTCCAAATAACTTTCAATATTCTAAGCACTGTTAATCAGCCTTTAAGATATGTAAACAAAAACACGAAATTAAAAGTTCCAGGTACATACTAGTCAGTTGTTGGTGCAATAGTGTAGTGTACACATCAGTCTAAAAGCTCAGTGGAAGGTAGCAATAGTATTTTTTCCCCTTGCTCATAGATCCAAGGGTGACCTGGAGTCGATCTGTTTCAAGTTCTGGGTCGACTGCACTTGGCTCAAGGCTATGGATTGCGTTCAAGTTGTTTCACATGTCTCTTTGTTCTGCTTGGACCAGAGGCTGCCCAGGGGATGTTGTCCTCATGGCAAATGAATGACAGGTGCACCAGAGCCCAGCCAAGTCATGCAACAGATTTAAAGTCTCCACTTATATCACATCTACTCACATTCCACTGCCAGACCAAAGATGTGGCCAAGTCCAAAGTCAGTAGGACAGGGAAAGACATTCTGCGCACACTGGGAGAGGAGTAAATATTTTCAGCAGTTCTCCAGATTATTGAAAAGTATTAGGAAATTCCACTTGGAGCCCCTGCTGGGTTCCTTGGAGCCAGAAAGGAAGAAACCAACATTTCTCCCTGGTAGAGATCAGCATCTTTGAGGACATGGGTATTAGATTGAGTTTTGAAAGTTAAGCAAGTATTGGATGGGAAAGATGAGGATAAAGAGAGGTGAGAGCAAGGACTGTTGAAGGCTTTTCTAGATGGTGGGAGCAACTTCAGCAAGTGCATCAGGGTTTGCAGGAGCAGATAGTTAGGAAGCAGTAGGGCTGCTTTTGGTAGGGGCTGTTGTCAGAAAGGACCCTGGTCCTACCACTGAAGATCTTATTTCAGAAGAGAAAGGTCTGAACTCTAGAGTCAGAGTCGAAGTTCAGAGCTTGACTCTGCCATTCACTGGCTCTGTGACCGTGGGAATTAACTTGACCCCTCTGTGCCTTAGTTCATCATTTGCAAAATGATAAGGGTTAAGTAAAATAATACATGTAAACCTATCATAAAAGTGCTTGACATATAGTCATGTGCCCATAGGTATTAACTGCTGTTAGCATTTTTTTTTTAAATGGAGTTCAGATTTTATCCATAGGAATGGAGAATAACTGAAAAGTAAGGAAGGGACATAATTATTTCATGTTTTGTGAAGATGACTGTGGTGGCAACATAGGGAAAGAATGATTGTGGAGGGCAGTATGGAAGCGGGGACACAGTGGGTTGTGACAGGAATAGAGATTAGAGGAGGTGGGCATCCCTGGTGGCGCAGCAGGTTGAGCATGGAGCTGTTAGGCAGCTGCGGCCTGAGTTCGATGACTGGCTGGGGAGCTTCCCACATGGCGCAGCAGACCTCTCCTGCCTCACCCCCTTCTCCCCTCAGCAGTGTATTTCGGTCTATCTGCCTGTTCTGCTCCCCACCCTGTCTCTGGTGAACCCTCTCACCACCCTACACCTCTGGCCTGCACCCCAGCTTGAATGCATAAATAAATAAATCTTTAAAATAAAAGATAAGAGATGGTGATCACAGTGGAAGTGAATGTGAGAGATAGTAAGGATGGAAAATTACGAGATGTAGTTACATGAATGTATGTGGGAGGTGAGAGAAATGAGACAAGTTTTCAAGAAGGAAAGGGTGAATAATTGTCAGAAGCTGCCATGAGGGCAAATAGTGAATAGAAAAGTGACTGCTGGGCTTGGTCACTGAAGAATGGTGGTGATAATGGTGCTGGAGTTGGTGGGGTAGAACCAGACTGCAGGGGAGGGAGTGGTGAGTGGGAGGTGAGAAAGTGTAGGCAGTGAAAACTTCTGCACAGGAGGTCTACTTTTTTGGTCATCATGGAGTTCTCAACTCAGATTTTAAATAGGTGAAAATTTGGGTAATGGGGAGAGGAGGAGATTGCAAAAGTTTTAGCCTGGTCGATGACATTTGCTGTGATTTACAGAAAAGCAGGAAGAACAGCCTTAATTTGGTTTTGTGTTTTATATGTTCAGGAGAGAAGATGGTAGTTGGGGTTTTGGATCTGGGGAGTTTTATGCTTTTCCTCCAAAATCCACTTTAAATACAACCAGAGATTACTTGTGGTTGACGAAAACTAGTGTTTCCACTCAACTTTATAGACTCGGGAATGTAACAGAGCTTATATAAAAATTTAAAAAATGGGAATTTAAGAAAAAGGTAATGAAAAACTTCATTCCTGATATAAGTGAACTGATTGAAGAGATATATCCCTTTTGGATGAGCAAGTTGAACTACTACTGTTATGGTCTTTTCAAATTGCATTTTTGGTTTTTCAATATATTTAATTTCTCTATCCTTTGGAAACTGGAAAAATTCAGTTGTATACTGGGCTGATGGATAATTGTGATCTGGCTCAGTTCCACTTGGGCCAGCTTTATTTCCTTAATGAATGAATGTACTTCCTTCATCTGTTAATGATAAGCAGACAAGTGAGGAATTCTTATCTGCATACATGCATTGAACATATGTTTCTATCTCACTGTGTTTCAGTTAAGACTTCTTTGCTAAGAAATTTATGCAAATAAGTCAGCCCCCTCTTTTGCAAAGTCATTTTGGATTGAGAGTATTTGCTGTCTCTGCAACTTACATATTGAATAGATTATATTGATAATTCAGATTTTTTTCTGGTGTTTTGAGTGATGCAGAAAATCATTGTTATGGGTTTCCCTAAATGTCTGTTGTAACATATTTTTTAAAAATTTAATTTTGTGGATAATGACTGCCAAGTTTGCCCTATGGGTGTTTAAATTTGTTACAGAGCTAGAACACACTTTGCATATACAAATGTTCTAGAAAGGAGGGCAAAAAATATTACCATGGAAACTCAGTAGAATGCTCTTATTTGTTTTTCTGAAAGAAAATTCTAAACTGGGTAATGAGGTATAAAAGAGCAATGCAGATTGTGTAGCTGGCTTCCAGGAAGTGAGCTCAAAAAAAGAATGAATTTGGAGCCCTCAGTAGGTCAGTGTTCTTTTGGATCTCGTTTCCCCTTTCTCATGAAAAGGGATTATAAAAAAAATAGCCAAAGAGCCTGATGAGTTTTTTTCTTTGTAATGTGGACATTTGGCAGCACCTGCAAGTGTCAGACCAAGGATGCGTGGAGAGCTGCTGGGGTTGCTGGGGAAAGGGCCTTACCTTACCACTATACAATCTTTGTCATCCTGAGCACTGAATGTCCTATCAGTGTGAGTTTGACTCAGATGATTTTGAGAAGCAAGAGAGTGATGTGAAAATAGAAATGCTATAGGGGCCTCCCCGGTGGCGCAGCGGTTAAGCGCTGCGCTGTGGAGCTGTTGGCAGCGGCGACGTGAGTTCGACACCCTGCCGGGGAGAATCCCACATGGCGAGGCAGACCTCTCCTGCCTTGCCCGCTGCTCCCCTCAGCAGTGTACTTCTGATCTGCCTGTTCTGCTCCCCACTCTGTCTCTGGTGAACCCTCTCGCCGCCCCACGCCTCTCGCCTGTACCCCAACTTGTATGTATAAAATAAAAAATAAATCTTTAAAAAA
>PVIJ01000674.1:0-258307 GCA_004024925.1 Scalopus aquaticus | reverse complement strand
CGGTGACGCGAGTTCGACGCCCGGCCAGGGAGAATCCCACATGGTGCGGCAGACCTCTCCTGCCTTGCCCGCTGCTCCCCTCAGCAGTGTATTTCTGATCTGCCTGTTCTGCTACCCGCTCTGTCTCTGGTGAACCCTCTCGCCGCCCCACACCTCTGGCCTGCACCCCAGCTTGTATGTATAAATAAAAAATAAAAAATAAAATCTTTAAAAAAAAAAAGATTTAATCATGGGATTAAACTTGAAAAAAAAGCAAAACAAAAAAACCCTTGGTTTAGAAAGGTTTTTAATCTCCTTGCATTTACTATTTCTAATTTTTTCCATAGACTTTTTTTTTTTAATTCACAAAAACTTACATTGAAAAACTGATTTAGGAGTAAATGGTTTTATTCTTGTGCTTTATTCCGAATAGCAAATGAGAAGCACGCTCTGTTGGATTGTGGCCGACTCCAGCTGCGTTACTTAGTCGTCCACAGTGACCTTTATGACATTTCTCTTGTGATTCTCATCATTTCAATTTAAAATGCATTTATGGGCCCATTAGTGCCGTGAGATCCTATGCAAAGAATTAGCTCAAACATGTTCCTTTATTCTTCCTTCTGTTTTATCTCTGAGATCACTTTGTTGGCTTTCTTGGTTTTACCTATTTTCATGATATTTGTGTTCTTAATATCAGTAAAACAATATATTTTTTAATTTCACTGAAATCTTTTCCTGTAGACTTATAAAAACTGTATTTTAATGTTAAAGTCTGATTTTTAAGATGTTACTGTATGAAGAAAAGCCAAACAAGCTTGTCAAAAAATGTCACATGATTGTTCCCAGTTTGGGGTGATATTGCAATATTTGTTGTCTCAGAATGACTAGGGGCTTGGTGTCCTTCCTTGTAGTGTTTTAATTAGAAGATAAATTTTGTTAGGAAAAGGGATGACATGTTACTTCATATATGCTTTTTCTTATAAACCATTCCTTCTGTGTGCTAGGCTTGTCAAGATTAAACTACTTGGAATTTCTTTGACTAATTAATGGTCTGTCATTTCATCCGGCATTTTTGACAGCCTCATTTTGTAAATTTACATTGTTTGGACATTATTTACTTGCTTGGATAGTTACATTCATGTGATGTAGACAAATAATGACTTTTTTCACTGTCCAGTGTGCTACACTTTCTAAGACATGTAGAAAAAAATGGAAATACATAGGAATTTAATTCTGTATAGTTTACATTCAGTCTAAGTTACCGTAAGACAGTTGAGTGAAAAGCATTTCATGTATCTAAGGTGATGCTATAAAAGAAGTGGCAAGACTGAGCTCTTGGTGTCTAGGCAAGGGGAGAATTGTTTTCAGCTGGAATTAATCTTTGATTTTTTTTTTTCTTGAGGGAAGTGGTCCTAGAATGAGACTTTGAACAGTGTCTGGTTTTATGTTTATATTGTCAAACTGAGAAGATCATCAATGTCAAGAATTTTAGGCGTGAGGATATTAAAGGAAAGGAGAATGACAATGTTTCGTTACAGTTACAAAGAAGCTATAGTTTTTGAATAATGATACTAACTAGTGAGAAATAAGATTATAACAATTGATAAAGGGTTCAAGGGCTTACTTTATAAAGTAGTTTCGACTGAATTTGAAAAGCAGCAGATTCTAAATTAGGTAACTAACACACCAGGAGGGTAGTGTTTCAGAAGGATAAATCTGGCAAGGATGTGTAAGATCAGTTAGATTAAGGAGAAATGAGAGTAAAGGAAAACCAGTTAGGAATCTATTGCTAATTTAGGTAGGAGTTGATGAAAATTGAGGTTAGGATGGTGGCCCTGAAATAGAGAAGGTCAAATGTGACAGACCTTTTGTTGTAGGAAACTGAGGAACGGGAGCCAGTAGGTAGTGACAAGTCCATTGGTCTGAAGTGAAATGATCAGAGATGCCACAGAGCCCTTCCCTTAGGGGTAGAAGATTAAGGAGTTTGAAGCAAGTAGGGGGTAACATGTTATCTGTTCAGGGAAGGTGGGTCAAATGAAGAGTTCCCTCCTATACAACCCTTCAGACAGGAAAAACTTCTATGTGTTTAAAGCAGAAGAGAAAAAATAGTCAGCAAAATAATAATCTACTACTCTAAGAGTTTTCAAATAATCCTTCCACCTTTAGGTCACTATCCTGATAGTTTCTGTCTCACATTGTTTAATGACTGACTTTCTTATTCTTACTTCAGATCCAGAAACAGCAAGGCCTACCAATTCCAAAATCACCACCACACTGGGTCTGGTCGTCCATGCTGCAGGTAGGGTTGGATTGCAGAATCCCTTTCTTTTCTGCCACACAGGGGGAGGTTTCGTGTTTACAGTACAAGGAGCATCCACATTAAACACTAGGCTTGCCTGGCCTTCCTTCTGGGGAAAGGGTGATATTTTTTAATGGATGGGGTAAAATATTTTGTGCATGTGAAATTCAAGTTGCTATGTCTAAAAATAAAGCTTTTGTTTGAATATAACTATCCCCACTTATTTACATATTATCTGTGGCTTGTTTTGAGTAATAACTCCCAAGTCAAGTAGTTTCAAGAGACCAGATGGCCTATAAAGCCTGAAATATTTCTTATCTGAGCCTTTAAGGAAGTTTGCGGACATTTGCCCTGTGATCTAGTCTGGGAAAAAGCCTGGGCACTTTTGTACTGCTGCCCGGTACATACCCAAAGTGTCAGTTTAGGCAGAGGCAGGCTACAGAAGCCTGAGCATAGCTGACTGGGCACGCCTTAGTTTGGGCGTGACCCCAGACTTGTCCCAGTGGAAGGATTCTGCTAGTCAAAAATGAAGGCAGGTGAAAGTTGGCACACTGTTATCATTTGGACCTTTATAGTTGCTAACCAAAAAATGCATCCTTAACAAAAAATTCATCCTTTTAGCCAATATTTACTTACTAAGTATAGGTCATCACTGTAGAGTTGTAGTGTCATATTTTTTTTACCTGAAAAATGCAGAAATACTTCCTTTAAAATTCTTGGATATTTATTATTACAATGTAATTAATAAATTTTTGAGCATTATACTTTCTCCAATAACAGCAACACCAATAGCTGACAGTGAGTATTCTGGGCTAAACCCTTTACATGTGTTATCTCATTTGGCCGCCATGAAAACCTTAAGTATACAGCAGTAGCTTCTGCTTTCTTGAGCCTGTTGCGAAGACGACATGCTTAAGGTTCAGAAAGGTTAGGTGGTCTTCAGGCAGTCAGATCCAGCTCTCTCTGACTCTGCCAGCCCACACTCAGCCACTACCCTGTTAGTAGTTGCTGTCATTTATTGTTTGTTTCGCTTTTCCCAAATTTAGCTGATGGTGTTGCTTTGGGAGCAGCAGCTTCTACTTCACAGACTAGTGTCCAGTTAATTGTGTTTGTGGCGATAATGCTACATAAGGTAAGCAGCATTTTGGTAGAAGATTTGATATTAAGTATATTCATAATTAAAATTTCTCTTTGGTCATTAACATTTTCCTGGAATGTGAAAATTGTTTTTAGTTATTTCATAATTATTTTTGGAGAATAGAATAAATCTGTTTAAAAATTTTTTTGCTATCATTTTCTTGAAACTTAAAACTTTGTGAAGGGTTTTGTGTGTGTGTATGGTCATACATGCATACAAGCTGAGATTCTCTACAGATTATTATGTTTCTTAATAATTTTTATTCATATTTTTGGTTTTGAATATTCTTGTCTCAACTATTTCTATTTTCCTCCTGTCCAATAAACAAACACACACACACACAAATGGGGTGTTTTCTTAGCTTAGAATAGGAATTCCTAAAAGTCAGAGTTCAGTCTCAGTACAATGCCTGGCTTTTTTGTAGGTAATTCAAATGACCTCTATTTTCCTTAATATAGACGCAGTCCATACTGCTGTATTTTTCTTTTACAGGCACCAGCTGCCTTTGGGTTGGTTTCCTTCTTAATGCACGCTGGCCTAGAGCGGAATCGAATCAGAAAACACTTACTGGTCTTCTCGCTGGCAGCACCAGTTATGTCCATGGTGACTTACTTAGGACTGAGTAAGGTGAGTCTCACTCCTAGATTATTTAAACAAATGTCTTGATTTGTGATCAGCTGGAATGTATGGTCTCTTGTGTTGAATTTTTCAATTAAATTACTTCCTCAAACTAAAGATAAAATGAGTAAAAACCTGTGGAAGGTAAACGTCTTAATTCCAAGTCAGTCCTCTTCATAAATTTAGAGCATCTTCTTATTCATTTAGCTCAAAAACATTTTCCCATCTGTTCCAAAAATATTTGCACAAATATTTGATAGTACGTCAATCTTGACTATTCGTACCTAACTAGACACGCTAATTTTATATGACAGATGTATAAGTTCCAACAATATATATTTAGTGTTTAAGCAGGCCCATGAAGCAGGACTAACAAGCCATGCAGCAACAGTAGGAAATGAACAGAGGTGTCTGTATTCCTTTAAGACTCAAATCCTTGTACTGCCAGCTCTCATATCACTGACAGCACTGAACACAGCTTCAGACCTGAAGTGACATGTGTCACTTGTCAGCTGAGAGCCTGGGCATTCTGCTCTGTTGTTGAATTTGGGCCTTCCCATTCTTTCTGCTAGGGCTATATCACTGAGCAAAACCCCCTCCCCATTTTACTTAAATGTCAACTGGCAGACAACAGAGGAAGATCTTAGAACCAAACTGACTTAGGTCTAGTTCATGGGAACTGCTTTCCTCCATTCTCTCTCTAAGCCACTGATTCTTCTGAATGTCATTTGATTCATATTTGATACAGTAAGACATGGATTAAAAGGAACATGTGAGATATTAGATGGTTAAAAAATGGTCAAGTTCCTGTTAACCAAGGGTTTGTTTATCTGGATTATTAACAAATGAGTTGCTATAAAACATCTTTTTGTTCATCTGAAGAGTCTTATCTTCTTTCAATCAATGAATAATAAGTAGGTTTTTTTGTTTTGTTTTTTAAGATTTATTTATTTATACATACAAGCTGGGGTACAGGCCAGAGGTGTGGGGTGGCAAGAGGGTTCACCAGAGACAGAGTGGGGAGCAGAACAGGCAGATCAGAAATACACTGCTGAGGGGAGCAGTGAGCAAGGCAGGAGAGGTCTGCCGCACCATGTGGGATTCTCCCCGGCTGGGCATCGAACTTGCATGGCTGCTACCGACAGCTCCACAGCGCAGCGCTTAACCGCTGCGCCACCAGGGAGGCCCAGTAGTTCTTTTTTTTTAATACTGCCCTACTTATCACCTTGTTAATCAATATAAGTTTCTAGAACTTTTGACAGGAAAGCATTACTGATTCTGGAGGCATGGGGTTACATGTTACATGTACAACCTGTTTTTCCAATTTTAATTAATTGTCTTAGTCCATAGGTCCGCTTTTTTAATAGAAAAGATTGAAATTAATTGTATACAGATTAGCTTATGAGCTGTTTCTAAGCTCTGTAGGGCAGGTACCCACTTGATTGCTGTATCTCCCACCACCTAGAACCTGCGTAGAGGATATTTATTAAATACTAGTAAGAAAGAATAAATGAAATATGTGAAACTTAGTATCTGTATTTATAGAGCTGTTGATTCCATCTTAAGAAAAATACAGGCCAAACCTGTTCAAGCAGACTTGAAGTTTGTTTGAAAAAGAAATTGTGCACATCACCAATAGTCTTGAATCTGTATTTGGAAGTTTTCCATAAATAACATAAAATTGGTCTGATCTCAAGATGTCCCCAGGCTCTCAGATAACACCAGTTATAAGTATTTAATTTTTTATTGGAACTTCTTCCTGAGCCTGAGTTTTACTTGACTTCATTTTCCTCCTTTCTCTTCATTCACAGAGCAGTAAAGAAGCCCTTTCGGAGGTCAACGCCACTGGAGTGGCCATGCTTTTCTCCGCCGGGACATTTCTTTATGTTGCTACCGTACACGTCCTCCCCGAGGTGGGAGGGATGGGGCACAGTCACAAAGCTGACTCCGCTGCGGGGAGAGGCCTCAGCCGCCTGGAAGTGGCAGCCCTGGTTCTGGGTTGCCTCATCCCACTCATCCTGTCAGTAGGACACCAGCATTAATCTGGTTCCAGCCTCAACCTATGGCCATCTGCCGTCCCGTGAGAAGAGCCGGCACATGACAGCTGCTCACTTCCTCTGTCTCTTGTCTCACCTTGCCCATCTCCACCTGTATTCCTAGAGTCCAGCGGGAGGTGAGATTAAAACCTGGAGCAATGGAAAGCTTTTAGAGTAGAAACAACACATCGGATTGGACATAGACATTCTGTTGTGTTGTCTTTTAAAGGGCCCTTGGCATTTTGAGTTTTGATGTTTCTCTTAACCCTATTCTCAGGGAAGATGGAATTTCATTTTAAGGAGAAGTGGAGAACTTCATGCTCACAATGAAACAGTAATTATGAAAGTACAGTGTTCTGTAATTAAGCTAAGTCTCTTAGTTTAGGGGCTCTGCCACTTTATCCACTGATTTTTAACATGGTTTTCACCGTGTACGACTGGTGCTTTAGCATCTATGCCACATGCCTTGATAGAAGGTCATAATGCCCACTGTTTTAGATGCTAAAGATAATTGTTGTTAATTTGGGGCCAGAATCAGGAAAATGATGACAAGACACATTGAAACTCACTTTATACTCGAGACATCCACGGAAAGGGGGTGTCTGGAGAGATGTACTGCACGTGCCTCTCTAAAGAGCCTACGATTCCATCAAATGGAACAGCTGAGGTGAACTAGCTTCTAAAGAGGTGACTAGTATTTTGTAGCATTTCTTTTTAAGTTCTCTGCAGAATACCTGCCTCCAAAACATTCTTATAGAAGAGCCAAATTCTAGTAGGTTAAGGCCTAGGCTTTCCTTCACGGACAGTCAGATTCCAAAGTATCTTTGGAAATTAAAGGGTGTTAAATTTTAAGTGAATTTGAATAGTTGTTGACATCTTTGTAGTATCCTTTTTACAAGTAAGATTACCAAAACCTATGGTGTCCTTTTTTTCTCTCTAAGTATTTCTCTTAGCAGACCAACAGACCCTCTGGCAAACACTTGGTGCCCCTGGGGAGCGGTTGGTTAGCGTCATGTAACATAAGTATCTGTAGCGGCGAAGAAAGTCAAGATGTATCACAAATGGGAAGTGTTTGCCTGTTGATTTAAAACTTACTGAAATCATGTCTCTTGTCATTTCATCTTTTCCATGCTTTTCTCCTAACTTTTCCCTTCGACCCTTCCTCCCTGCAATATGCTGCTTACTGCTGGTGGCAATGTTAATATATGTGTGAGTTGAGTCTCATCAGGACAACCACTTCTTGAACTGTGATGATGAAGATAATATTGTCTATTCTTTATTCCCTTCAATGAAGTTACCTTTGTGTCAAATGCAGCTTTGTTAAGCCCTTAAAATATCACTTCCTCGTATGTAAGGTGGTACAATCACTAATATTCTGGTAATTTAAACAATTGAGATAGTGAAAGTGTTTAACAGACTAGGATATTTTTCCTTATTTGCCAAAACCCCTGTAAACTCTGTGTTATCAAATAAGTGTATAATATTGTATTATTAATTTATTTTGATTTTCTGTACCATTTCAAACACATTACATAAAGAGGAACCCAAGACTATTTTCTTCAGGGCAGTGAACTTAAGGTTCGTAAAACATTTTATACATGATGCATAAGCCAGCATGCCTATGATTTCTTTATTTCCTTCCTAGAGTTGTCTGTCACTGGGTCAGCAGCTTGGAAATGGAGCTTGCAGGCCCTCTGCTGATTGTAGACCAAAGTAGCATATATAGGATATGGTTTTGTGTACTGATGGCAACCATTGTACTTGATGTTAAAGCCAACAGGAGGTATAATGGAGAAGGGCCCAGTGATTTTCCTGATAACAACTCTGACTTATGTGAGCCATGGGGTTTTATTTGGTCCTTCAAAATGACATGGCTGCCTTGATTCTCTTGCAAATTTACTGTGTTAAATAAATAGCACATTTTAGTATCTGGTTTGGTTTGGATAGTAGCACTTTCTATCATACTGCCGTGTGCAATGATCAGAAATTTGTTCTGCTGGCCAAAGCCTCTTTCAGCAGTGCCTTGCCATCACACTTAAAAGTTTGGCTAGAATATCTTGCTGGGTAGGGCAAGGATTGAACCATCGAACTTCCAAATTTGCCTTCCCCTCTGAACCTCACATTAACAAGCAAACCTTTCAAGGCCCATCAGCTCTCAGAAGCTATGGGCTTTCCCAGATTTTAAAGCTGTTGCCTCAGGAAACCCCTATTTCCTGGTCAGCAGGCAAAAATAGCCATACTAATTTTACAGGGCTCAGATGCATCTTTAGAAAGCAGGGATCCGAGTGGCGTGGCAGAGGCCTCCTTCACTGGGGGAGGGACTTGCTCTTGGTAGACGTCGTTCCAGGAGAGGCCAACTTGTGGTCACTTATGGGCATATCTCAGTTGCATTTTCCTCTTGTTTAAAACTGCCTCATTAGATGGGGATGCCTTAATGCTTTCACACCTTTGAAAACATTGCTCATACTTAAGTTGCTGCCATCATTACAGGTGGTATTATTGGCTACCAAAGAGATGTAACCAATGATGGTCCTTCCTCATAACCAAAGTTAACCTTAATTGCAATTGGACTCTCTTTCCTTGGTAGGGATAGACTTTCTTCAGATTCTAGGTATTCTCTTAAGTGGAAAATTAAATTGAAAAAATACTACTGATGCATTCCAGCCCTTGTTCTCCAGTGAATTGCTTATCAGCCCCCGTCTCCCCAAAGCAGCGATGTTCCGGGTCTGATGGCTTTGCTGTGCATGCTCTTTCCAGATTTGTTTTAGATGAAGGTTCTGCTCTGGAGTATAGAGAAGTGGAAATGGTACCACCCACAAAGGCTATGTGTTCTTTCCCCCTCTCACTTTTTTATTTTCCTATTCAGAACTGCAGAGTCAGCCCTGTGCCTGTATTACAAATCATTAGGAAAAAAGAGATGGTTGTTTTGAGTGTTCCGTTTGTTGTAAAAAAGAGAAAATGTAATTGTGAGGTGTTTTTGTTTTTATTTTTTCAATTTTACTGGCCTGCTTCTAAGTGTCACTGCCTGGTTTTTCTCTTTTTTCAAGAACTGGAACTAGGAGGGCACACCAGCATTAGAGTGTATTAAGCCCCTCAGACACATGGTAACTAGGTACTGAACACAGGCACTGCTGTCACTGGCAGAAGCTGCCAAAGAACATTCCTAAACTGCTACAGTGCAAGGTGAGAACTGTCTAGAGTATTCGCCAGGGAGAACCTTCCTTGCATTAGAAAATTTCTGTTCAATACAGAATAGTCTCCATCACCCAAAGAGCACTGGTGGAAAATCTGTGAAATTAAAACCAATGATATAGCTAGCCCCTTTGTAAGCAAGACATCTAGATTCACCTCAGGGACCTGAAGGAAATGTGTGACTTAAAGGAAAAGACTAGACAAGCATGAGGAGTTCTCTAGATATGTCCAGCGTAACAAAAGGATTGGCTTGTTCTGATACCATCTTCTGGCAAGTTGGAAGTCTCCTGGGCTAGCACTGCAGCTCCCCTGGTTCAGTAGCTTGAACAGTGATTTTAAATGTCCCTTTTTCTGGATCCTTTGTAAACATGAAATCATTCCATGGATGGCTGCCTTATAATTTTGCCCCTTTCCACTTTAATTGTGAATGGTTCAAAAATTGTTCCCCTGTTTTTCTGATTTGTTTTATGATATTAAATTTTTATTAGTGCATACTGTATGCAATGACTCATTATTTATCCTCTGGGCAGTTTTTCTGTTTGACAACCAGATGTGATCCACATTTGAACATCTGAAAAGGCAATGAAAAGCTTTGAAGACAGTGGATAGCTGTACCTAGTATGTGCACATCCTTTGTGGGGGAGGGAAGGAGGAGGGGGAATTAAGGACTTGATGTACCGACTGTCCCAAAGATATAAATCTAGTAACCGTTTCTTTGCTTTGCCGTTGTTAGCAAGTATCCGTGAGGACAGCTATCTAGTCTCATAAAAGAGAAGCAGCCAGCAGACCCAAATCACAGTGTATTCATTTTAAAAGGTGGAGTAATTGTATGAGTATTTAGAGCCAAGAGCAACTGATACTAGAGATTTAATCAAAAGGCAGTTTGTGGACTGGATGTGTTTCTCCCTCTGTGGACGGCAGTGCTGGAGCTTGTTCTCTAACTTGTATACGGGTAAGCGCTCTGTCCAGCTGTCTGTCATTTAAGTATATGGTTGATATGTTTGATCACTAGATTTCATTATTTCTTACTGGTCCACTTTGTGCTGGTTTTCTGTTTCACATAAGCTACAGCTAGTTACAAAGATTGTGTCCAGGGTGTTACATGTTTCCTGAAAACCCTCACGAAGAAAATGGGCAAAAAAGACATGATATTTTTGCTGCTTTCTTGGAGACTTCAGGTGAAGTGCCTACATATCCCTCCTTTGCCTTGAGTTCTGGACTTTGAAAGTGTAGTCAGATTTGTCAACTTAACAGCATTTGCCTTATTGCCCTGGGATAAATATTTGGGAAAAAGCAATAACTTATGTATAGCCAGCAATCCGTACTCTGTTTAGTTTTGTTTCTAATTCTAACAAACTATACCTGTATCCTAAGTGTAGGTTTTATAGATAAGAAATCAGCAGCCTTGTGTCTCTGTTGTCCCTGTGTCCAGAATGCCTTCCCCCGGTCCCTCACCATCTTGATCCCATGTCTCCTTCAATTGGGCCTACTGCGACCACCCTACTTAAGATTTGTAATCTGCCCCCAATCCTGCCCCAGTGCTCCTTACCCTGTTCCATTTTTTCTGTAGCAGTGAACACCTTTATTTTTTTTAAAGATGTGTTTTGTTTGTTTGTTTGTTTGTTTATTTGTGCATACAAGAGCTGGGGTGTAGGCCAGAGATGCAGGGGGTGAGAGGATTCACCAAAGACAGAGTGGGGAGCAGAACAGGTGGATTGACTGAGATACACTGCTGAGGGGAACAGGGGGTGAGGCAGGAGAGATCTGCTGCGCCATGTGGGAAGCTCCCTGACCAGGGATGAAACTTGTGCTGCAGTGGCTGCCGATGGCCTAAAAGTGCTGAGACCTAACCCCTTGCACCACTAAGGAGGCCCCAGCAGTGGTCACCTTTAATCTGTCTTATATGTCTTTACTTTGCCCCTCTTCCCTACTAAAATGTAAATGCCAAGAACTCGGTTCCCGGTAAACGTATATTGTTCAATGAATTGGTCTGCCCTGAAGGGGACACATTTTTTTTCTAATCTATACTCTCCCCCAGACCTGCCACCAGCTGCTACCCTGATCCCTGGCAGAACCAGCTGCTGGCATTCACTTTGGCCTCACACTGGGGTGAGGGCTGCGCATGATTAGCAGAGCTTTGGAGTCAGAAAGGGCATGGAACTGAATGTGTACTGGTGGGAATTTAACTGGGTTCAAGTTACTAATCCAGGGCAAACATTAGGTACTAAATGACCGATTAGGGACATGCAGGTGTGAATCCCATTTCTGACTCAGCTACTGATTTCTGTTGCAGTGGTAGCCATTGTCCAGTTTTATAAATGTTGGGTAGAAATGTGAGTGGATGCATATGTTGCCTCATTTACACTCTGGTTGCCTCATTTACAGAAGGCTCGTCATCCATTCGAGGGGGGACAGGGCCAAAGCATTGGAGGGGTTGGGAAACCAGAGCATTGGAGGAGTGTGGAAGGAATTGGATTGTTGCTTGTGTCTGGAATGCTCTGGGGGAAGAATGATCCCCATCAACAGGTACTTCAAGAGCTGTCAGGTGCAGGACATAGATCCTGTATTTGGGGTGGGGGTGGGGAGGGAAAGGGGGGTTGGCAGGGACTGAAAATAAACTGAGTCCTGCCTCTCTATTCATTTGCCTCTTCATTCATAGCATTTATGGAGCCCTTCCTGTGGATCAGGCTCACCTACGTGCTAAATGTACAAAAGGGGACTAAGGGCCAGTTCAAGCTTTCGAAGATCCTGTAGTTCTGTGAGAGACTCACAAATGGTACAAGGTAAGTACTGGGAGACAGAAAAGCCAGGTGACAAGAGAACCCATAGAGCAAGCACCCAGGACTGGGCTTCAGGGAGAACATCCAAGGAGATGAGATCTACATTTGCAGACTGAGCAGATGAGCTATGAAGAAGGTGGGAAAGAGCCTCCCTGGTGGCCTAGAGGTTAAGTCTCGGCGCTACCACCCCGACGGCCTGATTAGAACCTGGGCCAGGGAGCTGACCCATATGGCTCAGCAGACCTCTCCTGCCTCACCCACTGCTCCCCTCAGCAGTGTATTTCAGTAGTTCCTCCTCTTTGCCCCCCACTCTGTCTCTGGTGAAGCCCCTCATCCTCCTTCCCTACCTCTGGCCTACACCTCAGGTCTCTGCAAAAATTAAAAAAAAACCAAAATATATTTTTTTAAAAGGTGGGAAAGTTCCTCTTCGCAGGACCTGCATGGGCAAAAGCTGGTAGCACACAAGAATATGGACTCTGCATAGAAAATCCACAGGCTACGGGAGAGGGGAGGCGAAAGGTGGTTTGCAGGATCCGCGGATGACTTCTAAGCTTCCAGATTTCAAATTCTATAAATACTTGGACCTAGCCAGGAGCTTGTCATTCCTGCCTCAACTCCAAGGTCTCTTCACAGGTGCAATCTGGCTGGCCTCTAAGTGCCTGTCACCATACAAATGGAGGTACTAATTCGATGTTTCTAGATCCCTGCACTCCAGTGGCTCATCTGCCACCTCAAAGTGGAGCTTGGTGACTTTGACCCTCCCTCATCCCTGTGTATCTCCACCACTGACTGGCTGGGGCCTAAGGACTCCCTCCAATCCACTTCTGAACATCTGTTACAGTCGTGTACAGAAGGCCTGACCCCACCTGGGAATCCCTGCCTCCTACCCTTTAGTTCTCCCCCCCAGCACTCCTGTGCCCTCCGCTCCCTTATTCAACGAGGTGCCCTGGAAGTGTCCCTGCCTCTTCTCTTCCCTGTGCCTGTGTGCTCAGACCTGTTACCACTATCTCACCAAAACCACCACCCTCCATCTCGTTTCCCCCAACCAGCCAGCCCTTATGTGAGTGGGTGTTTGCCTGGCCAGGTGGAGGGGAGGCAGGAGGCTGCAGAGGGCAGGAGTACTGTGCTATGCTTTCTTCTATCCCTGCCTTGCTCAGCTCGGTACTTTGAGAAGGCAGGAAAGAACGTGCTACTGGACTTGGGAAAATATTCTAGGGATGCAATGGTGCTGGCAGTGGAAGGGCCCCTTTTTATGAAGCTACAAGGTTTCAAAGTAATGCCCAGGGTCTTTTCATTGAGTAAAGATTGACCTAAGGTCTTTTCATTGAGTGAAGATGGAGTTAACACTGGTGCCACTGGCACCTGGTCTGATGAATAGCTTATTTGTTCCGGAGGAGAAACTTAACACTCTGGCTCCCCTTAGGCTTTCTGGGAGTGTGTGTGATTGTAACAAAAAATGACTGCAGGCTTATTCACCAGACTAAACACATCCTCCTTCCCCTAAAGAAATGTATTACTCTTAGCAGTCGTTAGTATATACGTATATACATTTTAATCTACTCATCACCCACGAGGGGGAGCGCTGAATAACTAAAGACTTTCTAAGCTGCTTGCTCCCCACAGCCATGCACTGGAATGCCAAGAGCTGGAGTTAGTGCTGCAAAGCTGCTGGCAGGCTGGCAAGGCAGCAAGGTCCTTGGCACCCCAGAAACACTTCTACACTGGCATCCTTGGGTGTGAGCAGTTGTTAGGCAATGCGAGGGCAGTAGAGGCCAGCACGAGGAGGCTGATCCTGCTGATGAGAACAGATCCAAAGCGCAGAGCTGGGGCGGGGGGATGTAAGGAACGTGGGACTGCCCAGAGAGCGCAGCTGGGCTGTGGCCACTCCCCTTTAGCCCTTTGATCCACTAGCTTCTAACCTGCATGGAGACCCTCTACCCTGACTTCCTTCCCTCTCAGGTTCTCCTGGGGGTGCAGCCAAGCCCTGCAGTGGGTAAAGTTGCCCAAAACCCACTCCTGGCCTTAGCAAATGCAGTCAAAGTAGGACTACAATTCAATAAAGAGACACAAGTGTTTTAATCCTCAGGTGGGGAAGAAGCTTTTCATGTGTTTCATGGTTCTCAGGCTTCTCAGAAAGAGTGGGCCAGGAGCAGGAAGAATGGAGGAAGTGACTGGGGGCGGGGCGGTGGGGGGGTGGGGAGGGGAAGCCCCAACAGGTCAGGGCCAGATTGTGGAGGTTATTATAGTCAAAGATTAGCAGTTGGGGGCTGAAGTTGAATGGAGATCCTGAAGAGGGTTTGAAACAGGAGCCCTGGACTCTGTCCTTAGGAGCTCACAGTCTGGAAGGTTCATGTCATCAGCTCTGAGCCTTGAAAAGGTCACATGGAGCGATGGTGGCGAGTTGGGACTCCTTGGAGGATCCTGCTGTAGGCGGCAGAGGCTTTTGAAAGGGCTTTAATTGTACAGTCCAACTGGAAGCGGACTACATGAAGCAAGCTAGGAGGCCCAGAGAAGTCCAGGGATTACCCTTGCTTCACAGATCTCATGGCGCTGGTCAGACTTAAATCCATAGCACTCAAGCAGGTGATAAGTCTACCATCTAAAAACTGCTTTCACCAGCCCCCCAAAATTCTAAGTTATAGAGGAGGGAAAGCTGAGAGCAGCAAGGCCAGTTTCCATTTAGTTGCAACAAATATGGAACAGCAGCCAAAGTGAAGACAAATCAATTCAGTAAGCATTTGTTGAGCGCCTACTACGTGCCCTGGACTCTGTCCTTAGGAGCTCACAGTCTGGAAGGTATGCAAACACATAGAGAAAAACTAAACAGGGCAGACAGACTGTGCTAGAATGGAAAGAGGACAAATGTCCACAGAAACTAAAGGGTGTACTTTTAGCTGAATTGGTGCCATACCCTGTGGAATCCAGAACAGGAGCCTCAACGATGGAATCGCATTGGAGAAGGGAAAGAGGTCCCATGGACATCTAGTGCTGCAACAAGGTCTAGTTTGATGTTCAGATCGTTGCCTCTTCTGATTCTTGGTCCTGTAAGTATACTTGTGGCGATCCCAGCCATCAGATCCCAGCCATGGGACAGCTTAGGGAACCTAGAGTAGGAAACTTCCTCAGTCCTTTACCTGGCACCAGGTGGAAAAGACAAAGCCTGCCTGAGGAGGGGGTCAGGGGCAGAGAAGACTGGGAGCTAAGGAGGTGGCCTTATGAGATGAGCCACTTTTGTTCAGGTTACTGGGAGCATTTGAGCCTCAATGAGGATGTGACTCCAGAGAGACACTTGTCATCAGTTCCTGTTGAGAACGTCTTTTTGCCCGTTGCTGAATGGAGTGGGTTAAAGATGCTGACATCTGGCTCTCTTGGTCCCAGTCAGTACTAAACCATTTAACTACCCTGGGCTAGTCATATAAAATGGCCATGCCAATACCTGCTTCATGGTACAATGTTACTATCACATGAGCCTGCAGATTATGGATAAAAGCAGTATTATGGATATGTATGTTCTTTTAAGAACAGTTAAGGAAATCAACAAAATGAAAAGGCAACCTACAGAATGGGAGAAAATACTTGCAAATCATCTATTTGATAAGGGGTTAATATCTAAAATATAGGAAGAATTCGTATAACTCAATAGCAAAAAAGAAAAAAAAATTGATTAGAAAATGAAAAAGGACCCGAATAAACATATTTCCAGAGAAGAGATACAAATAGCCAGCAGGTACATGAAAAGGTGCTCCGCATAATTAGTTATCAGGGAAATGCAAATCCAAACCACAAGATATCACTTTACACTTATTCAGATAGTTAGTGTCAAAAAGAGGAGACATGACGTCGAGGATGTGGAGTAGTGGGAGCTCTCACGCACTGCCACAGAATGCAAACTGGCACAGTCATTCTGGAGAAGAGTATAGAGGTTCCTCACAAAGTGAAATATAGAACTACCATATGATCCAGTAATCCCATTTTGGATATAATGTCCAAAGGAAATAAATCAGTATCTTGAAGAGACACAGTGGACTCCCTTTTCCATGGGGGGATACATTCCAAGGTTCCTATAAATGCCTGAAAGTATGGACAGTACTGAACCCTATATATCCTGTTTTTTTCCAATACGTACATAACTATGATAAAGTTTAATTTATAAATTAGGCACAGTATGAGATTAACTCCAATAACTAATAAGAAAATAGTGATTATAACAATATACTGTCATCAAAATTATGTGAATATGGTCTGAAAATACTTTTTTGTATGTGACATTTTGGGGCCTCTGTTGACCAGTTAATTGAAACAACAAAAAGCCAATCTGCAGATGAGGGATTACTGTATCTGTACCCTCCGTGTTCACTGCAGCATTATTCTCAATAGTCAAAATATTGAAACAACCTAAATGTCCATCGATGGATGAATTGATAAAAAAAAATGTGGCTTATACATGGATGTGTGTGTGTGCGTGAGATGGCATGTGCACACAAGCCCATGTGTGTGGAATATTATTCAGCCCTAAAAAGGAAACCTAGCATTTGCAACAACATGGATGAACCTGGAGGGCATAATGCTAAGTGAAATAAGCCAGACACAAAGACAAATGCTGTATGACCTCATTTAAGTGTGGAATTTTAAAATGTGAAATCCATAGAGCCAGAGAGTAGAATGATGGTTTCCAGAGCTGGGGATGGGGAAATGAGGAGATATTAGTCAAAGGATAGAAATGTTAATTTACAAGATGGATAAGGTCTGGGGATCTAATGTCCAATTTATAATACTTGAAGTTTGCTAAGAGAGTAAATCTTAAGTGTTCTTAACACACACACACGTACACACGCACACACAGGTATGTGTGGTAATGGATGTGTTAACTCACTTGATTATGGTAACATTTCCCAGTGTGTGTGTATATATGTATATTAGATCATCACATTGTACATCTTTCAAAAATCATGTTGTAAAACCTAACTATATACAGTTTTTATTTGTCAATCATACCTTAATAAAGCTGGGGAGAAGATAAAAACTGTAAGAAAAGGAAAATATCTGTTCATCATTTAGATTCTATCCCTGAGCACAGTTAAGAGGTTGGAATATTATAGTTGTAAGTAGATTTGCATGTTTAGTTCTGCAGAAACTTTGGGTCTCAGGTGAGTTGGCAATTGAGATAAATTACAAGGGCAAGGTGGAAAGGGAGATGTAGCATTTCCCACCGCAGAGTATGGGGAGCAGTACGACAAGTCTGGGCTTAGGGTTCAGAACAAAGCAAGTACACGAGGCCTGCCACTTTCCTTCATTTAACACATCATGTTCTAGGAAATGATTAGCTGAAACAGACTTTTTGAATTTAATTTTTCTCAGAAATTAAAAGCAGTATCTCACTGGGGCTGGGATAAGGTACAAGCAAGCTCCATATCTGAGCTCTCAGGACCTGAATTTCCATCCCTGCCCACTTTCATTAGTTCCTGATAAGACTGGCACTTATCTTGGCCCACACTTTGGTCTGGGGCACTGCATTGGCACCCGGCTTGTTTTGTCTTCTGCAGATCTATCTGCCAGGCATCAGCACTCTCACTGGGAGTACACTGGGGCAGAGAACACAATGGAAACAGAAACAACTTCTCTGAAGGCTGATTTGGCATGACCTGGGCTCGTAACGGGAAGCAGAAGCTACTGAAGTGTGGAGCAGTTGCTGAAACCCATGCTGCGGCCTCAGTGATCTTTCCACCAGTCTTAACCTCTATTAAGTAGGTCTGTTCAGATGTCCTATATGCAGAGGGAATGGGCAAAAGATTAGTTTCTTTTTGCCACCAAAGATACATGGACTGTGTTTTTTTCACTGAAGAAACACTCTTTCCCGGGAACCATCTAGGCAGTCAGCCCCTCTTGGCAAAGAATTCCTTGAGAATGGGCTTCCAGGTAACCTGCCTTTCTCCCCACTAGGACTCATGAGCACACCACTAGTCCATTACAAGCAACCAAAGCTGGCACCGACCTGATTAAGCAGAAAGGAATTAATTTGTTAAAAGGCTACTAGCAAACCAGGCCTGACCCGAGGCGAAGCTTCCGGGAATGCCACCCAGAACGAAACTGCAAGAGTAACCTAAGGAGCAAGCTGCTGCTGCCCCAGAGCACTTGTGTTTGTGTGCTGGCTGGATCCCCCAGTCTGTGACTGTCACTGCAGCAGGTGCAAATGCCACTTGCTGCTTTGGGATTCAGACTTGCCATCACAGCTGACCCCCAAGCAAATCCAATGCTTTTGCACCATCTTCCCGTGAGAAACTTGAGTTTCTTCCTGTTTGTCCCCTGCAACTCAAAGTCCTGTCCTGGTGCCACTGACCAGTAAACTATACACCCCAGGCTTCTAACACAAGATTTCTAGCTCCCATCCGGGAAAAGCAAGACTCCTAAAGTGGTAAATTTTCCAAGCATTAGGACATATGTCAAAATAGCCAAAAAAAAAAAAAAAAAAAAACATGTGAAATGTCCACTCTGTGCTCCAGTAGTG
This sequence comes from Scalopus aquaticus, assembly GCA_004024925.1. Taxonomy (NCBI): domain Eukaryota; kingdom Metazoa; phylum Chordata; class Mammalia; order Eulipotyphla; family Talpidae; genus Scalopus; species Scalopus aquaticus. The sequence continues at coordinate 239,760 of PVIJ01000674.1, read as the reverse complement.
GGCTCTTGTCATCTTTCTAGTTCTGTCTTCTCCCATCAGGTGGACCCAGGTCTTGAATCCTGAGTTAAGATTTGACCCAAGATTTCCCTAAGAGGCACACGAGTCAGGAGAGAGGCATAAGGGGATGCAGATGGGTCCCTTTGGATAGTGAGCGACAAGAGGCTGCTGCCTGGATTTGAGAACCAGAGAGCTGTGTAGGACAATGATACCAGGGAGGGGAGCCCTTTAGGAGGTCCTTTCTTAATGAGGCATATAAAATGTTAGAACTGTGGGAGCATCTCGTGAGGGCCCCAAACTCAAACACCTGCTATGAGGAGCCAAGCACATAATAAATGAACAAAGAGCAAGAGGGGATGGTGGTTCTGCGGAAAATGCCATTGTAGGCATTAGCATTGGAAATTTTACAGTGTGTCAATGTTGATAAGAATCTGGAAGTTGTTGCTTAGGAGGGAATGGAGGGTGAGGAGCGGACTAGACAGGAGCATGAGGGAACATCTGGTGTGAAATATTCTGCCTCTTACTTTCAGTGGTGGTTACTAAATGTACACATTCATCAAACTTCAACAAAAGAATACTTGAGCTCTTTGCATTTTACCATGTAATGATTAGACGTCAATTTTGTAGTTGAGCAAAGTAGTAAGGTTTATCTATAAACTGATTTGGCTTTCAGACTACCCATATGCAATCAGGGACCCTAAGGGGGTAAGTGATTTTGCCCAGAGCGCAGGAGAATCCGGAGAGCCCAGAGTGGGTGGGTGGCCCGCAGGCAGGCAGGGATGGTGGACCGCAGCGGGCTCCAGCGGGGTGCATCTTGCTGTGCAAACTCATTTCCTTGCCCTTGGCACGGCGGTGCTAACACAGCCTTTCCGCGGGCAGACTCCAGGGACTGGACAGACGTCTGCACCTAGGGCAGACAGGAGACGAGCGGAAGCGAATGGCTCCAGGGAACATAAGTCAGGCGCGCAGATAAATCACGACACAAACTGCACCGACTGTTCGGCATCGGTACTGAGTGCCAAATGCCAACGCAGACAGCCACGAGACAGCCAAGTTCTGGGAAAAGAAATCTGATCCCGGCGAGATGGCAGCGGTGCAAAGTGAAACCGCTGCGGAGGCGGGGAGGGGCAGGGAGCGGCCGCCAGCCCAGAAAGAGCCTGTTCTTCTAGCGGGCGCTTCGGGCACTTACCGAAGTCTTACCTGGCCACCGCGTTGTGGGAGGAGGCGCAGGCATCCTCACTGGTGAGAAAAGCAGGGCTCATCGTAGCTTCACGGAGTTGTTCGAGGACTGAGTTGGGATTCCAAGCCTGATTTGGTTATCTGACACCAAACCCTTGCTCCTTGCTCGCCCCTACCCAGATGCGAGGGGCTCTCTACAGGAGTCACCCCAAGCCCATCACAGCAGACGCGGTCTGGTTTCCAGTGGGTGCTATTTCCGAGGAGGAAGCCGCAGGAGAGATGGGCGCCTGGGGTGGGGGTGGGGAGTGCTGTGGCCTCATCCCGGAGCTGAGCGACCCGCCGGGCCCTTCCCGACGCTCAGCCCAGCCCTCAGCCGGCGCCCGAACTGATTGGCGCGCGCGGCGGGCCTCCAGCTAGCTCACCTGCCCCTCCCAGCCAATCGGGGACACCAGAATTGGGGCTGTCGCGGGGAGGGGGAGAGATGCTGCTGGCTGGAGGAGTTCCCGCCGGGCCCGCCCTAATCCCGAGGCCCGCTGCAGGCTGCGCACCCCGCGTCCCCCAGTCGCGGCGCTCTGACCCCCAGGCGCTTTAACGCAGCGTCTCCCGACCTGGGCCGCTCCGCCTCCCCAAAGCCTGGGACTTGCCCCGACGGCGTCCCTTGCCTGCCGCCGACACCGCCTCCCGGCAGCCTCCCACCTGGAGTTCGCTCTCGCTGGGAGCCCCGCGTCCGTGCCGGCCCGGGGAGTGTGTGGGCCCGGTCCCAGGCAGCCCCGCCGAAGCAGGATGTTCGCGTCCAAGTCCAACTCGGTGTCGCCCTCACCGTCCCTGGAGCAGACTGACTCGGACGCCCTGGACATCAGCACCAAAGTGCAGCTCTATGGTGTCCTGTGGAAGCGGCCCTTCGGGCGGCAGTCGGCCAAGTGGTCTCGGCGGTGAGTGTGCCTCCCGTGCCGCGTGAGGGCCGACTGGGGAGGCAGCGCAGGGCCTGAGGACCCACTTTCCGTTTCCTTAATTACCTTAACTGCTTCTGCCTTCCTTTGTGACCTTGGCATCACCCCATTTCACTCGCAGCTTACACCCCTTGGAAAATGTGGCTCCCAACTCGGGCTGGGGTCTTCTCTGCTGAGTGCTGCAGTCTGGGTTAGAACCACCTACCTGGGGTGATGGTGAATTCTCTGCGGAATTAATCTAAAGAGGGGGGGAGGCATGGATACTGGCTGAAGAGGTCTTGGCTGGGTTAGAATCCCAGCTGGGTCAGTTTGGGCCAAATGCTGCCATGGAGGAAGCCCCTTCTCTCCAAAGAGACCCTCCTGGACCCTCCCCCAAATTCCATTCTCCTTCCACTGCTCCCCTGGCTTAGAGGTGGGGCTTGGTGTCCTACCTCCCCTCTTCCCCATTCTGCTTCCCCAAATGCGGTGGCATTGAGTGAGCTGGGCCGCATGAGCAGACCCTTCAGAAAGTCCAGGCCAGGGGAGGGAGGGCCAGGAAGGCTCAGTGCCCGCCTGCGGGAGTGATGTTGACAGTCCCTCCAACTGTCCCTTGAAATAATTTTTTAAAAAATCTGGGCTGAGGTTAAAGAAATTCCCGTGATCCAGGCAGAGAGGAGGATCTAACCCTGGGTGGAGATGAGCAGAGACCGAGTTAAGGGGGGGGACTTGGAAGGGGTGGTTGGGGGGGCGGCCACAGCAGCAGGAGGCCCGGCTTTCAGCACCAGCTTCCTGGTTCCCAACTCCGAGGAGACTCCCCAGACGGTCAGTAGAGGCTGCCACTTATAAGTAGGGTTGAAAGATGTAGGAGAAAGGGGGCACTCACAGTTCTGACATTGCCTATCGCTGGGATCAATTGCTTTGGGACATTTTCTGGGCAGTTTTTACCCTCATGCCAATCTCACTTCTGAGATTTGCTGCAGGAATGGTCTCTGGAACTGAGACCTGATCCTGCCTTCCCTGGAGGTGTGACCCTGCCTGGAAAGTAGGAGTATGTGGAGGGACCCCTTCCCCTCCCACACTGAGTGTGCTCCTGAGCAGGAGGCCCTCAAAATATTCCCGAACCACAGGCCCCCGGGAATGAGGTGGTGGTTGGTTCTGATGTTCTGTTTTAATGAATAATTTAATATTTCTACAAGACCACAGAACAAATGGAACTGTGGACAGTGTTTCATGATTTATATAGCTGGCTTCACAACTGATGTTCATTCTTCCAGGTTTCTCTCTGGGATTGAATGGGATATAGGCTCCTTGAGTTCCTCCAGGTTAGACTCATTTCGGATCCCTAAATGGAGGTTTATGGCAGTGGAAGAACTTGTGAGGGGCTTCTAGGCTATGTTGTCTGAGCCACAGCTAGAGGCAGCCTTGTCTCTACTAGAGCAGAGTGGGGGTGGGTGGGGAGGCTGCTTGTGGGCTCAAGTTCTGTCCGCAGAATGCCCTCCCACCCCAGGCAGCCAACACTCCTCCACTGGAGCTGGCTGCTGTCCTTGGCATTGTGTCTGGGTCTTGCCATCCAAGACTTTCTTGCCAGGCATTTTCACCTGATTGCATTCACAGTAAATGCTAGGGGTCCGTGATTCCCAGAGTATGTCTCCTAGCCTCCCACAGTTATGAGGACGTGGCCCCTGCTTCCACTGTTGAGTCTAGGACAGGAGGTGTCAAGGGCAAAGACTCAGCTGACAGTACAGTGGTGAAGCCAAGGGGTCTTAGAGAGCTTTAGCGCCCCACCCCAAGAATCTCCATCAGTAGCTTCACCATTACTCAGAAACTATCTGATCTAAGTGTACATGCTCTGAATACAGGTTCAAGTCAAGTCCTCCACTCCTTTCTAAGGCAATTGTCACCTCTATTCCCTTCCTTTATAGGTATTTTGGAGCTGCTAGTGTGCAGACCTCCCTCCCCTAAGACTTAGAAAAGAACCACTACCCAATGCCCTGCCCTGGGTCTCTGTCTCACACACACACACACACACACACACACACACACACACACACACACATACACACATACTTTAGCCTTGGGTCAGTGACAGAACCATCCAGAGAGGGTCTGGGGGTGGGGAAGGCATGATGCTTATCTTAGCCCCCTATCGCTTCCCAGCAGAGCCCCTGAGTCCCAGTCCCCCATTTGTGAAATGGATCTCTGGACCTCAGCTAATTAGTGGCCACAGGAAGGCTTGGGGAGGGGGCCCCTCACTGCAGAGCCTTGCCATTAGGGCGATCGATGCCCTAGCTGGCGGCTAAGGGGAGGGGTCTGGAGAGACTCCGAGCTGCATTAATAACCAGTGGGCTGGACTGGACTGGCTGCAGCTGGCTGGGTCCTAGGAAACCTCTCCTGCTCAGGGCTCATGCCCCTGCTGCATGGGCAGCCTTGCCCTTCCTTGGGTGGGAAATGCCCTTGAGCTAAAGCATCTGCCTTTTTCCCCATGGACACCAAAAGGGGAAAGGAATCAAAAACATTACTTGGCAGAGATAAGAGAATCTGGAGGAGAGGTCCAGTGGGCCAAGATGCAGTGGAGAGGCGGGTGCCGCTGGCAGCTCACACTCTGCAGCGAGTCCAGGTCTCAGGCTTGGCCCAAGAACAGCCACGCTGACTGTTCCCAGGGCTGACGCCTCCTCCAGTGTTCTTGTCCCTCTCCCAGCTCCCTCTGAGCACTCCCAGGGCTGGAACCCTGATGTGGAGCCTTTTTCCTGCACCCCCTGCCCCAGCTCAGGGTGGCTGGGGCCTGAGCCCAGCCGAGCAGCAGTTCCCTCTTGTGAAACATCGGTGGGCCCCTTGCCCAGGGACCAGAGCTTCACAGTGCCCACCAAGTGCCGGAGAACCAAATCTCGGGCCATCACCTGCACAGGGTAGAAAGGTGACCTGCCGGGTGGTTGCCGTGCCACAGGGATGTGGTCCGGGAGGTTCATCTCTGACCCTGAGCACCACTTCCTGGAAGTGACCCCGCAAGACAGAGCTGTCCCAAAGAGAGCGCTGAGAGCCTCCAGTGTGTCTCCAGCACCAGGCTCAGCGCACACGTGACGTGACGCTGGGCTGTTCTTACTTTCTGGCTCTCAGAGCATCCTCACAGCTGAGCACGCAGGTGCCCTCCCAGCACGGCCTGGCTCCCCTGCTGGTCGTGTTACGACAGATGGACTGAGACCCTCCTTATAATCTGTGGTGGTCTCCACACTTGTTCTAGAGCGACAGCCTCGGGGAGGGGGCGGTGAGGCAACCGCTAGCGATCCCCCCAGATCTCTGTCCATCACTCGCTGCCCCTCCTGAAGGAAGGGCCTTGAGGTTGCCCTGAGTCTGCAGGTTGAGGCCATGGCCGCCGTCTCTGGCTCATCCAGGTGTAAAATGAGATAACATTCCTTAATTCAGGCCTCACCAGGGTCATGTGTTGACTCACCTGGACAAATTCTGTCAAAGTTCCTGAGTTAATGGTGCAAATAAGTCACACTCTTTCCTCTCCCACCCCGTCCCCCAGAGTTGTTTTAGAGGCCATTGAGGGTCTGTGTCACCTGCTGAGGGGCCAGGCCAGAGCAGAACACCTGCAGGCACTTGTGACCAGGACTTGGAAATATAAAGCCGTTTCTTTGAGAGCAGCTTGTGGCTGTGGTGGAAAATGGCCCAGGGCTCAGCAGCGGGAGCTCTGAATTCCGCCCCCAGCTGTGCCAGGAGGTCGCATGACCCAGGCTGAGGCGAGCCCCTCCCTGGCTGGCTGTGTCTCCTCTACAAAATGGAGGTGGATCGAATTGTGGTTTTTAAATTGTGCTCCACAGATGATTCTAGAGCTGCCTTGAGTCCAACATAGGAAGGTGGAGAACAGGGGGTGGCGCTTCAAGGTCCGCACCCACTTTACCCAGTGTCTCTGTTCTATTACCATTTTATGTATGAAGCTGGTGAAGAATTCGGCTAACGGTTTTTTTAACTCCCTTGGATCTGACAATCTGTTCATAAATTAATTTGTCGTCACTCCTGCACATCGCATGCGGGATTCCTGCCTTCTGCCATCTCAGACCTAACTCAAGAAAAGTCCATTGGCAGGAAGAGTATCCCCGAGCATGCCAGGGCAAGCTCTAGTTGACTCTAGTTGCAGTGACACGAAGAGGAATAAAGGGCTGGAGGCAAAGTCTAGGAAAACCCTCCTGAGTCCCCTAGCTCATGCTGGATGACCTCCACGACTCCACGTCTTTAAGAATCGTAAGAGTCGGCATAGTAGAATGGCAAGGTTGACAGAGGCCCCTTACCTCACACATTCTTTGCGCTTGACCCCAGCCCAGTGGGGTGGTCAACTCCTTATTAGGACCCTTCACCCTAAGTGTGAGGGCTGGAGACAACACTTCACCCAGGACTGAGGTTGGTCTTGCACGGAAGTTGGCCCGGGACAGGTGTAGCGAATCATCAGCTGGAGCAATGGGCGGTCACTTAGACAGATTTATAACCAAAACTGGCCCCTTGGGCCCAGAAGGGTACTTGCCAAATGTGCCCTTTGTTGGCAATACTCATCCCTGCCAGGGGGAAAACTGTCCTCCCCCTCCAGGTCTGTGCTGCTTCCCTTCCCTTGACCCCCCACCCTCACAGCAACAAGCCCAGAGCAGATGGAGCCAGGCCAGACGTGGCATCATGGGGTGGAGGTCCCCTCATCAGCGATCCCTGGGCCTACCGAAATCTGGTTGGCATAGAGCAGAGACTGCCTTTGATGCCCAGCATCCCCTGCCTCTCTCTGTGACCTCCTTCAGAGGGCAAGAGGAGGAGGGGTGTGAATTTGGGAATCCATCCTGTGTGCCAGGCAAGTGCTGAGGACTTTATGAGCCTTCCTCCACCAGATCCTCTCTTGCCCCCTATTGTGGCAGTAGCCCCTGGTGGGTCCCCCTGCCTTTGCCCCTGACCACTTATTCTTGGCACAGCAGCCAGGCTGAACTGCAGATCACATTGCTCCTGTTCACAACCCTCCAGTGGCTCTCTCTTACTCAGAGCAAAGCAGCCTCCCACAACTAGTAGTGTGACTTTAGTGTCATGTCAGTATGCGGCTTCACTTCTGCCCATATAAATGATATCCGCCCCTGAGTGTTAAGTTATTAGCAGAGATAACTGCTTGGAGTAAGGCATGACTTGGGGGGAGTACTGAATAAACATTAGCTTTATCATTGTTATTACAGTAGATCTTAAATGTGAAAAGCCCAACTATTAAAAAGCCCAACTATTTTCTGCCTAGCTCCCTCTACTACAGCCATGTGACAGCCTGGCACGTCCTCCCAGAGTCAGGCACATTTCTACCCCAGGGCCTTTGCACCTACAGCTGCTCTGCCTAGAATATTTTCTCCCTCCTCAATTGTTGCTTTCTTAACCACGCTCTCCCCAACTACCCTGTTTAAACCTTAAAATCTTTTCCCAGCTCCTCACTCTGTCACTTACCTTGCTTTATTTTCCTCCATGGTATTTATGAGCTTCTGGTACTTGGCATCCATTGTCTCCCTACTACGTATATACCCAGGGACAGGGATTTGTGTCCTTTGTCCACACCTCTATCCCCAGCACCTGTAGCTGTGCCTGGCACAGATGGGAGCTCAGCAGTTGTGTGTTGAATTAATAAATGAACCCGCCTCCTGCAGATATTTGCATTCCCATTTTATAGGAGAGCACGGGAAAGCCACTCAGCAAGTCTGAGAGCCCCTGCTCTCTCCCTGCCCATGCACGAACTCATTTGATCCTCACAGTGCCCAGGAGTAGTTGTTATTCCCATTCTACAGATATATAAACTGAGACTCAGAGAGATGATATTACTTTCCCAAGCCCCCCTAACTGGGACAGGGCAGGTCTGTCTGACGCCGAAGCCTATCCTCTTAACTACTCTGAAGTTCCCTTGAAATGGTGGGGAACATCTCCCTCAGTCCATGGGACTGGGGCGGAGGTAGAGGTGGGGGGCATGGCTCTGCCCTCCAGGAGCCCAGCATCCCCTTGGGACAAGATGGGCATGCAAGTGCCAAGTGCACTCTGCCTGGTCACGTGTGCAGGAGGCCCTCTGGCAACAGCATGCCCTGGGCTGGTCGCCTGGGGCGAGACGCATCCAGCCTGATGAAGAGAGAGGGGCACTGTGTGGTCGCCTGTGCAGATCAGGCTACACGGAGGCTTGTGGGGCCGTGAGCTCAGCTGGAGCAGAGGCTGAGGGCAGGTGTGGAGGGAAAGCTGAGATGATGGGTGGGTGCTGGAAGGCCTAGAATTCCCCACAGTTCTGCCGAGGTTGGGAGTCAGGAGCTCTTTCTCCACTGGGTGCAGAAAGCCACGGAAGACAAGTTGGCATGAACAGGCTGTCACCTCTGAGGTTCTTAGGGCTCCCCGAGTATCTGACTGGGCAGACCTGAGGGTCAGTGCAAATAAAGAAAATGGGTCGGCAAGAGTTTCATACCAAAACTGAGCTCCAGTTTCCTGGGGCACAGTTGGCAGCTGCCCACAGTCCCAGGGACCCGCCCTGCAGCCGCTGCGGCCTCAGGAAAGATCACCTGGCTGTGGAACCTTCGGAGTCACTGAGGTCATGATACCTCCGGCAACTCTGCAAGCCTCTCACCAGAGAGGCTTTTAGCCTGTGGCTCGGTGGCCGCCCAGGTACTGCTTCGGAGCACACGGGCTCGTGTCCGCATGCTCCCGCTGCGGCGGGTATCCAGCTGCCAGTGAGAAGCCACTGACTGCAGAGCAGGGAGAGGGTCTTGCTGTGGGTTACCTGAGCCCCTGGGCCAGTGCCCCCCAATCCCATCACAACTAACTTGCGTGAGCTGGGGCCCTGGGAGCAGGAGCCAGCCAGGCTGGTGTCCCTGAGACTCAGAGCTCTCCTCTTGGCAGTGACTTGGTGTCCCACCTAGTCAGCTGCAATCATCAGTCCCCTAAGGATACCTGGGGTGGGTGCAAACGCGCCTTGTATGGGCATCAAGAACGTCACTCCCTGATGCTCAGGATGCACCAGGGTCGCAGAAGGACTAAGCTAGCCCTGTGTCCAGGAAGGAGGCTGTGAGGGGGACAAAGTGGGGGTGCAGGAGTCCATGTAGGCGGCAGGCACCTTGTCAGCCTGGTGCCCACATCCCATTGGACGGTCAGCCTCACGATCACTTGTCGTGCCCCATCTCGGAGTCTTGCATCTTCTTTCCTTCCTATCTCTCATCAGGCAGGCCCCAAGGGACTGGAGAAAATGGCCCGAGGGGTTGGAGATACTGAGGGGGAAGGATCTCGGATGCCCTCCTTGCTAAAGGTGGTGGACATGGGCCTGGAGGAGCCAGAGTTGGAAGTCAGCTGTAGGCCTCCCAGGCCAGGTGCCCACTGCGCCAGGGGTGGGCTGTCTTTGCCCGGTATGGACTGGGAGCGCTGGTGGTGGGTCTGATCCGGTGTCCCACGGGGCCCGTGTGAGTGCAGGGCCCCCAAGGGCCCACTTGCTGTCCTGAGAAGCCTCATTCCCTCCCTTCGGTTGCCCCTCCATCCCTACCCCCCACTACAGATTTTTCATCATCAAAGAGAGCTTTCTTCTGTACTACTCTGAGAGCGAAAAAAAGAGCTTTGAAAGCAACAAATACTTCAATATACATCCTAAGGTGAGGCCCCTCTTCCCAAGGCCCCAGGGGAGGACCCAGTGGGGAGAATGGGGGAATGTATCCTGGGAGCGTAAAGGGATCCTCTGTTGTCGCTCTGATCCAGCAGAGTTTGGATCCTTTGGAGGCTACGGATGCCCCATCTCGCCTCTCAGGCTGGGTCTCCCGTCCTCCTGGGCCACAGAGCCAACCCTGGCCCTTTCCCCTCTGGGTGTCAGTTCAGGTCTGCCTGCCAGCCTGGGGCCCTTGGCAGGACCCGACTTTAGCTGTGGCCTCCTAGAGGCCTTAAGTGACCTGGGCTGGGCCCGTTGGGGGTTGCCTTTTCCAATTCTTTCTCAGGGTGTCATCCCTCTGGGAGGCTGCCTAGTAGAGGCCAGGGAAGAGCCCAGCATGCCCTACGCCATGAAAATCTCCCACCAAGACTTCCACGTGAGTAAAGTTGCCTCCTTAGCTTGGACGCAGCTGGCTCAGGCCGGCTTCTCTGGCACCACCAGGTTCCCACAGCCTGGCCAGGGAGGGGGTGTCAGTGTCATAAGATGCCGGTTGGGAGAGCAGAATTGGGCCTGCAGAGGCCTGGGAGCACCTCCGGCCCCGGAGTGGCTTTCTCTCAGGTGTACCTGTGGCTCCTCTTCCTGGCAGGGGAACGTCCTGCTGGCAGCCGAGTCTGAGTTTGAGCAGACCCAGTGGCTGGAGATGCTGCAGGAGTCGGGGAAGGTGTAAGTGCTGTGGGGCCGGAAGGGGGGAGCATGTGCTCTGGGTCTGCCCGGCCTGCCTGCCTCTCTGCTGGGATCCCTGTGAGGAGCCCCAGAGAGGTCAAGGAGGGAAGGAAAACTCCTGGGCCTGACTGATTTGCTGTGGGAGCTGGTCAGGGCAGGCAAGCACCTGTGAAGGGCCTCCTAAGTGAGCTTTGAGCAAAATGAGCTTTGCTGTCTAGAGTCACAGGTGGATACCACTTGTCTCAAACTCTTGGGAGCAAATCCAGCATCACTAGACGTGGCTGCCTGCTAACACCCCTCTCACCTCCTTGGGCCGATAAATAGTACAATCTAGAGCTAGTGATTTGTAAGTCAGGGCCCGGATTCCAGAAACTGGCAACCCACCCCAGGCCATTTGCACGTAAGCCCCTGTCTCAGCACCTGCCTGCTTGAGCTGGGCCATGCTCTTAGTGTGACACAGAATACAGCGTGTGCCCCATGCCAGGCTTACACCAGGTGGTGTTGGCAGGAGCCTGGAAGCAATCTTCCCTGCTCCCAAAGTGCTGTTGGCCCAGCCCACGGTGGCCCACTTTGCAACCTGGGCCCGCCTCCAGGCACTGTAACTGATCGGTGCTGGTGGCAAGCCCAGGGCCTGGGGCGGCGTGGATCCGAGCTCAGATCGGAGCAAGGATGGGCGAGTACAAAACACGCACACTCTCTCCTCTCGGCTTCTGTTTGAACGATTTTGTGTTTCTTCCTTTTCTCTCCTCTGATCCATCTGCCCTCCCTCCCCAGGACTTGGAAGAACGCCCAGCTAGGAGAAGCCATGATCAAAAGCCTGGAGGCCCAGGGGCTGCAGTTGGCCAAGGAGAAGCAGGAATACTTAGGTCGGCTGGAGGGAGGGCTGGAGGCCGAGGCTCCCTAATGGGAGCAGTTGGGGCCAGGGGCTGCAGCCAGGGGCCTGTCTGGGGCGGGGGGCTTAGCAAGCTAGTCAGAGGTGAGCTCAGCTTGAGGGTTTTATGGCAAAATAAATGTCCTTTTGGCCCACATGACAGGAGGCCGGAGACCCTGGTGGTTAGGAGCCTTGACTGCAGACCCAGCTCTGCCATTCTCTGTCAGCTGTGTCTGTCCATAGGCAGTAGCCTCTCCAAGCTTTAATTTCCTCATCCTTGAAATGAAAACAAAGACTTTTAAAGGTGGCATGGGATCAAGTAAAATGGGGAAATGCCTGTAAGCATTTGTGGGGGGCTCCCAGGAAGGGCCCCCAAGTGGAGTTCATGGACTGGCCCCACTGCCGCCCCCAGCCCACTTTCAGCCTGACTGCAGGCTTCCAGCCCCTGTGCCCCTGACCGGCTTGTAAGCATGTTCATTTCGGGGGAGAAGGTGAGGCTGGGTTTGGTTCTTTGCCTGGGCCCTCTCCTCTGCCATTTCCCTAGGTACTTGGGGCCCCAGGTTCCCCTCTGTCTGCTCCCCAGACCCTGCCCTCCCCCACTAGCCAAACACTAGCTATATTTCAGAGGTTAACAGTGACGCTGGGGGCACAGAGACCCACTGAGCTTCCACGGATGGGGCCTCTATTGCCTTGCGAATGCACAGAATAGGAACAGTGACAGACAGGCTGTGGCAGCTCTGCCAGCACCCAGCTGCTGACCCCAGAGCTGCTCCCACCCTCTGCCCGGGCTGGGCTTGTCAGTACCACCCTCTTCCTTGGGAGATGCTGGGGGTGACAGAGGTCACTTTAGACACCAGGGCGCCTGCACCGGATCTAGAGTGAGCCTTCTGTGACTGTGCGTGTGCTCGCTTTGGCAGACAAGCTGATGGAAGAGACCGAAGAACTCTGCCTGCAGAGGGAGCAGAGAGAGGTGGGTGCACGTGGAGGCTGCTCAGAATTGCTGCCCCCCCCTCCATTCTGTGGGTCCCTAAATAGCCAAGGTGTGCTGGCTTATGTTTCTGGCACTAGGAGATGATGGAGGGGAGCTGGGCACCCAGGAACTTGCTGGGAAATCAGATGGGCAGAGCGATGAGCTGCTAGTGCTTGGGACAGGCTTGCTATAGCTTCTTGGCAAGACATGTATTTCTCCTTGCCAGTGCCCAGGGGACAGAAGGAAAAAGGGTAGGTAGTGGCCTTCTAGAAAAGAGCCATTGAAAAATGCTATAAGCTGTGTCAGTAGGTGATGCGCTGCCCCTCAGGGTGATGTTCGCAGAAGGTTGTGATGGCCCCTACTGTCCGGGGGGCTGCTGGCACTGTGAGGGGGTTGGGTGGGTGATCTCGGTGGTCCCTTCATCCTCTAAATGTCACAGCAATACAAGTTCTGACCACGCCAAACACAGGTAGCCTATGGAGCAAAGGAGACCCTTGTTTCAGGGTGGGAGCCCCTAAATTCCTCTTCATTTGGGATCTCCATGCAGCATTGGGCCCTGGACTTTCTAAGGAGTCATCATCTCCCCTGAGAGTGAGGACAGGGTAGTGGCTACGGGAGCAGACTCTGGAGCCAGGCCGTGTGTGTTTGACCCTGCCCCTTCTAGCTTTGTGACCTTGGGCAGGGTAATTAACTCCTGAACATCCACATTCTCACGTGAGAAATGGAGATAATAGGAGCTCCCTGGTGGCGCAACGGGTTAAGTCTCAGCCTATAAAGCTATCTGCAGCCACTGCAGCACGAGTTTGATCCCTGGCCAGGGAACTTCCCACATGGCGCGGCAGACCTCTCCTGCCTCGCCCGCTGCTCCCCTCAGTAGTGTATTCCAGCCGATCTGCCTGTTCTGCTCCCCACTCTGTCTCTGGTGAATTCTCTCACCACCCCACACCTCTGGCCTGCACCCCATTTCTTGTATGCATAAATACATAAATCTTTAAAAAAAAGGAATGGAGATAATAATAGAACCCATCTTATTAAGGGTATTGTGAAGCTTGAGTGAGATGGCACAGAGCATGTGCTTAATGAATATCAGTTAGTGTTATGATTGTGTTACTAATAATCCACCCATGCTGCACACGAACTGCCTGAGACTGGAAGTTCTAGACTATTTGCCTGGAGGAGGAGCCCACAGAGGGAGAGCCTGATTTAGTGCCCTTCTCTCTGCCTGGCTCCTTTTTCTTGCCCTCTCCAAGGCAAGTCACAGGGCCGGTGTGAGCAGCCTTGGCTCAATGCCTGCCTTTCTGGCTTTCCTCTTGCGAACCCCGCCCCTTCCCAGCCACCCCAACCTCGGCTCTGAGACAGGCCTGACAGCCAAGAAACGTAGTGTTCCCTTTTCACCCCAAACTTCCCCAGGGTGAGTGCTTGATAAATGTTCATGAATGGCTGTTTCTGACTGTCATTTTATACTCCATCTGATTGTAATCCAGTAGGACAATCCAGCCACATTTTCCCTCTTCCAAAATTTTGTCAGCTCTTCTTGCCCATTTATTCCTCCAGCTGAACCTCAGAATCATTTTGTCAATTACCATAAACAAGACAAAACAAACAGACCGAAAACATTAACAGTGAATTGTTTCCATTTTCACTTACAACCTGCGGTGCCACAAAGGGAATCAGAGTCTATAAATTACCGTGGGAAACCGTGAGTCAACAATTAGGCAGAACACAGTCCCGAGGATGTGACAGGGGAGTGTGGTGTTAAAAAGCACAAACCCAAGACCTGTTGAGGGTTTGGGTGAGGGCTGAGGCTGTGACTCCGCCGCCCAGCAATGCTTGGGCCCCGAGTCTCCCGGCTCTCGTCCAGGCCCCTCAGTGAGTTTGGCATTTTCCTCCTATGGTTCTGCACACTTTAAGAAGGGAGATTTGGGTGGGTGGTCAGCAACTTCAAAACACGTAATTCATGAAGCCAGGGGATGGAGTGAAAGACACAGCTACCGGCAGGGAGAGCTGGACTTAGCCATCAGAGAGGCTAAATCTGGGGCAGCAGTGAGTCGGAGGAAAATTTAGACACTCTATCTAGGTCTTTAGCCAGGAAATGAGGCCAGCGGAGCCCGACACACACTTGCCTTCCTTAAAGCCACAGCACGTTGGCAGAGGGAGGAAGGTCAGCTGTGGACTCACTGGTTTTTTGGTACCAAAGTTGAGTGAGCTTCACTTTCGTCAAGCTGGTGCCCATGGTGGTGGGCCGGAGGGGCACTGTGGCCATGCCGGATGCCAGGAGGAGTCTGAGAACACCAGGGAGCAGCGCTCTGGTCATCACTAGTGAGTCCCAACTGTGCCCAGTGATGGGGATGGAAGGAAAGAGCAGCAATCTGGGTAAGAAGTTTAGTCACGGGGCCTCCTTGGTGGCCTGGGGGGTAGCCTCAGCGCTACCACCCCCATGGCCTGAGTTCAATCCCCAGCCAGGGAGCAAACCCACATATTGTACAGCAGACCTCTCCTTTCTTGCCCACTGCTCCCCTTAGCAGTGTATCTCAATAAAAACCTGCCTGTTCTGCTCCCCACTCTGTTTCTGGTGAATCCTCTCACCCCCCACACCTTTGGCCTGCACCCCAGTTCTTCTACACAAACATAAAAATGTTTAGGCATGGTGGTCGTGGGGTTTGGAATCAGACTCTCCCCTTTCCTTCAGCTAAAACAGCTTCTCTCAACGTCAATGGCAACCTCTCCCCCATGGGCAAACCCGCTGCCAGGCGAGGTTCCCATTATTCTTGAGAACAAAGCTCCTGAGTGGAAAGTGAGAATTTAATTTGGAGGTAAAAAAGGAGAAATAAGGTCGATCTAGATATAATATCCCCCCCGTAGTGTAAAATGTGGAGAAACAAAGTGGCATCACAAAATGCTTCCAGCCACCCCTTCAAGCACCACCTGCCATTGAACCCCAAGAAAACAGGGCCCCTGGAAGGTGCATATTTGCTGGGGAAATGTTTGTACTCACTGCCCATGGCCTGCCCTGGGCTCCTGGCTCTCCTGCTGCCTCGGGGCTGAGTGTCAGGAAGCGGCAGCTGCTGTGCAGTTGCTTCCCAGATGCCCGGCAGGGCTGCGGGGGTGACTCCATATTTGCCTCCAAGCCTGAGGGCAGCCAACATGCCTTAGGGTGTGAGTGATTGGATTGCCCAGTGGAGAAGACATCTAAAATTATTATCAGATTCTGTTACTGGAGATAATGTTAGAATTATCTCTAAGCCTGCCTTCTGGTGCTAAATGCGTCTCAAATGGACTGAGCTCACCACAGATTTTGGTTTTGTGGAGATTGTGTCACTGAG
Organism: Scalopus aquaticus; assembly: GCA_004024925.1. Classification (NCBI taxonomy): domain Eukaryota; kingdom Metazoa; phylum Chordata; class Mammalia; order Eulipotyphla; family Talpidae; genus Scalopus; species Scalopus aquaticus. Next base: position 224,159 of record PVIJ01000674.1, on the reverse strand, counting down.
TGGACCAGGCCTCCTCTGGACTCAATCAAGTCGGGTCTAGCCTGTGCACCAGACTGTGCTGAATCCTAGAGGATTCCCCAAGTTAAGGTGGAGGTTCCTGACCTCAGGGCCCTTTGTTACCCTGGACTTTTCCTCTCTGATTCTCTTCAGGAGCTTGAGCGCCTTAACCAGGTGCTGGAGGCCGAGAAGCAGCAGTTTGAAGAGGTGGTACAGGAGCTGAGAATGGAACAGGAACAGATCAAGAGGTGGCGATGGGGTCTTGGGCGGGGAGCGGGAAGAAAGTGGGGCTAGAATGTTCCCTGTGGGTTCTCAGGTCTGGGGATTCCTCCACCCAGAAGTGTTTGTGGGTAGAATGAGGGGCACCCTGACTCCCAAACCTGCACACTCTACATAATTTCTGCCATCTGCCACATAAAGACAAACATACTCTTGATGTGTAAGACTGTCAAGAGAAAAGACCTTTAATAGAATCAGTGTGCATTAGAGAGAAGAAAAGAAAGCATATTGTTTCCCAATGACGCACCCAAAGTTACCCATCCCCTTGTGGGTAAATGCCCACAAAGGAGGGCCACTAAGGCCTGGAATCTTGTCACAAGTCTACGGCACCTTCTGGTGGGAACCCATAGGAAAAGGGGCAGAAAGAGCCAGGCAAATCTGGAAGGAAGCATACAAACAAGATAAAGGCTGCCATCCCCAGCATCCCCATAGGTCTCTTACTCGCAGCTCTTTGAAGCGTCTCCTTCCGTGTTCACCAAGCCCCTGATACAAGCCCAAGGCCGAGAAGCAAGTTTGCCTTCTTCACATGTCTCTTCGTTGCACGTGCCTCTTCTAGGTTTTGTCCTTTCTCCTTTCCCAAGTCCTTCCAGTCTTTTTTAGCTTCTCCTCACTGCTAAGGTGCACCCTTCCTTGGGCAAGGCGGGGCACCTGCAACCTCCCTTTTCTAGGGGGATTACACTGGCACAGAAGGAACGGAAGGCCACTTCTGCTCACTGCAGCGTGAGGTGTGGGCAGCTGCAGGCATCTCCCCTCCCACCAGATGCCAGCCCCTCCCGACTCCGCCAAACCTTCCTTACCCGGGGCAGACAAGACCAAGCTGGCCTGGCAGTGCCTTTGACTAAGACCCCCAACATTCCCAGACTTTCCCACCTAGTTCTTTCACATTCTAGCTAATGCTGTTTCCCTCAGGATCTTTAGTCTCATGTATGGTTTGCAAACCCAGTAGCACCTTGCAATTATCTAACAGAACTGGAATCTCCAGCAGGTAGGATCCAGACATCTGTAGGTTTCAAAGCTCCCCACATGATTCTGATGCAGATTCTGATGCAGATGCTCCAAATTCTGGAATCTGGAGACTAGGCTCCGGGTGGTGACCATCATCTTCACCGTCACAGCGTCACCACCCTCACAGCCGCTCATCCTTGATAACCCAGAAAGACTTTTCTTGCAAGAGCCTCTCACATAGAAAGCGTTAGACTTGTCTTGTGTGGAGGAAGGAGCTCAGAGGCTCTTGCAAGTAAAGACTCAGAACCAGACACTGCCAGGCGGTGAATAGAAGTCCTTTCCCTTGAGGATCGTGTAATGTGGTTGGAAAACCAGACTCATGGCCAGGAAACATCAACAAAATCATGTATAAGCACGTGCTAGGAGACGTAGTGCAGACCCTTGAGTTTCAGGAATTAGACATCTTTGTGATTCTTTGGATTCTCTGGTTAGACTGAGCTGGGCCTTGAAGGATGGGTGGGATTTGGCAAACTGGGCAGAAGAAGAAAGGGCAGTCCAAGAGGAAGAGGGCAAGCCAGGCATAAAGGCTTGAGGTGGTTAAAGCTTATAAAGAAGGCAGCAAGGAGTCTGTCACCCCAAAGAAGGGCCTCGGCCAGGGCCCAGGTATGAATGCATGTGAGTTCTAGCAGGGGCTGTCCAGTGAAGGTGGGGTGACCCTTTTTTTCTTCCAGTGTTTTTCTCATCTGTGGTGGGATGACCCTGGTTTATCCCACCTGACAGCAGCATGTGTGCCTGGAGCAAGGGGCTTGACCCTGCTTGGCCAGCACCTCCTTCTGGGCCCAGGCCCCGCGGCTGCTGTCAGGACCCAGCCGGGCAAAGGGCCTGGTTTTCCAGTGACTCTGAGCCCGGAGGGGAAGCGCAAGGGTGTCTGTGTATGGAGGGGATCAGGAGGGGTGGGCACCACCATACCAGCCCTCTGTCTGTGCAGGGAGCTAGAACTAACCGCAAGATGCCTCAAGGGCGTGGAGCAAGAGAAAAAGGAGCTGAGGCACCTCACCGAGTCCTTGCAGCAGACTCTGGAGGTGAGGGGCTTCTGGAGGGCGGGTTGGCTGGGGTGTGGGCCCATGGTCGGACCATCTGATAGTTTTTCCAACAGTGTTTCCCCAGAGGGTTATCATTAAGCGGGGTGGGGCATGAAGGGGCGCTCCTCTCTCTGGACTCCTGGGAACTCCAGCCAACACGAGGCCCAAAGCTAGACCCAGAAGTACAAATTCAAGTTTGTCCTTGTGGTGACGGGGGCCTCAGGGAATCTACTCTTTTTAGTGCTTATATTTTTGTAGCAGATGGAGAATGGGTAAAGGTGGGCCGCATGGCCCCCCACCACATCCTTCTTGTGGCTCATCTCTTAGTTGCTCCTGGGTGAAATTGAACATGAAAGGAAATCAGCTGCCAGGTCACCTCCATTTTGATACCACAGAAACTGGGAGGAGAAGGAGGAGGGGGCATGTGTTGAGGACAAGGTGCCAACTCCTTAGCATGGAGTGCAAATGTCTGCTCTGGGCCCGCCTCTCCTGCCCTCCTGTCCACTCAACCTCAGCTGCCCCTCAACACCCCATATAAAGGTGTCCCCCTACTCTAAGCCACTGAGTTCGCATGCCCTGGGGGAGCCAAATGCTTCCAGGCTCCATACTGTGCCCAGGCTGGGCCTTCTGCACAGAATGTCCTTCTGCCTCCCATCTGTCCGGCAAACTCATCCTTCTAAGACTCGGCTCACACATCGCCCAACCAAGCCTCCCTGGCTGTTCTCAGCAGGTGTTTGCTCTGAGCTCTGGGCTCTCCCGGCACCTGTCATGTCACACGAGGTTGTGTTTTCCAAACTGTGAACTTCACTCGGCCTGTCAAGGTCTCTCCAAGCCCAGCACCCACGGCAAGCCTGGCACATCATGGAGGATCTGTAATGTTCACTGAATTGGCCTGTAGACTGTGAGGGTTTCTGTCCTCCCTCCTCTGACTGGGGGTGGGCTTGTGGTGCCTTTATTATGTTTCCCAGCTTCACACCATGGGAGGGGGTTCTCATGGGTAGTTTCAATTCTGGAATTTCTGTGCCGTGCCAGATTCTACTCTGCTAAGTGGGGAGAACATCTAAATCTTGGGCTGGTTCCTGTAGAGTTTTTCACACAAGCCCCACACACTGCCTGCCTCACCCCTGGGGGAACTAGGACCTCAGACGGCCCCAGAGCTGGTGGGCCCTGAGCCCGGTTGTGGTCGGTGCCACCCTCGCAGGAGGCCACACTGGCTCTTCCCTGACACCCTGTGAAGGAGTAAGCTTGCTTCGCTGTGAGATCTTGGTGGCCTTTTACCTCAAGGGAAAAATGAAGATTTTTCTGGGGTCCCTGCTCAAGGATTAAGAGAAGGGAGCTCCACTCCCTGGATTTTAAAGTTAAGTGAGGGCATCCAGGCTACAGAACCTAAATTAGGCTCTTTCTCTACGTCCCTCCCCTCCCCCATTCTAGGAACTCTCTATAGAGAAGAAGAAAACCCTGGAAATGCTGGAGGAGAATGAGAACCAGCTGCAGACACCTGCCAATCAGAGTGAGCAGCCCCCTCCCAGTGGAGGTCTCCATAGCAACCTCAGGCAAATTGAGGAGAAGATGCAACAACTCTTGGAGGAGAAGCTCCTGGCAGAGAAGCGGTAGGGGCCCGGGATCCCAGAGTCCATGACCCGCCATGATAGGTTTGGGGGTTGGTAACTTCCCTAGAACAGAACCTAAATTAGGCTCTTTCTCTACTTTCCCTCCCTCCCCCATGCTAGGAACTCTCAATAGAGAAGAAACCCCTGGGAATGCTGGAGGAGAATGAGTTCTATTTGATATTGACCAGACAGGCCATTCACTTCCTTTTGCCTAGGACTCAGTTTCCCCGCCAGGCAAAGGGAAAGAGAACCTTCACTACCCACAGTTGATGTGACAGCTCTGGGAACACAGTGTCAGACATCGGGTCCACATAAAGACGCAGGTGGCAGTCTGGCGGGTCCTCATTGCCCTTTTTAGCAGATGAGGAAGCTGAGACTTGGAGAGGCTAATGGAATGGGCCAGACCTGGCGCCAAGACTCGTCTTTGGACTCCACACCCCCTTACCGACCGCACCACCCTCACAGCACCTGGGTGAAAGGACCCAGAGTATTCTGGGGTTCATGAAGCCTGGATCTTAGGGTTTTTCCACCCAGGTCTCTACGAGGAACTGCCCCCTATAGCAGGCCCCCTTTGGCATGCGGCACTGAGCAGCTGCCTCCTCTGCCCTCGCAGGATGAAGGAGAATGAGGAGCGCTCGCGGGCTCTGGAGGAGGAGCGGGAATTCTACTCCACCCAGTCCCAGGCGCTGCAGAACTCGCTGCAGGAACTGACAGCAGAGAAGCAGCAGGCTGAGCGGGAGCTCAAGGTGCTGGCCCGGCCTGCTAGGAACAGCTTATTGTCAGGGCCCTCCTGTCTGAAGAGACCCCCTCACATCCCTGTCCTTTCCCAGGCAGCTCCCTGAATTATTCTGCTTATCTGACCAGGTGAAGGTGTGGGCGCCACCCTGGGGGACGAAGCAGTGGGCCTGCTGCTTGCTTGGAGCATCCTAGTAGACACCTGCTGGTGCAGGGGCCATGCCCAGGCCATCTGGTCGGGGCCATGAGATGTGAGGCAGGATGGGGTGACTTGCTTCTAAGTCCAGAGGGAAGAATGCCTGTCCGAGCCAGGGGTGCTCAGGCCGGGCTTCCGGGGAGGATGGCAACGGCTCCTAGGACGCCTCCCTCTCTGCTCTCCCCTCAGGCTGAGGTGAAGGTCCGCATGGATTTGGAGAAGCGCCTCCGGGAGGCTGAGGGGGCCTTGCGGAGCCTGGAGCAGGGGCTCAACTCCAAGGTGCGGAACAAGGAGAAGGAGGACAGGATGCGTGCTGACGTGAGCCACCTGAAAAGTAAGCCCTGCCCTCCGGTGCCCAGACCCCCAGCCCTTGGACTCAGCCCAGCGGGGAGCAGGGCCTGGAGCCCCACACAGGGTGGGCTGTGCTTAGGTGATTGACGGAGTGTCTTCTCCAGACTCCCGCCCGCCTCATCTCCTTGGTTCGGCTTCCTTTTGGCTGTCGGATCTGGGGGGCGGGGTGGGGTGGGGGGAACAATTCTGGCCCTTCATCGGATGCCTCCCATCCACCAAATATGTTGGGGTCAACATACTTCCCGCTCAGCCTCAGCACCCTTGGAGGCGTGGGGTGGGGCAGGAGGGGAGGATACAGTTGAACTGTGGTCGCAGAGTTCTTCGAGGAGTGCATCCGGAACGCGGAGCTGGAGGCCAAGATGCCGGTCATCATGAAGAACTCCGTGTACATCCACAAGGCGGCCACTCGCCGCATCAAGAGCTGCCGCTTCCACCGGCGCCGGTCTAGCACCTCCTGGAATGACAGTGAGTGGGGCTGTCTGCCTGCCCGGTGGGCACAGCCCCTGGTTGTGGGGGATGAGGCAGGAAGGAACAGTGTAAGCAGCGGGAAGGCTGGCCCAGCTCTGAGACTGGACATTATGACCTTGACCCTGACCCCACTGGCCTTGGGCTCTCCTGGTGTTAGAGCGGCTGGATGAGCAGCTGGGGCAGCTGAGTGGCATGTAGACCAGGAGTGGGGGAGGCGGCTGCGCTTGGGGCAAGCCTGAGTGGAAGGAGAGCTGTTCACAGGTCATTCGGGGGGCTACTATCTCCCCAGTGAAGCCGTCCCAGTCCTTCATGACCTCCCAGCTGGAAGCCAACAACATGGAGGAGCTGAAAGAGGTGGCCAAGCGGCTCAGCCGAGACCAGCGCTTCCGGGAATCCATCTACCACATCATGGCGACCCAGCCTGGGGCTGCCCCCGCACTTCCCCGGGGTGGAAAGTGATGAGTGCGCTTCCCAGTCTCTGCTGGTGCCCCTCCCCCCAGGGGCAGCGGAGGAGGCCTGGCTGCACTTGCTCCTCTCTGTTCTCCTCTGGGTCAGAGCCTGGAGGCCAGCCTCACCCTCAAAGGACAGGGACCCCACCTCTCACCCCCACCCAGGCCCTTTCGTGGGGTCTGCACCAGGTCCATGGCTGGGTGCTGCCTGGTCGTTATGGTGGGTGAGGTGAGGAAGGGGCCTGGTTGTATGTGGAGACATTTTTTTGGCTGGGAAGTGAGGTGGGCAGGGCCCACAGCCTCTCTCGTGCCCACTATACCTCTCTGATGCTGCCACATGCCCCTTGTGTATAAAGGCCTCCCCTCTCCACCCTGACACTTGCTTCCCCAGGACTAACCCTCTCATTGCTTCTGAGTCATAGACATCCCTAGAAGACACTTCTGCCACGCTGTGGGGTAGGGAAGGACAGGACCTAGCCCGGCAGCTTCTGCTTGCATGGCACACCACACTCCACACTCGCTATGCCGGCACCTTTCCTGGGGTCAGTTGGTTCCTGGCTGTGGGAGTGCCTGATCATTGCTCACTCCCCTCCTCAGGTGAGCCCAACACCTGAGCCTCAGTGTCCTTCCAGGGTTATGTGACCCCCTTCCACCCTTGTCCCTCCTCTCTACATGCTCAGGGCTCCAGCAAAAGCTGGGGCCAGCTATGTGGGGAATTCTACACATAGCAATGCGGGGGATGAAGAGGTGGCCTTGGCTCCTGCCTTACCTCCTCCTGCCTGGGGAGGGAGGCAGCTGCCTCTGGCTCCAGTGGCCTTGCTGGTCCTTGGGATCACAGATACCTCCCTCCCAGCTGCCCCTGCCTCGGTCACCTTGCTGCCTCCTCTCCTGCAAGAGGCTTTACCGAGTGAAGCAATGTGACCACAAGCCCTGGAAGAGGGGGGACTCAGGCCTGTGATAAGGCCAGTAGCCTTGGTTACCCCCTTGTCATTGGGTAAAGTTAAAAGGCCTATGGCCAGCTTTTGTGGAACTCTGCCACCCTCCAGAGGGCTGTGGGGTGTTCCCCTCACCCCTGGACAGATGCTCTTCTCCCTCCACCCTCCAAAGCTGCCTGGGTCTGTTGGCCTTTCCAGAAAAAGGATCCAGGTGCTCAGGGATGCTGGTGGTGGTAAAGGTGCTGATTCTCTGCTGCTTGGAAAACCGAATATGGAGCCCAGTCTGAGCAATGGACAGATAGCTCAGGCCGCCTCTGAATAGCGGCACAGGCCATGGGCGCTAGCAGTCTGTCCTGTGGGAGAAGGAGTGCTGCTGACAAGAAAAGCATGTGTGTCTACTGCCAGGCCCGCCAAGGCCGGGTCAGCTGCCCTACTCTGCTCAGGGCTGCTGGCTGAGACTATCTCAACAGTCCCTTGTCAGTGGTGAGTGGACTTTGATGCTTCAGTCATTCTCTGCAAAGCCCAGGGGGGATGGGGCAGAGGCACTTGCAGGGTCAATGCATCTAAAAGGGCTGAGTCCAAATGTAAAAGCTTTAAACGTGTAGAAGCCTACATAAACTCGTTTCTCTAATGTAATGTGTATGTAGGATGGACTTTGAAATGAGGAGGAAGATTTATAAAACCAAGATCAGTTTTATTTATTTTTCTGTTGTTGTTTTAAAAGAATCAATAATGGTTTGATCTTGGAGAAAGGTCTTTGGACATTTTCAAATGAATTTCCGCCCTTCCCCCGCCTCGGGCAAGCTATTAGCTGGAAAGAAAAGTGCTTTCCCATGCACATTCAGCCGTTCCTGGTTCCTTTCCTCCTGTTTCGGCCTGTGTTCTCCATACCTCAGGTCAGCCTGGGTTATCATCAACCAACTGATCAATTCATAAATATTTGTTAAAACCTCAACTATGTACCAATACCTGTAAGTAGGAAAAGAACAATGTCTCTGTGAAAATATATAGGGGTGGAAATTACTTACTGGAACTATATCGATCTGCTTTAAAAAAAAAAATCAAAACAAACCCTCATTCCTTGGCCAATTAAATGTATTTCCTGCAGCACCGCTTGTGGTGTGGTTATTGCTAGAGAGATGTTGTCCCCTGGAGGCCAAATGTGAAATTACAGGATTTGCCTGCTCGTTTCTCTGCTTCTGAGGAAGCACTCCCCTTGGCTGCACCTCCTGGGAGTGGCCTCTTAATAATTAAATGAAAAATCTGTGTTCCAACCCTGAAGTTCTGGATGTCTCCATGTAACAAGTAATACCAGCGGGATTGTCTTCTGATCTGAGCTTGCACCAAAGAGACAGAGTAACTGTCAGTGGGACTAGTTTCAGTGAGACAAAGTGTAGTCACATAGGCTGCTGGTTTCAGCATTGCTGCCAGAAACTGACAGTTGCCACTGCTCTGATGAGAAGAGGTTTATGCTTTTGTTTCTTAGGCGTGGGAGAGGGAGAAGTTGCAATGACTGGATTCTCTTATTTGGTTTGTTTCCTCGCTGGGGATGACCTATCACCATGCTCAGGACTCCTGTTTGTGCTGTTTCCCGGCAAGTTTATTAACGCCTCTCCCTTTGCTATCATACGTGTACCAGTTTGGGTGATACTTATGTGGTTGTCCTGGTTGTAATGCTTTCCCTTAAAGATCTATTAATGTTTGGAGAAAGATCTGTAAAACACCGCGGTTCTGACCCGCCCCCATCCTAGCCCCTGAGAAGGGTCCACTGCCTAGGTGGGTCTGGAGAGATGCACCCCCCCATCCTTTGCCACCAAACTCACCGTGACCCACAGCCTGTGAGTGAACAGGGAGCATCCAAGTGAAATTTGAAGCCTGCAACTAATGATGGAAGAGAACAGAAACTTGTTCCTGTTCCGGGGAGCCAGTCCAGGACGTATCGGATTTAACTAGAAGGTATTTATTGGGCTGACCAAAAGAGCTGCCTGGCACCATCAAATAAAGGCCAGGAGTCCCTCAGAAACTGTGGGCTTCTATGATGAGCCAGGCTGAAGCTGCTTGAACCCCAAGACCACACTCTCAGTTCTCCCCAAAGCAAAAACCCTGTGCTGATTTCTTCTATCTCACTCCACCCCTGGTGATCAGGGGTGAAGGAGTATTCTTCGCAAGGTTTTGGGAGCGCATACAGTGATTGTTTTTGCCACTTGGAAAGAGAGGTCCTCTCTCAGACAGCCAAAGCACCTGGGAGCAACTGGTGATTCAACTTCCAAGTGTGTGTGGATGGGCACCCTGTAACTTCTTAGCTTCAGTTCCGACTGCATGTCCCATCTCTCCCTCCCTTTCCTAGACGAGGTTCCACTCATGTTACCAAATCTTCTGACCTGGAAATGAGCTTTCTATCCATCCTGCTGGGTTCAAGTTGTTCAGAAGTTTAGGAAGCATTCCAAACCCAGGAATTTGGAGAGTTGGGGGCCTTAATTCATCTTGTGTTGAATTCTACCTGCAACTGTCAACAAATGCTTAAGTACATAGCATTGTCTGGTTTTGCCTCTCGGTGAGACTTGGTGATCAGGCAGGAAAGTTGGGGTGAGTCAGGTTCAAAGGTGGAATGTTTGACCAGGAAATTGCAGAGCCAGCTGAGAATGTATTTGGGGCTCATGGTCTCTGCACTCTGCCTTCTGGCCACTGTGCTTATCCACAGCAGCAGAGCGGTGGCGGTCAGGCAAAGAGCCTATCACTTACTTTTAGAAAGAAAAATGAATTGAAATCTTATTTTTCTCACAAACTGTTGCCCAGTCGGGAGGGCTCTGCCTGTCTTGAAGGCTAGAGAGTCGCAGCTGCAGGGGAGCTGGATCCCTGTCCTCCACGGTTCGGCTTGTTTAGCAGGCTGTTTAGGGATGCTTACCTGTTCACTTCCTCCTTCTTCCCAGCAGATGGCAGCACTCTCTGAGCTGCGCAGCAAATTCCAGTGGGAAGTGAGCAGAGGCTCCAGAGCAAGGGGAGGGCTTTGAGACACTAACCGGCTTCTGCATTGTTGGTATTGAATATCCCACTTGTTCTTCCCATTTAAGGTATGAAACAAAAACCTGCTTCAAGTATCATTTATTCAGTGTCTATTATATACCAGACACTTACTCGCTGATTTCTCTTTTTTGTCCTCACAACATTCCTCTCCTTGATTTGCAGAAAAACGAAACCCACAGAACTTTCCCATGGTCTTACAGCTTGTAAATGGAGGTTCAGGTATTTGAGTCAGTGCTTTTACTAACCACATACTTACACATTTATAATACATGTTTTATTATTATTACTAAGAAATATAAATATGTAGGTTGTTTTTAGCTTCCTCCTTCTCTCAACAAATATACTGAGTTCCTCTATGTTCTAAGTCCCAAGAATCTCCATTCACATCTTTTCCATTATGATTTCTTAAGGGATTGATTCATCTACTTGGTGACTGACAGTCTCGAGAGAATTCTCCTTTCTGAAAGTCTGGCCAGTCCTGTGCAGCAGGGCCTAAGGATCAGAGTCTCATCCTTAGGACTTCTCAAAGCAACTAGGCCTTTCCTTGCTGCCTCAAACCACCTCCAAGCTGGCAGTCTCTCGCCTTTCCCTCTCCCTTCCCCTTCCCCACACTCTCCAGTCCAATGTCATCTGGAACAGAAGTGTCCCTCAGGGAGGAGACGGCCAACAGGAAGGCCTACGCTGGTGCTCCAGAGGCCTGCCGGTCCTTCAGAGCCAGTGCTCACTCCTGAGAGAGGCAAGCCCTCCACCTCCCCTTTGTAAAATGAGGCCACAGAATTAAATGTTTTCAAAACCCTTTTCCAGTTCTGGTATGGTCACAGACTTTTCACCTTGGAGAGGTTATCTGGGAGGAATGACACCTTTCAGGAAATAAATGGCAGCACTATTTCATCAAAAAAGTTTGTTTTTTGGAGTATATTATGCTCATACCTTGAAACATTACTCAAAGCCTCCTCCATATCTCCTCCATCTCCTCCACACTCTTGCCCTCTTCAAAGTTAGTTTCCCACAAGTGGCCGTGGAGAGCAGGGGACCTGCCCATCTAGGTCATTGGAATTGTGTGACTGTCACCCCAATAGTCTCCAGAGAAGGGTACAGGCACCCAGGAGCACATATGATGCCCTTTGAGGCATCAGGAAGAAACATGCCATACTCTTTTTGAGTGGGTTTATTCTCAAAAAACTAAAAATAAAATGGAGTTTTCCTTTTTTTTTTTTAAATATATAGAGTGACACTGGCATGATCACTCCTCATGCCTGGGGTCCCGGCCACAGACATTATAGGATGAATTCTGAGCGCCACAGTTCGGAGGACAGCCTCACATCCTGTCACTTTCAGGGAACTGTAGTTTACATTTCATGAAATGGGTACACAGATGACACTATCCAGTTTCAACCAGATAAACTCACATAAAAAGCACATATGGCCCTAACACTTCCCTGCAATGAAATGCAGATGAAAAATTACAGTATTGGTACAAACAGAATCATAGAATGAGGAGACGATGAAGTGACATTTCTCCCACACCTTCCGGACAGACTCCTGGTTTACTTTCAGGTACCCAAGTGATGATAGGAATGATATTCTGAGCTCAAAAGTAAATCCTGATTGACTTAATTCAAGCATGGCTAGCACACTGCTCAGCTGGAGATTTCTCAGGGGTGGCCATGTGACTCAGGCTGCCTGATGAGGTGAGAAGACGTTTTCTAAGGACATAGAAGCATTTTTCTAACACAGAATGGGAACTAGAATTCATCTCCTCATCCATTCAACAAAAACTTGTTGAGAACCTACAATCCTGGGCCCCCCTGGTGGTGCAACGGGTTAAGCGCAGCGCTGTGGAGCTGACCGCAGCTGTGGCGTGAGTTTGATGCCCACATGGCACAGCAGACCTCTCCTGCCTTGCCTGCTGCTCCCCTCAGCAGTGTATTTTGGTTGATCTGCCTGTTCTGCTCCCTACTCTGTCTCTGGTGAACCCTCTCACAGACCCACACCTCTGGCCTGCACCCCAGCTTGTATGCATAAATAAATAGATCTTTAAAAAAAAAAAAAAAGAGAGCCTACAATCCTATTTTTACAAATTCTACAATACTTCCCCCCCACCATGACTAAAAATCTCTGAAATTGGGATGTGTCTTAAATAAACAGCATCTCTGACAGCTGCTGGCCATAGCAGCGTTAGGGAGGTTGTCCCTATCTGTGCAGACGTCAAAAGTGCCAGCATCAAAATGTGCAAAATGCATATCAACAGTTTGAGGGAGAATGTCCCCAAATAGCCACGGAGCATGCTCATCACAAAAAAAGAATCCACTGTTTGTGGGGAGATGGTGAATCAGATATGTCTGGCAGCATCTCAATGCAGCAAGATCTGCGGAACTGTAACGCTGGCGTAGAGCTCAGCAAGTGAGACACTTCATTCTTTTAAGAATTCTCTTGAGAAATGCTGCATCTTCAGCACCTTGATGCCTCAGGATGGCAGCACATGAAAAAAAAAGGCGGCCGCTGTCACTCTCAGTCAAGAGAAAGGAGTCAGCTTTGGAATGAAAAGTCCTAGAAGTAACTTACCTCAGTTATTTTACTTTTATTTCCTGTTTTATTACGCACAGAAGTGATTTATGAGTGTCTGTGACTAACTGAATCTGAGAGAGCCCTTTCCTAGTGCTGTGGTTTAACTGGCAGCATCTTTAATTCCCTCATGGTACATGAAATAATGGTGTGCTTCACACTCCAAGATGCCTAAAGTTATATGACTTGTACTCCTTGAGAAACATTAGTCTGGTGCTGAGAAGACAACATTGGGAAAGAGACAAAGCCCTGGTTTGTGCAGTTTTCCTGGGGACAGTCCTTCACCATCATTCAGGGTCCTAAATGAGAGTCCTGTTCCCACCAGCAGCCTGAGGCTTCCAAGGATGCCCTCAGGTGTAGCCTCTATAGCATTCCGCCATTTCCTTGAATGGAAGGAACCCTGATCACCTCTGCTCTTCCTTAATTGGCTGAAATTCGGTCACGTGGCCACATCCCTCTGCAAGGGAGCTTGGGAAATGTAGACTGGTTGAGTGCCCAGGAGAAAGGTGAATATGGATGCTGATGAGTAGCCAGTCTGTGCCTTGCACTGGAAGCAGCGCTGTGGAGGAGGGGAAGTTCCAGTAGCCAGAGCCTCCCCAAAGAAAATAAAACACAGCACCCTGCTTCTTCTGCAGTCGCCTCTGGGGATGCTGTCCTGAATATAAGAGGTACCGTCCATCGAATGGGAAGATGTTCATGGCACAAAATAATGGTCCCATGGGTGACCAGCTTTTAATAGACCACGTTACCAAGTGGCTAATGGGATCAATGGAGCCTGTGGTGCTTATCCTAGCCTATGGTGCAAACCTCTACTTGGGATATTCAGGCAGAATTTTTCAGGTGTGCCTCTAAATCCCCATCGCTCGGCACTGCTAATTCCACCGCAATGCCTGGTAAGTGGGGCTCGGAAGCCTGGCGAATTTGTTCAATAGAGTAGGTGCAGGACTCCAGCCTCTGGAACAGAGGTCCCGGTGCGGTGCAGAGGCAGCTGTAGGTCCCGCGGACGAGTATGGGTCTCACCAATCACAGGCTCCGAGACTTGGGCAAGTCACTTACAGTTTCTGGGCTTTTGATTCCTTGGTTGTAAATGTAGCCGCAATACCTGCTCCTACTACCTCTCAAGTAGTAAGAAGATGCACAGACCTGAAGTGGGGAGACTCTTTGAAAAGCAAAGCATTGTACAAACATTTTATTGTGCTGGCATAAAAAGCACAGTGCCGGCACCTAGGAGCGCCCAGGAACGCCCCTCCAGTGAATGAGAGAGACCTCGCGCATGCTCAGTGCATGTGATGGCCATTAAGTAGCTTGTATGAAAGCCTCTTCCTCCCTCTTTCCTCCTTCCCCTCCCCCCCTTACACACGCACGAACGCGCGAGTTCAAGGTCAAGCCCCTAACTCAGGACTGAGGCTCTGAGGCCTAATATTACTGAGAGGTTCCCAAGGAAAGGGGAGAAAGCCTGGCCTCGGCTGTCCTCTCACGTGTGTGGTGAACGAGGGTTTGTTTCCCCTGGCAGCAGCCTGCCCGTGGCTGGGGATGCCACACCACACTTTGTCTCCTGTCTACAGGCCAGCTTTGTGGTCTGCTTCTGTTCTGTCTCTCTACCTGTTTCGCATACAAACCATTCCCTGAATCCTGGAGCATGTTTCTGCTTGGCTGTTTCCTCTTGCTCCCCTACAGTTCTTAGAAGGAATAGAGGTTGGAAACAAGATACACTCTTTATTTTAGAGCTATGCAAGTTAAGACCCGAGAGGGGGGCCAAAAAAGCTATGGGACTTAACTGAGAAGAAGTTGCTTGGAAAGCAGGAGGGCTGGCAGGGCACTTCTGGTTGTGAGGACAGAACATATTGACCTAATGGGCTGAGAAAGACTCAGAAACAAAAGATTAGCCACAGGAGCCAGGGCCTCCGAACTTTGGACTCTGCTCCTGAGATATTGGTTTGTCTTTGCTTCTCTTTGTGTGTTGACCTTGTTCTCTCACTGCAAACATCTGCAAGAAGACATGGCCACTGGCAGTTCCAGCTTCATACCCTAAAGGAAAACTCTTTTCTTCTAGAGGGTCTCTGTATTCACGCCCGGGAATGAATTAGTCCTGCAGCGCAGGTCATATGCCTGTCGTGTGCCACTTGGTTGAATCATTGTTGTTTGTGTGTTGGGGGCAGGGGTTAGGGGGGTTCCAATCTATAATTTCCTAGCCCATCCATTACAGAGGGGGTGGGAAGGACACGTGCAACCTTCAGATGCAGAGGGTGTGTGTGTGTGTGTGTGTGTGTGTGTGTGTGTGTGTGTGTGTTAAATGAAAACTGCCAGGGCTGTTGGTTCCCAGCATGAGCGACGTGGGGAGCAGCAGTGACAGCAGGACCATATCCTTCCATGGCTTCAGCAGTTTCCTGAAGGCTGGGCCAGCTGTGGTTGACATAGCAACAGTCTGATGGGAGGGTCTTAAGAAGGAAAAGGCTGAGCTGTTCTGAATGCTATCTGCCTGTAATGAGTCCTGCTCTTGCGGGCTAAAGACAGACAAAGCCCAGCTACAGGCATCCTCATTGGACTAGGCTTGGCTTCATTGCACTTTGCAGATACTGACTTTGTTTTTGCTTTTTTTTTTTTTTAGCAAATGAAAGGTTTGTGGCAACCCCGAGCCAACAAGTCTAGGCTCCAATGAAGTTTAGTATCTTTGAGCAATAACATTTTTTTGTTGTTATTTAGCATTCTGTAGTTGCTTAACACATACTTAAAGGTCTTGTCTGGGAAAGGGGGAAAGGGGGAAAGGAGGTACTCGCAGATTCCCAGATATCAGAAGGGCAAATAAGGCCAGCATTATCCCTTTGCTTTTGGGGGGATGGTATTTACTTGGTGGATAGCACTTTCCTTACACGAGCATTCATCCTCAGGTTTTTCATGCTGAAAACACTGAAATGTCAGTTTGAAGGCACTCTGAAATCCCCACCACTCTGAGGAGTTGATGAGGGTTTCAAGTTCCTACGTGCTTACCTGCAGGGGTACTTCCTGGCAGCCTAGCATGAGGGAGCACTGCCAGATCTGGGCACAGAAGGAGGAAGCCACTAGCTCTGCTGAGCAATGGGCAGCAATAAAGTGTGTTCTAATGAAGGTATGTACACTGTGTTTTCAGACAACAGGAAGATGGGCCATAGAGCTCTTGCAGAAATCCTGGTAATGAATGACCCTCCAACCAGGGGGATAAGAATGGAGGCCATGAGAAAGGGTCAGATTCTGTATATAGTTGGAAGGTAAAGCCCACAGAATGTCCTAAAGAATTGGACATAAGCTGTGATAGAAGAGAGGAATCAAGATGTCTTCAAGGTTTTGGCCTGGGCAATGGGGAAAGTGGAGTTGCCACTGGTTGAGAGGGAGAAAGCTGCAGGTGGAACAGGTTGATATGGAAGGATCAGGTGTTTCCACTTTAGGTTAGAATTTTAAAAAATTAGGGGAAAAAAATCACTCTTTCACTATTGAATTTTTGAGTTTGAGATGTCTGCTAGATATCCCCGGGATGTATCAGGTAGGTAACTGGATAGATAAGGCTGCTGTTAGGAGAGAGGTCTGGGGTGGAGAGGTGAGCTTGGGAGGCATCCCATCCTGCTGGTATTTAAAGCCATGGTGTGGGATGAAGTCACCAAAGGAGTGAGAGGAGGGTCAAGATGAGAGCATGGTCCTGGGGCACCCCAACAGCAGGAGGAGTTTCCCAGAGACTAAAAACAAGGTCCATGTGCTCAAAACTAGGGTTCCCAATGGAGGACACAGGGGAGATCGGTAACTAGACACCACAGCCCACACCTTCCTGAGACAGGCTTCTGATCTCATCACCATTAACCTCTTTATGAGTCCCACCCAGCCTGTCCTTTAAGAATGATATGCAGTGACAGAGTCTTTCCAGGCTTCCACTCTTGGAGCTTTTACAAGAATTAGCATGAAAGTCTGAGAATAGAGCTCAGAGGTCTTACTTTGACCATCCTCTGATTTCTGACTTCCCAGGGTAGGACAAATGCCTGTGAGTTTTCCTTTCCCCTCATGCCTGTTTTGATCAGTCCAAGAGGGGTACTTCCTTGCCATTCCCGGTCCCATTGGGTCCCAGTTTCCACAGTCTCCCCCACCCCCACGCCCCGCCTTGTCTCCACCCAGGTTGCTGGTCTACTGTGGTCAAGCTGTCCAAGATTGAGGACCTTATCTTCTTACCTACCCAGACCAGAGGAACATCAACCAGCCTCTTGGCTGCCCAAACCCCTCCCTCAGCCAGGAGCATGCTTGGTCGATGTCCACAAGAAAACAACCCATGGAAAAATCTCCTCCCTCTTTTCCATGACTCATATGGTGTTAATGATGCTCACAACTGGTTTTCTCACTCACGGGGAGACAGGCCTTGGGAGCTTCACAGATAATTAATAATGAGAAAACTCCCAGAGATATTCCACATGCCCTTCCAATACCAGGGACACCATAAGTCACTAAATCCCGGTCTGTCTGCCTGTGAGTGAGGCAGAACACAGTGGAGGGGCCTTTGGGAGAATCTGGACTGGGAAAGCCACCTTCTGTGTGTGGCCTGTAGAGGGAGAGCCCAGGGGAATCCCTGAGGTCCTTGGCCCCCTTCTCCCTTGCTATGCACTCCCTTCCCCAGTATTCCTTTGCTTCCTTTTCTCTCCTCCTGCAGCTGATTAGATCTTCCTGTA
Organism: Scalopus aquaticus; assembly: GCA_004024925.1. Taxonomy (NCBI): domain Eukaryota; kingdom Metazoa; phylum Chordata; class Mammalia; order Eulipotyphla; family Talpidae; genus Scalopus; species Scalopus aquaticus. The sequence goes on along the minus strand of PVIJ01000674.1, from coordinate 206,841 downwards.
CTCGGTGAGGTGCTGTCCGTGCTCCAGATCCACCCTCAGAGTCAGAAAACAGAATTAGAAAGAAAAAAAAAACTAAACAAATCGCTTTCACTATTGAATTTTGTGCTGATTACTTCTTTGGAAACTCTGCCTCACCGCACCCTCCTCCACCCACACACATGCTGGTGATATTAGCACAGAGACTGGCACTCCTGATTGGTGGTAGAATTGGTTTGTGGCATCACAAGTGAGAAGGTCCATTTGAAAAGGTCACCCCAAAAACAGCAATTCATAACAAAGTGGCAGGGAATGTTCTGGGAGGGTAGGGCAGAGTTTGAAAATGCATCCAGCATTCTAATATAATTTAGAATCATCATCATCATCTATCACTTTTTCTCATTTAAACCACTGGCAGTAAAATGTGATTGAATCTTTGTGGGTAGACTATGAGCTTTAAAGCAATGAGATCAGGGCCTAAGGGACATACTGGTAAGTTCCCCGTTTGTGGGGGATGGAAGAACTTTGAAGAACAGAGTGGGTGCGTGGGACTGTGAGCATGGCCCAGCCACTCACAGAAAGAACTCCTGCTCCCGGGCCTGGGAGCCTGGGCTGGGCAAGATTCGGTTCACTCTCGGCTCATTAACAGGGCCCGTATCCAAAGTGTAAGCTCCCAGGTAACTTGCTGTGTTTTCTCAGCAGCATGGTTCGTGGAGGGCAGAAAAGGAAAGGCAAAGCACTACCACGAGAGTGACAGTTCTAATCCAAATGATAACTCAGGACTCCCTGGATAGAGAGAGATTCTGGATGAGAAGGGGATGGGAAGCTATCGCCATGCAAGTGTGAGGGAGGGACAGGTGCCCTCCTGAGGGTGACCAGCACCCTTCCGTCCCATTCTTTTCAGAGGAAACCTGGTCTCTCACTGTGTCCCTTGAGTGCATTTATGCCTTATAAGGATGAATGTTCTGAGCCAAAGAAGGGGGATTTTCCATTATAAAGAATGCAGGGGCATCTGGTATGGGGGTGGGCTGATGAGATCCTCTGACTCAGGTCCCAGGAACTCAGTCTTTGCACCCAAGACCCCATCTCTTCCCTTCTACCTTTATTCTTGAGACAGCACCAAGTCAAGATGGGCTGTTGGTCCTGCAGCCTTGGGCATTCCAGAAGAAGCTTTGCATACCAGTTCTAGGTTCTGACTTGGGTTCATGGTTCTGTGGCCCGCAGTTAGTCATTATTCTTCCACAGCTGCCCTGGGAGGTAGGGTAGCCTGTCCCCAGGAGCAGTTCCCACAGTCTAACTGATGGCTTTGCCCTAGCCTATTACTCAAGTTCTTGGGAACTTCTAAGACTGCTTGAAGGAGATTTGTTCTATGCAACTTTCCTTTCCACGCTCTCCTTCCCTCTCTAGCTTCCTTCCTTTTGTCCTCCCCTCCCTCTCTCTCCCCTCCCATCCTTTCACTCAAGCCTAAGCAGATGCATCCCTGTGGCAGGCTATCTACTTCTTCTGTAGGATAAGAAGCATCAGAAACTTAATACTTCCCCTGAGTTCAGAGTCTCGCTGAATTATTCATAGACCAAACCTATTGCAAATTTCAGAGTGATTTTTCTTCAAGGTTGTGGTTGTTAGGCTATGGGCGAACGAATTAATGAATACACGTAACAGTCGTGAAGTCAAAAGTGCCAGCGGAAGCCAGACAGTCCTGGGTCTGTTTCATGAGGCACATGGACAAGCACAGTAAAGAGAAATGCTTGAGTAGAAACTCACACAGACTTGGCCTTGGGTGGCTGAAGCCCTGGTCTCCCTAAACTCTTCAATCTGGACTGGTGGATTAGACACAACGGCAGATGGCCAGGCCTCCCCCAGTCTCTAGACCTGCATGGAAGCCACCTTCCTGCAGCTGGATCATTCAGAAGGGGACCAGGAGATCCAGAGTTTTCTGTAGGTAATGTGTGTGGGTCTGCTAATCCTAAGCGGCCTGTTGGGCCACCATCTTTGTTACCTACGGTTCTGCATTCCTTTTCAAGGTCAGAACTACCCAGTCAATCAGTTAACCCTACAATGTGCCTTTCATATCTATCAAGAGCAGAAAGCTAGACCTCTTGGGAAGGCTATGCATCGCGAGGTACGACCAGGAGTGCCCAGGAGGCCGAGGACCTATGGATGACAAGGGACCCCAGAGGCTGGTCAGTGGAATGCCTTGTTGATAAGATTGAAACCATGGATGGGGATCTAGGGCTTGATTTCAATGACAAAACTGAGTCATCAAGCAGGTGAGAAGTGCTTGGAGGGCAGACACACACTCCCTGATACTATAGATGACAGAGTACATTTTTCTAGTTTCACTGCTCTCTTTTCTTTCTGTCCTCATTCCCCCTACAACTGATGTTGTATGATTATTTCATTAATAAAAAGGCCAGGATCTTGCTCCTTAAGCTGCATCCTGCACTATGTAGCCTGCTCCACAACTCCCGTGTATCAGTGTTGTGTTGCCCGACGCAGCAAATGAGCTCCCCAGACTGAAAGCATTTGAGTTGACAATGAGGAGCAACCTCCCAGCATGCTCTAGTTGGGGCTGGGGTGTGATTGGATAGATGTCTGTGGGTGATCATTTAAAGCCATCAGTTTGAGGATCTCTTGATCAGTTTGAGGCTCAAGATCAAGACCTGAGTGTCTTGATATCCTAGGGTTCAACTATTAGGGATGAGTTGGTATCAAATCAGAATCTGAACTTCAGGTCTCTTATGCTCAAAAATGGTTGACTTTATCAGATGTTACTTTTTCGATTCAGCTGCCAATTGTTACCAGTCCTCTTCCTGCCTCCTAATATTTATTCATTCCTACAGTAGCCACTGTTGGTACAGCCTGCCAGAAATTCCTGGAGTCTCCTATAGCCTCTCCTACCTTCTAGATGGCTTTTCAAAGAGGAAGTATAGCCTTGTGGAGATACCAGACAGCCCCAGGTACCAGCAGTTCTAGAACCAGGTGAACTTAGATTAATATATTGGCTTCTTCCTTACAACTGTGTGATCTTGGAAAAATCACCTAACTTCTCTGAACTTCACTTTCCTCTTGTGTAAAATGAAAATAGTAGCATTCCTTATTTAAATGATTATGAGGTCTAAATGAAATGATGTAGATAAGGTACTTAGTATCATGCTTAGCACACCTCTCCCCAACTCCATTGAACTCTCTTTTGCCTCTTGCCCTTGATTATAGTATGTCCGTTCTCTCATTCTTCCCTGTTAGTTTTGCTTGGTACATGGTTCTGAGCCAGAGACTATATTCTCCAGAGTTCCTTGCAAGCCCGAGGTGGGCGAAATGACTAAGTCGTGACCGGTGACATGGGAGTAAAAGTCTTGTATGCCACTTCTACAGGAGGAAATTGTTTGCCTTCTATGCCCTCTTTTTCTGTGGAAGTGGAAAAGGTGTGATGCATTAGCTTTTCTCATGCAAATGAGGGAAAACCCTAGAAGATAGCAAGCTAGGATAGAAGGAAGCCAGACCTTGGTCAGCCTCATGCCGTGATACCGTTCACCCAGGCATGACCACCCTCTGACTATTGACTACCACGCCAGATCAAAATAAGCCTCTTCTCAGCCTTCTGCTCATCCCTCAGACCACACCTAGAAGTCACTTCCCCTGGGAAACCGTCCGGCCCTCCCAGGACCAGCACTGCCCAAGAGCTTTCGCCCCTGTCCTCACTGGACATCGCGGACTCCTATGGAGACCTCTTGGCTTGTCTGCAGTCCCCACCAGACTGGGCGTGCCATGAGGCAGGGACCACAACCTCACTGGTCTTCGATTGCTTAGTATTATTCCCCTACTGGGCTGTAGAGGGCACTTAGTCAATGTTAAATCAATGGCAGTGCCACCCTCTTGTAAGCTGCCACATGCCTAGTCCCGAGCAAAAACCCAAGCCCAATTCCCATCCTTCTCTCCCTGCACCCAAACACACCCAGGACTTTCTTCTGACATCCAGTTGGCCAGACCGGGCCCCAGGAAGAAGTGCTCTCTAGGGGGCTTGTTGCCTGTGGCCCAAGTGCAGCCCAGCGCTGGTCCCCAGCCCGTGGGAGTAGATGTCCAAAGACCCCTGTTGCTGGGAGCGCACCACCCTACCTGACCTGGGTAGTTTTGGTTTGGTCTCCCAGGTGTAGCTGGAGTTACCCTCACTAGATGGCTTTTGCCTTGAAACTCTGGACAAAAATAGTCTCTTGGCAAAGGGGGGTGGATCTATCTATAAAATTTATTTGAAAAAGTCATAAAAACACTTCTATAATTTATTTTCAATTTAAAGACAGCTGTGGAGGTCCATTTACTGCCAAGTCTAGGACAGGGCACCCCTGGGGGCTTCCTCTGGTCGCGTGTGGCGGGTACTTCGTGTGGTGTGTCTCCTGTGGCGGGCACTTCACACAGCCCATGGTGGAGGCCAGGGCGGCCGCCTCTGAGAGCTGGGCTCTGGCCCCCCGCCAGCCTTTCCTTGAAGACTCTTCCCAAGAGCACTGACCTTGGCAGCAACTAGATGCTGCTGCTTTTCATTAGCACTTCCTTCTCCCTTGCCAGGCCCTTCTTTGGGGCTCTTAGTGCAGACAGCAGCTCTCCCTTCTCCTGAAGGTTCAGCCTGAGCAGTCAGGCTGCCTCGCTGTCCTTCAGTCTCGGCCTCAGGAGCCGCAAGCACAGCAGCCTCTGCGCACCCAGACCCACCTCCATGCGCACGTGATGCCAGTGCCTGGGGGCTCAGATACCGCGTTAGCTCTCCAGAGGGCTGGTGGCCCTGCGTGCCTGACCTGGGTATAAGTAGGCCATTAGGGTGTTTTGCCCTGAGCAAGGGGGCTGTATCCTCTAGCCTAAGAAGAATGAGATGGCGCTTTTGAGAATCTAGAGTACCACCTCAGAGTGGGGGATTCAGAACCCCCATTTGTCTCGGGTATGATCAGGAGATGATGGGTATTTAACTGTCTCTAGTATTCACACCAGAATCCCACACATTTGTGGCCACACCAACCATCTTTTATATTGGCCTGTTCTCATTTGAAGGAGTGAGCTTCCTAGGGCACAGACTCTGGTTGGCTTAGTCAGATTTGCTCCCTAGTGGAGCACGGGGTGGGAGGTATGAGGGGAGGGGATGTAGGGGGGCAGATCACCCTCAAATAAACCACCAAGCAGGGGAGTCTTCTGGGGCCACTAAGTCCCTGGTCCACTCCTCATGGGTTGACATTAGCAAATGTTGATGCAAGGTCACTGTTCCAAAGCTCATGTTTACCTCACATGCACATGTTCAGGTGACAAAGTATATGGAAGTCATGAATCTTTGAGGTCTTAAATGTTAAAATACTCAATAGATGTTGGTCTTCAGTGGCCACCGTCTTACACTACATTCTAGTATAAATACCCAGAAGCATGCACAGAGATCTCCAGACAAACAGCGCTGGGGAAATCCTAAATTAAGGTGGTTTTATGCTTTGGCTTCATCTTTTCTGTGAATTGGGAAGAGAACCACCCATATTCAGCTTTGGGGGAGGGCAGTTCAGGAGCTTAGTTGAGGGCCAGGGATCCCACCCTAATGGACTCTGTGACTCTGGCATTTGGTCATTTCTAGTCAGTCTTTCTGCATTGGTTCTAGTGCATTCTCTCTGAAATCATTATCTCTGCTTAGTAAGCAAGGATTACCATGGTTTACCACAATTTTTAGGACTATTGACTTTGAAAAGAATAAGGATGAAAGTAATGACTGCATTCTAGAAAACAGAGGCTCAGAGAAATGATGTGATTTGCCCAAGGTGACCCAAAGGCCAGATGTGTCCAACTCTATGGTTTAACCATTAACAATTTCACTGATTCTTCATGAAGTGGGCCAAAGCCCGTTTTCCCACTTTGGGAAAGGCTCTGTCCTGCCACTGTTGTCCGGTGGTCCCTGAAAAAAATCTTTGTATGCATGTAGAAGAAAGAATCTGAATGGGAATTAGAGAAAGAAAAATAGCAAAATAGGGAGTTTCTCTTTTTTTGGTCTAATACATGTCTGGTTTTGCAGCTATAAAAGTCCTAATCATGCTCCAAGTTAGAAACTCCAGAGATAGAATCTCTCAGTTGGCTACAGCCTCTTCCACCAGGTGTGATGACTTGGCCAGATGGCTTCCTGGGGGTGCGACTGGTGTGGTTATGGGAACCTGCACTTCCATGCTTGGTTTAATGCTCTCTGTAACTGTCCTCACACTGATAGTGATATCTGAATGTGAGGCCATGCATTTTCAGTCTGCGCTGTGCACACTGCAAGTCGTGCAGCCAGTCTTGTCACTTAGGAGATGAAACAGTGCATGATGACCTAGAGTAGCCACAGCCGTGAGAACTACTCCAGAGCAAAGGTGACAGGTCATGGAGAGTAAGTGAGCACAGGGCAAGACCCCAAGGAGACGTCCCCTCGGCCGCCTGCAGTGAGACCAGGAGCTCAGCACTGATACCATCATTAAGAGTAGGGCAGAGGGCCTCTTTGGGGACAACAGGTTAAGTGTCAGCACTGTGAAGCTATCTGTAGCCACTGCATCACGAGTTTGATCCCCGGCCAGGAGCTTCCCACATGGCGCAGCAGACCTCTCCTGCCTCGCCCGCTACTCTGCGCAGCAATGTATTTCAGTCAATCTGCCTGTTCTGCTCCCCACTCTGTCTCTGGTGAATCCTCTCACCCCTGCCCACACACACACCTCTGGCCTACACCCCAGCTCTTGTATACATAAATAAATCTTTAAAAATAAAAAAAGAGCAGGACAGAGCTAAGATGATACGACCTGCTGTTATTTGAAAATTCCAGAAGACCAGGGAGAGGGGGCTCAAGGTTCCCTGAATCTGGGTTTGCTTGATGCTCTGACTGGAGGCAAATGTTCTGACTCAGCACCTCAGACATGAGTGTGTTCTGATCCCAGGGTGGAGTTCAGAGACTTCAGTTCCAGGTTTTGAAACTGAACCACTGCAGAGGGCTCTTCTTGGATGGATGGGGGCCAGGGAGAGGCGCAGCAAGGCAGGGGTGGTGCCTGGCTCCCGCTAATGGCTGCCCAGGGGTCTGGAGGGCCTGCCTCTGCTTTGGCCATAAAGAATCTAAATTGAAGGACAGAATGGGAAGGCCAATCAGTGCCATCTGCTTTGGCTCCATCTTCACCCCTTTTCTTCAACTCACAGATCTGCCCCTGCTTTGCTCCTTTGGCTTTCTTGCTTGTTCAGGATTCTTCTTGATGACCCCACCCCCATGCCAACAAGCTGCTTCCTAGAAAGCTCCTCTGGGAGCTGGAGCTGGAGCTGCCATCTCTGCTGTGCCCTGCATTCTGCCCAAGGTCAGAAGTCAACAATGTTGGGGAGGGAAATTAGAGGCGCTGGTTGTTAGTTTCTGGCCACTGTGAGATAATGGGACTGGGGGACAGTGGCAGGTGGGGGGAGGTGACATCTGTGAGACACCATCTGGACAACACTTGAGATATCAGAATGATTTGTCCAATCACCAAGTACCAGCAGCCTGTTTTAAAACCCAGGTCTTTCTTTGCTGTGTTTTTGTGATTCCTTTCATTCAAATGCAAAAGATCTTTCAAGATGAAAGCAAGTCTAAGCTGCCCTGGACCCCTGTGCTAATGTCAGGGTTTACAAGTTTTCAGCCGGCAGTTGGACAACTGGGGACTGCTTCCCCAGAACTTGGGCCGTGTTAGTCCTGGGACTGCACTCCTGCTAAGGCAGAATTCTGGCATTCCCAGCTGCCCGGTGCAGTCTGTGCCGTCTGCCCCCACAGCCTTTCCCTGGCTGGCTCAGAACTGGCCACAGCCTTTCCCTGGCTGGCTCAGAACTGGAGGCCTGCTTGAGGCCCTGCGTTGTCATGGAGAAGGTTTCAGAGACATATTGTTGGGCTGCGGGCATATTCTTGCCACCTGGAAACAAGTGGGTCTGTAGAAAAGCTACAATGGAGGGCAAGGGCCCTTGGAGGGCAGAGCTGGTGCCAGGGTAGCAGGCAGTGCAGAAAGATGCAAGCCCCTGCTGCTGTTTGGTATTCCAAGCAGGCGGTGAGCGCTGATCAGCTTGCTTCCTGAAGGGCCCCCTGGAGCCTGCATCGCAGGGAAGCCACAGCCTGGGCACAGAAGCTGCAGATCCCAGGGAAATGAACTCCTGTGCAGCACAACCAAACAGACTCCCATTTAGTTGCACTGATGTAAATCTGTGCTTATTCTGCCCTCAGCTAATGCATGCCAGCAGGCTGCCCTTGACCTATTCGATGCCAGCTCCTTAAGAGAACTCTTTCTGCATGAGACCAACCACCTAGGCGTCTCCCTCCTACCACACTTCCAGTTGTTCTGCAGGGGCTTCAGACAACCCACTTAAGGCAACTATCAATCACCCCACTGTTTGCTGCGTTGTAGGTGAAGAAACTGTCGAACATCAACAATTTCACATCATTCAATCTAATTAAAAACTTAGGGCAATCTGGCACCTTGCTTCAGGATTAGATAGTAAGAACATTAGTGAGAAAGAAGAAAGTAAGAAATGTAGGAATGTAAGCCAGAGGTGTGTGTGGGGGCGGAAGTGAGAGGATTCACCAGAGACAGAGTGGGGAGCAGAACAGACAGATTGACTGAAATACACTGCTGAGGGGAGCAGCGGGCGAGGCAGGAGAGGTCTGCCGCGCCATGTGGGAAGCTCCTGGCCAGGGATCAAGTTAGAAAGTTAGTAAGAAAATTAGCCATAGATTTTCTTTTGCCCTGTTAAATGTAATATTGCCTTCTAAATCATTCTCATTTCTAGCACTCTTAAACACTTCAAGTCTTCACTGTCCTAGCTATGTACCTACTGCTAATCATGCCCTTTACATTACAAAACAAACTGTCTTTTCCTTAACTCTTGTATACTTTTGTAAAAAATAGAGGTGTTTTAGTGCCCACAGAGAGAAGAGACACCTCAAAATACCTTCTAATAGATTCCAAGGATTTGTTAACTGGTTTTTTCACAAACACAAGAATCTGATGTTTTCACTACCTGCACATTCCTTTTGCTACAAGTTTTGATTATATTTGGAAAACCCCTTTTAAGACACACTTATCTCTGGGGGCCTCCCTGATAGTGCAGGGGTTAAAGTCTCAGCACTATTAAGTTATCACCAGCCACTGCGGTTTGAGTTCAATCCCTGACCAGGATCCTCAACCCACATGGCACAGCAGACATTTCCTGTCTAGCCCACTGCTCCCCTCAGCAGTGTACTTCAGTAGACCTGCTTGTTCTGCTCCCCACTCTGTCTCTGGTGAACCCTCTCACCCTCTGCACCTCTGGCCTACAGCCTAGTGCTTGTATGCATAAACAAATAAAATTAAATCTTTTAAAAAAGACACAATTATCTCTGTAGATGTGATACCTACACACTAGGACAGATTTAAAGTCAAGACCTACATAGCAACTCAGTTTCTGTCTCTTCTCCACCCAGGACCTTGCTGTAGTTGCCTTAAAATGGCTCCAGGGATGGGCCTCTCATTCCTCAGCTGAGCCAGTGCTTTATTTCACCATGCTCAGACTCACAAGCTCTATATCCTGCCTGACTTTTTTTCTGCCCAATGCTCTATCTCACTGTTCTCCAGCCCCTTTTTTCTTTTCACTCCCTTCCTTTATTTCTGTATTCTCACTATATTTTCTCCATTCCTGAATATGATTCTTTGAATTATTTTTAATCCTTCATAAATCAACTCTTTCCTTTCCAAAGAACCTCACTTCCCTCCCTCCCTGTCATTTGTTCCACTTCTTTGAGTGGCTATAGGAAGTGGGGACCCAGACAGAGTTCTTTTTTAAGGTTTTATTTTTGTGTAGAAGGACTGGGGTGTAGACCAGAGGTGGGGGGCGGTGAGAGGATTCACCAGAGATAGAGTGGGGAGCAGAACAGGTAGAATGACTGAAATACACTGCTGAAGGGAGCAGCGGGCGAGACAGGAGAGGTCTGCTGCGCCATGTGGGTCAGCTCCCTGGCTTGGGATTGAACTGAGGCCGTTGAGGTGAGCATGGGCTGTCATGGCAGTAGCTCTGAGACTTAAAGCCTCAGCCACCACGGAGGCCCCCCGGCAGAGTTCTTGACCACCTCTGGCAACAGAGGCAGCTACGAAACATGAAGGCCCAAGCTTTTGGCTGGGCCCTTACAAAACAATCAAGCTGCTTCACTCCTAATATCCTTTTGTTGTTAATCTCAAGGGGCAGGACGGGCTGGTCTGGTGAATGACATGTGTCACTGTGAGGAGAATCTACCTGATGCATTCTCCTTTCCAGGAGAATCACCAGACATTCTCATCAACCTCCTGGCTTTACATGATAATGAAAGCAAGTGCTTACTTGTGTATGAAGACTGCATAGCCAGTGTAACTGGGAATACTAAGCATAAGCAAGACCAGAAAATTCAAAAAGGCAATTGGCAACCAAAAGATAGAAAGAATGAAGGGAAGGTTTTCAATAAACTGCTCCTATGGGTAGTCCCACCCCCCCTACCTCCCTCACCTGTCACCCCCACCTTCAGCAGGATGAAAGGTACATAGTTAAGGAGAGTTGGAAAGTCAAGTTTCTGGCACCTGCAACAACTCTACTAAGATAAAAATGAATGGCATATCTGGAGTGGGACCCCCACCCCAGTACAGCGTCTGGTAAGGGGCAGGGGCTTACTCTTATCATTCAAGTAGAGAGATGGATGGTATCAATTTTGCACTTGTCTATTTCAAGCAATAAAGTATCCTGGTCTGGTGGCTGCCCCCAGAACCTTGGCATTCTCATTGTCCTTACTGCGCAATGCCAGGTGAGAGCGGGCACAGGCTAGGGGGCCTGTTCAGCACCTCTGCATTGATTGACATGCATCCCCAACTTCTGCAAGCCAGTCCTACAGCTAACTACTGTGCTATTGTCTGCAGGAAAGGAGATGGCATTGTCTGTCATTCTCAGAGAAAGTCATTTGTTGAGGATGAAGTGACACTAATGCACATCTGCCTCTTCTTTCTGCTCCAGCGTCTGTTCCTACAATGATCCATTTGCACTCTCCCAGGCTGGGCTTGTCCCAGGCCTGCTTTTCATTCCCATGGGGCCATGATAGAGATGACTGGGCATCCCAGAATTCCTGTTAGGTACCACCAGACCCCCAATCTCAGAGGTCCCCAGAACAGTGATTTCCCACAGCCTCTCCTACTTGGTTCTGCTAAAGATGCCACCATAGAATTTAGGTCTCACTAGGACAAAAACATACCCTCTGTTCCCCCAAGAAGAATACACAAATTTTAAAGCATTCTTTTGTTTTAGTCATCATTTAGGAGTTTGAAATTTTCAAAAAGTTATCATCAGATGTCAATTTATTGCCAAACATTTGATAAACAAGGTCATCCCTTTCCTTCCAACTGCCCCCCTCCAATTCAGACTACTGCACATGACCTGGGAACCATTATTCCAGAGCCCCTTCCTTTGGAATAGTGGGGGGATTGCTATAGAGCCAAGGGTACAACCAGCTGCAAACAGCTGTTATCCAAACCTGTCATTCACCCGTACCACCTGGCTGAAAGTCAACTTCTTTCCTTCACCACCCTCCCAAGTTCAGAGTAACTACACTCATGAATTCAGTGCTACTTGTCAGGGACTGTGCTGCTTTCCAAACATTAATTCATTTAATGGCTGCTTGCAAGTGGGAAAAAATGACCACATTTTATAGATGACAAGAAGGGCTTGTGGAACAGTATGTAAGAGTTTCGATAAGTCAAGGCGAAGACACTTGCTCCTTTGCCAAACTCTACCTTGAAGGTATCCTAACCACATGGGCAGAATTTTCAAAGCTTTGTAGGTATCAGGCATTCTGTCACACTGAAATGTCCCTACTGTCAACATTTCAGCCTCCAAATTCCATTTGCCAGTCAGTCTCTCAGGCTAAGCAGAGGGAAAGAGAAGGACAGCGGAGACACGCAAGTCCTTCATCACACATGTGGCTCAAATGGATGGCCTTGGGAAATATGGACACTAGGCTTACAGGCCTGAAGCGGCCTTAGGGCTGGAGATAGGTGGACTCAGTGGACCCCCAACAAGGGACAGCTCACTTTTCCCAGAGTTTACCCTTTCATGGAAGAATGGGATGGCTATAGGGTCCCTACCTCTGCAAGAATACTGATGCTGGGGTGTGTGTATGTGTGTGTTTGAGTGTGTGCACACTCAAACACATGAGTAGATATGGGTCATCTTTCTAACAGTCCTGTGTATTGTGCAAATGTCTGACACAAAACATGTCATCAATTCTGTTCTAGTGGAGAGGAAGAAAGGCATGAACACTTGAAAATTTAAAAATCACTTTGGACTAGGTTTTTGTGCTCACATGGGACATGACAACATTTGAATTGGGAAGGAACCACACTGCAATTACCAGTGCTCCTCAGGAAAAAACCACCCTCTCCTTCCATATCCTAACATGTGCCACTAACTCCCTCTGTCCCTGCCCTGACCTATGTGAAGCCAAAACAGCACCAGGGACAGTGGGAAGGGTGGGGGTGTTTGGGGGCAGATGCCTGAGGCTGGGAGAGAGCACCAGAGCTCCTTGGAACAGAGCACATCCAGGAGCAGACAATGGGCTTTTCTGTAAAGAGATATGTAGGCAAATCACATGATCAGGCGTTATACTGAGTGCCCCATACATAAACATTTCGAGAACTGAGTGTTACCTGCTTAAACCCAAAAGCCCCTTTCCAGGATGTATCAAGAAACACCAGGTTTCCTGATGTTTCTGGGCCAAATGTTCCCCTGGGACACACAGGGTAGAAATGCAGTCTTGGGGAGAGAAGGCAAGTCTCTCACAGCACCCTACAGGTAAACTCACTCACCTGGCAGTCTTCAGGAGTGTGGTACTCTGCTAATATCACATCTTGCATTGATGAGAAATTTCTTTTTGTGGAGACTTTAAGCTGTAAATACTTCTGAAATGCTGAGTTTCTCATCTCAACAAGAACAGCTCAGGGATGGACCTGGTGCTCTGTTTCAGTGATCTGGGACACTGTACAGCCTGGGGCTTAGTTCTCTAGGTCTCCAATTCTTATTTATGCTGCTTAAGGCATGACAGATAAAGCCCTTGAAGGTACTAATTAATCTCTCTCTCTTTACTGTTATTTACAGCTGATTAAATACATGATCTTATGAGGAGTTTGACCTGATTAATCAAGGCCCCTCCAAGGGAGAAAGCAACGGTGACTAAATGATGGCTGGTTGGAGGATGTGTGTCCCCGGGAAACTGAAACGGCTAGAAGTTAGTGGTTGAGGGACCATCAGGCAGGTCTGTGAATAAAATCCAGGGTGAAAAGGTAGCTGAACCCAATGGGGAAATAAAGGTGTCTGCTATGACTTTGGTCCCAGAGTCAGTGATCAGAGAGACTCTGTCTCCCTAGCACCGAGAGCGGGGCCTAGCACATAACAGTCGCTCAATAAAAAGTTGTCAAATAGAGGCCTGTCCACCTGATTTATTTTTATGGATTTCCTCTAGTTACCATTCATTTGCCCATCATCCATCCATCCCAACATCCAGCCAGTATTTATGTGCTTATTATATGCGAGGTGCTAAACTACAGGCTACAGGAGATTCAGTGGTAAGCAAACACATGTCCTTAAGTAACATCAGTTACCCCTCTGTTTCAATGGTCTTTTAAAGGAGAGGGCATGATAAATGGTGGGCTGCACAGAAGCGGTATGAACCTGCACTGCATTCTCACTTGCCATCACTATGCCAGAGCCTCTGTGCCTTTGGCAAGTCCTGGCAACTGCTCCTAGTGAAGTCTCATGGTGTGTGCTTCTGAAGCAAAACCTCCATCTCCTGTCCAGATGTGGTGGAGGCACCTGCCCAGACTGAGCAGGACACTGGTCAGCTTCACCCGTGATTCCATTGGAAACTATTTTGTCCTGCTTACTCCTTGGTGAGGAACTAACCTAGGCATTCCCCAACCTTCCCACTTCTTCTCATGCCACTTTACATTCCTTATTTTTTTCTGAGCAGGGAGATGTTCCAAGGGGGCACATCTTGGGTGTGAAGATCTAGGGGCCACATCAAAGCTACAATTTCCTGGTGGTATGAAAACTTCCAGTTTGCTCTGTTAGAATGTTCATCTCCGGAGAAGTCAGTCATTCTCCATGCAGCATCCCTGCTGTCCCCCCACCCCCCAACCCACTGGCCCCTGCAATTTCCTCTTGCTGCAAACAGGTAAGAAACAACTTCCCGTCTCTGTCATCACTTCAAAGAGAGTAATATAAATAAAGGGCCCAATAAGGAATCCTGAAAATTGTTTCTCCTCAAAGAACAACATGACCACTCATCTAAATACAGAGATGGGTCTATATTCTAGAGCATGGTCTGAAATTTGGAAGAAACGTTCTTTACTATTACTAAGTTTACCCTCTGTTTTTACTTTAGTTCTATGTAGGTATGTAGATTTTTTTTTTAATTATCCCAGTTTCTGCCTTTCCACAGTACTCTTCTGGAAATTTATAATTTGGTGACATTCAGACCTGGGTCTTTATGCTACTTTGCTCTGCAATGTGCTTTGCAAGACCATTGCTTTCAGTACTAGGTCATGGCTGTACATTACACACTCTAGACATTGTCACAGAAGCCATAGAACTGAGAGCACCATATTGATTCTGATTTTCCTCAGTGTTTGTGGAGCGGGAAAGACAGAACTCACGACCCCACTCTAAAAGTGGGGAGCCAAGGCACAGAGAGGTAATCTACCCAAAGTCACAAACAACGAAGAGACAGGTAAGATCACCTACACACTTCTCAGTGCCTTATCCAAGGAAACCACGTCGTGTCCATCTCTAATGAGTATGCACACTTTGGAAGTGAGTAGTTTTACATGGACTTTCTATTAAGGCTTCCAACGCCCTCCAGGGAATCAGGAATCACAAGGTAAGAACAAGCATTATATTAACCTTTTAGTTAAACACCCTTGACTCACAAAGCCAACTGTTACAGCTTACTGACAACCTGGTTACTGACAAGAAGACTCTTCAAGGGAAAAGTTCACCCATTCAAGAAATAAACAGATCCTTTCCTGGTTTTACATCTGAAGTGTAACATGGAAGCACTGCTTCCTTCTAAACAAGACTCCAGCACCTGTTTTAGTATGTGATGGGGAGAGGGGCACCGACATTGTGTGTGTGTGTGTGTGTGTGTGTGATACCAGGGACAATTCTGTCCAGCAAAACATATGAAATATATTTAACATTGTAGTTCTCTACCCTGATTCTTTTCTTCTTTTGGTAACTTTTATTTCTTGATCCTGATTTATTGTAAAAAGTAATGTTTTACTTCCCACCCTTCCTGATGAAGGCAGATGTGGGTGGGTGTATATGGTGGGGGGAGGTCAATTTCACTTCATGGAAGGGAAGCACTGGAGGAGGCCTGAAGACAACTAAATTGGGCTGTTTGGACCAGGTAGTGGCAGGTTTGTCCCCCAGAAGCTAAATGACCGTCTGTCTGTGATGCACTGCTCCTTCCAACACCAGGAATCCAGATTCCCAGAAACAAACTTGGTCAACAGCAGCCCTCCTGCCTCCCAACTCCAGGTCAAGAAAGGCACAAAGAAGACCAACAAATAATACTGAGGCAGCGCTTTGGGTCCAGGGGGACCGTGAGGTACCAGAAGAGTGCTGATGCCCCCATCTGACCGATGGGAAAGGTGAGGCACGGAGAGACTGATTAACTGCTTTCAGTGATAGGTGAGAGGGTCCCAGGAATTGAAAGGGGAAAGATTCTTTTTCCTTGCTTGGGGAAGGGAGAAGATACACCATCACCAATGGCGAGCACAACTCTCCACAGCAAAGAGGCAATTCCAGCTCTTCAGCCACCACAGCAAAGTGTCCTCAGAGCCGCTGTGGTGATTCCATCATAGAGTGAATCCTACATTCCAAGTTCTCTGGGGCCCACCCTTGGGACTGCATCAAGGGCTGGAGAATTAGGCAGAATTGGCCTGGGCAGGCACTAAGGTACTCTGCTTTTAAGGCATAGCCGCTGTCTCCAAGGCGGGGGTTCCACATTGGAAGGTGGGCATCAGACAGATTCCCCCAAGACTACCCTGCATGAAAACTTAACTGGAATACTGCTGGCTAAGGAGCCTGTCTCCCTCCCCCCACCCCACCCTACCCTGTGCTGGGGGCTTCCACTACAGCTAAATTGCATCACCAAACAAACTGATGTCTGTGTCACTTGGGAGAACGAGGAGAGAGAGATGCGAATTTATCATTATTTGCAGATTGTCTAACTAGAAACCCTAGAGGAATCAACTGAAATACTATCAGAACTAAGATCAGAATTTGTCTGTGGCAGATTAAAAGTCAAGCACACAAAAACCAATCCTTTTTGGGGTCACGTGGATGTAAACTTACACCTTCAAAGAGCTGTGCTTTTCCTCCAAGCCCTCGAGCTTTGTGCAACTTGCCATATTTTTAGAAATGGAGGTGAACCAGCCAGGGAGATGCTGCCTCAGCTGCTGTAACGGGAGGCACCTTGAACACCAGCCTGGGGTGACTGCTACGGAAGGGGGTAGTAATCTCTGGACTCTCCCCTGGGGGTGGGGGGCTTTCCCCAGACTTTTCTTCCAGTGCAAAAGATGCAACTTGGCAAGAGGCCTGTGTGAAAAACACCAGGAATGGATGTGTCGTCAAAGATTGTGCTATGTCATTTCCAAACGAAGTCAGTTTTTTAAAAGCAAAGGCGACAGACTGACAGGTCTCATACGTCTGTTCTTTCATTGCCTCAAAGGTCAGAAGCCTGAGAAGGCCATGGTGCTGTGCCCCTACGGGGCGCTCCCACGATCTGGTCAAAGGAGCCAAGAGAGGCCCCACGGGGCTGCAAGTGACTGGACGTCCAGTGCGGCGGTCATTTGCGGTCCAAGCTGGCGTGCAGCTGGGCCTCCCGCACCATGCGGTCGAAGGAGCGAGTGTTGGTTTCCTCGCGAACCTTCTCCCGCACGTGGAAGGAGGCCCGAGCTGTGGAGCGAGCGCTCTCCAGCGCGCTGCGCCGCTCCCGAGACAGCTGCTCGCTGCGCTCCAGCTTGCGCCCGATGGCCTGGAGCAGCTCACGGCGGCGGCAGTCTTCGTCCCTGTCCACCTTCTCCTTGTTGGCGCGCTGGGTCCGCTCCTTCTCCAACCGATTCTGGCCCACCCGCCGCGCCTTCTGCTGCACTGCCTCCTCTGCAGCCTGCGTTGCTTGCTGCAGGCGTCGCTCTCCTACTCGAGCAAGCGCCTCCAGGTGGGCCTGATGCTCCCGGTCTTTGCGCTCCGCTGCCTCCTTGGCCCGCCGGCCCTGCAGCTCTTCTCGTCGGGCCCGCTCCCGCAGATCTCGGGTGCGTTGCTCCACCAACTGCTCATAGTTCTCCTGCGCGCGGCCCAAACTGGCCTCTAGGGAGCTCCTCAGTCCCTCTCGATTCTCCCGCTCCTGGCGGACCCGGCCTTGTAGAAGCGCCGCGTGGCGCGCCTGTTCCACCCGGCTCAGCTCCCGCTTCTCGCGCTGCAGCTGGCCCTCCTGCCGCTGCTTGGTGCGCGCCACGCGTTGGGCTCGCTCCCTGCGGACCCGCTCTGCCCGTTCTCGCCCTTCCTGCAGGCCCTCCTCCCGCTGCTTCAGGTTCTGCTCCTGCTGCAGCTTGCGCAGCCGGTCCTCCTGGGCCGCGCGCTCCGCCCGCTCCCGCCGCAGCAGGCCCTGGTGCTCCGCCAGTTCCCGACGCCGCTCCTCGCTGCGCTCATACTGCCACTGCCGCTGCCGCGCCACCTCCCGCTCCTCGCGGCCCCGGCGGCCGCGCCGCTCCTCCACCTGCGCTGCCCAGGCCCGGCGGCCCTTCTCCAGGGCGCGCCGCTTCTCCCGCTCCTCCCGCTCCCGCCGCTGCTCGGCGCGCACGCGTTGCTGCTCCCACTGGCCGTGGGCCGCAGCGCGCTGCTCCAGCAACAGGCGCTCCTCCTGATGCTTTGCCAGCATCAGCGCCGCGATCTTCCGGTCGCGCTCGGGCACCACGCGCAGGCCCCGCTCTGCGCGCACTTGACGCACGATGCGCTCCACGTGCTGAGCGGTCTGCGGCGAGTGGCTCAGGTCGCCGAGGCTGAAGCTCCGGCTTGTGATCGGGACCAGGGCCAGGGCAGACGGGCGGCCCACCGGGTTGGGGGCGGAGGACGCGGACCCCGCCGGGTAGCTGTTTCTGGCCGAGCCCCGTGACGACCAGGAGGACGATGACGCGCCGGACTCAGAACTGAGGGCGCCCTCACGCCGGCGGGACAGCGAGTCCAGTGAGTGGCTCTTCCGACCTCCCCGCGAGCCCGCGGGCGGAGGTTGGGTCCGGGCTGGGGAGGGGCTGGAGGAGGCCTTGCGGGTCGCGCGCGGCGCTGGCGAGGCCGGGAGGCTGGCGCTGCTGCAGCTGCTGCTGCTGCCGCCCGCGCTAGAGGCCGAGGCCGCCGTAGCCGCGGGGCCCAGCGGCGTGAAGAGGCGCCGCTTCTCCTCGCGCACAATGCGCTCGCGTTCGGCCCGGCACTGCTGCAGCTTGGCGCGTCGCTCCGCCTCGTAGGCCTCGTACAGGCCGGTGGCCACTCGCATGGAGCGTCCCGGTGCCTCGCGCACCAAGTCTGCCAGGGCCCGTGGCAGCAGCTCCACCGGCTTGACCGCGCAGCGGGCGCAGGCCTCCAGCGAGCGGGGGCTGGTCAGCACATAGCGGCTGCCCTCGGCCTCCGGACAGTCGAAGTTGAAGAGGTCGAGGTGCAGCATCGGGGACTGCTCCCGCCTCCCGGCTTCAGCGGTACATGGGACTTCAGCCTTGTGGGGCCCCGCCGCCGAGGCCGAGGCTGAGGAGGCCGCAGGCTGCTGGGCACCCTGGGCATCTGGGGGCACCGATGCGGCGGCACCTTCCCCTCCCGAGCCTCCAGGCTCCTCTCCCGCCTTCTCCTCTTGAGGAACGGGATCCACCATGGCTGAGTCTTTATGTAGCGTCTCTGTGAATGACGAGGGAGGGACATTGAGGAATACATTTGAAAGCAGTTCTCCCCTCTCCATTCATATTCACCTCCTCCCAACTTAATCCGCTTTAGGATTTAGGCTCAGAGGCCGGGTGGAAAGTAAGTCATAATACAGATGCCCTAAAAAAATCCATGGGGGGCGAGGGTTACTGGTGTATAGAGAGCAGATTTCACCTCTCTTAGCCCCTTAAATTCCCCTGTGGAAGTGTAGGACCGAGGCCTTTGGTCAAGCTCCCCTAGGCGTCTGGCCCGCTGTTGCAATTCCTTCCAGCCGCAAGTTAAGACGAAAAGATCGAGGTGCAGGCAGTAGCCGACCGGGGAGGCGCTGGAGGATCCCCGGGAGGATTAGGGTATTTGTTTGTAGCTTTGTAGGAACAAAAAAAGGAAGAGGCCGTTCATCCCCAAAGCGCATTGCCGCAGTGGCCCCATTTGCTTAGGAAGAAGTTGATGGCTGATTCCCCGCTTCCCAAGGACACTCAGGCCGGGAATGACGGAAGGACTAAGAGAAATGCTTCATCCCCAAAAGGCCTCTCGGGGAGGGCTGATGGATTCTCCATCCTCCCTCTTGGGCAGGGCTTACTAGGAACTGTGCACGCCTCCCAACCCCCCAGCCCCCAACCCCCACCGCCGGTGTTTTCTGGGGATGGAGGTGTCTGGCTTCTCCCAGATGCACCCGATCCCCTCCGTGTCTGAATGTGCTAAACGCACCTTTCATCCCAGTCTAGGCTCGGACACCGGCCTCCGGCTGCCCTGGAAGTCCCCCCACTATATCCAAGAGAGATGGACTCCTGGAGCTCAGTGAACAGGGCCAGGCCAGTGCTGGACGCTCCGGGTCCCAGGGCGGGCTCACTCACCGCAGGTCCGGAGCTCCGGCCCCGCGCGAAGGGGCTTTTGTTCGCAGTTGCAGCTCTCGGTTGAGCCTCTTCAGTCCTCCCGCCGGCGGGGTCGGGTTACTGCCGGCTGCGGCGGCGAAAGGAGCCTCAGCTGCCACCGCAGGCACCGCCAGCGTCTCTCCATGGGCCAACGCACACCCCAGACGCTACCTAAACGCGGGCGGGGGAGTGCGACAGGGTCTCCCTAAAATAACGCAACTCTGCTCTCCCCTCACAGTGATTTTTATAAAAGGAAGCAGCAGGGTTCCATCGCTGCAGCATCCAACGCCGCCTCTCCAACCGTGAAGGTACCGCAGGTCTTTCGATGCCCCCGGCGCCTCCTGGTGGACACTCAAGGATGTTGGTTTATTTGCTTAGAGGCGAAGGAGACTTGAAAATAAGATACTATAAAAATGTTTGTATTCTATATAAAACGTATATATGGTTTATATATGAAGTATTCTCACCAAGAAACCCTATTCTTTCAGCACCTTAACTGGGTAGAATGAAGGAATAGCTCTATTTGTTTCTTGAGGGACCCTGAAAAGCAAACAAACTCGCTCGTGAATAATTGTGTATAAATATGGCTCCTGATCAAAATCATGATTTTATTTTTAAAGAAAAGCCAAGAACAGATAGGTTTGAGGCAGACAGAAGATGTGTGACTGGTGTTTAAAGCAACATACTAGTACATCCTGATTCCAGATAATACAAATGAAAACCAGTTAGTGCCACTTAATAAGAGTGATTTTGAGACACCTTTCCCACCTCTTTCCCATATTTTGAGTGGTAGTGGTTATAGGAGGGAGATGGGAGGCATGTTTGAGGGAGGGCTTCAGGATGGATGAGACATAACTTCACAGAGTTTAGTGAACTCTGTTGTTAATGACTTTGACATTATCACACAGGCAGCAAGGAGCAAGGGAAGGGCTTAAGGTAGAAAATGACATAATTTGACTCTACTTCTATTTTTAGGACCATAACTATGGCAACATTGGAGTGAAGTCTTTAGGAGGGCTTTAAGGAGGTGGGAGGCCCAGTTAGCTGGCTGCTGCCATCAACCAAGGCAGGAAGGATTGGGACCTGAGCAGGGACAATAGTAGGAGGAATGCACCTGGTGGAGTTGGGAGTATACAGATTCCTGAAATAGAGAGTAAAAGGACAGAGCTTGACTCTGCAGCCCGAGGAGCAGTAAAGGGCTGGAGCAACAAGGTGGCTGGCTGTATCAGAGACTGAGAGAGTGGATCCAGGAGGGAGGGTTAGGCGGTATGGAGGGCAGGGAAGGATGGGCCCCTTTGCAGACCACTGGAGTTTGAGGTGGTGCTTCTCAGCTGGTGGCTGGGTAAGTTGTGTCAGAGATCTGAGTTAGAGCTAGAGTTTAGGGAGTCAGCACCATTTACGAGGCTATTAAAATCAACAGTGTGCGTGAGAGCACCCAGGAAGGGCAGGAAGGGCAATAAGGGAGGTCTGTAGGGCATTGCTGGGGCTGCTAAGAGAAAAGGTGTCCATGATGGGAACTACTGGTGGGGACAGGCAGGAAAGTGATCTTGCATCTGCTGACAGTAGAGCACTTCATGAGGAGGGTGCGCCCCCTAGTGTTAAGATCTTAGAGTTAAAAAAAACTCATCTGGATGCAAATAAATTCTGAAATGTAGCAAGAGGGTCTTAGGTGCTATCAGTAAGGATAGCATTAGTATCATACAGGGTTTGATGCCAAATTCAGGGGCTGAGGTCAGTGGGAGGTGAGAAAGAGTTACTCACTCTTGATATTTGGATAAGAGTGTTAAGTACTGTGAAGGGTTTGAGATTTTATCCTATGCACATGCTAACACATTAGCCTGCCACAGTTTCATAGATGATTGCAGGAGACAAGAAAGGCCTGGGTCAGAAACAAAGGACTTTGTTACTTACTGTAGAGCAGGCAGCATGAGATTCATGTTTTTGTTGGCTCTCCTTGCTCCATGGGGCAAAAGAGAGGTGGGCCCAGACAGATAGAGCACACATAGTGTGTTCATGTCACAGCTGAGTGACCCTAAGCTTAATAAACCCTAGCCATTTAAAAGGAGCTACTAGCTCCTTTTAGCTGCTAGCTCCTACTAGCAAGCCTGATCAAACTTTGCTCCAAAGGGAGATACGATCTTTATGATGCTGGGTGGAAAATAAATCTTCCCTCTGACCTATAAGGAGACTTCACCTCTATCTTCCAAGGATGCTTGCTGGACAAACATCTTTGATTTAGTTTAGAATAAAAAAACCTTTGCAAGACAGGCAAAATGCCATGAATTGCTCTCAGCAGAGAAAAGGAGCAGTTGGTCTGATGACTTGTAAGAGGTGAGGTTGAGATTTGGCCTGGTCCTATCTGATCCTGAGTCGGGGCCCATGTGGAATTAAATATCTAGATGTGTGGTTCAGGTGGGGAGTGAGTGAAGTGGGGAAGCCAACCTCTCTCAACCTCAGTTTTCCCCTCCTTTAATATAGTTTCATTAAGTTACTTCAAAGATTAATAATCTTTGCTACATAAATGTCATCTTTGCCATTAAATGAGAACAATAATAACTATGTTCCAGAGAGATACTCAGAGTTAAGGAGACTTTATGTAAAGTACCTAGGCCAATCTATTGACAATAAACAGTGATAAAATAGTTACCATTTATTTTGTTAAGCCTCGTCTTATAGATGTGTTCAGATTCAATAAGGAAACATCTGTGAAAATTGCAAGTTTTTTGGGGGGAAACCCAACAAATGTAGTACCCTTATTCAAGGAATAATTCTTCATCTGTGGAAGCCATGGAAGGAGAGGGGGCTCTGAAATAAATCAGTGACCTAGCCAGTCAATTTAGCAGAACCAGCTTGGCGATCAGTGGATTGCCACTGACTGGTCAGATACCTCTCACCTTTTACCTTCACGTGCCTAGGCTATCACAGGACATGGGGCTTCACCAGGTTAAGTACTCATTCCTTCAGGCTGGGGCCCTAGTTGGCCAAAGGTCATGGATGTTAGGCCTAACTTTATTGTGAGCAGAAGAAATCAGCCCAGCTTGGGGCCACCAGCCTGACCCCTGTGAGTGCTGTAGTGGACATGGTGGTGAGGAATGTGGGCTTAAAATCAAACAGACTAATAGTTCAAATGCCAACTCAGCGAGGTGCTAAGATCTGAGGCACATTTCTTGGTCCTTTTGAGTCTCAACTTCCTCAAAAGAGGCAGACACAACATGGACTGTTATTTTACCTTGCACAGACTCTTATGGACAATAATTTAAGTGCGCTGTTAGATCAATTTAATGTCAGAGTTCACTGTCTTAGTTTGGGCTGCCGTAACAAATTACATGCACTGAGTGGCTTAAACAACATTGGACAAACATTTATTTCTCACAGTTCTGGAGGCCGGGAAGTTGGAGATCAAGGTCCTAGAAGATCTGATGTCTGGTGAGAACCTGCTTACTGGTTTGCAAATGGCTGCCTTGTTGTCTATGCACATGGGAGAGTACTTTTCTCTTGTCTTATAAGAAGAACCTTATAAGAGTTTAATAGACATTCTTGTAAGGACACTAGTCCCAATGAGGTCACCATCCTCATAACCTAATTACTTCCCAAAGGCCCCATCACTAAATGCCATCCCTTTGGGAGTTAGGGTTTCAACACATAAATAGGGGTGGGGAGGAGACACAAACATTCAGTCCATAGCACTCACTTAATTTAGACCAAAAACAAAACAAAATCCATAATGCAATGTAGACATTAATATCTCCATTTAAATTCCTTTTTCTCAGCCCCACTACCCACCTCAGCTCTGAGCTTATGCTCACCTCCTTTCTTCTCAACATAATCCTATTTGTAGAATATAGATTATTCATTCCAAAGTTCTAAATCAAGAGTTGGTGAATAGTGATCTGTGGCGAAATCCACTGACTGTTTTTGTAAATCAAGTTTTTACAGTCGTGTGCTAAGTGGTTCACAAAGTGTCTATGCTGCTCGTGGGGCAGCAACAACAAAATCAAGTAGTTTTGACAGTCTGTAACTGATAAAGCTCAAAATATTTACTATAGGACTCTTCACCCAAAAACCTTGCTAATTCCCGTTCTGATGACTGATAACCTGTGCCAGATATCAACGTAGCCGTGTACCTCCAAATTCACTTTAGAACCTTCCTGGGACCATGGAAGGTTAAGTGTTCGTTACCAGGGAGCACGATGTTAAAGTTAGCCGGTAGAGGGCGCTGAAGGGACCCCGCAGGAAGAAGGGGCTTCTGGTTCCTGCGTGCTGAGCTGTTGGTTTGTTCTAGCAGGTTTGTGGGTCATCCTGTAGCACCCTGCTCCAGCTGCTTGGCCAGGACAGTCTCTTGGTGACCTCAAAGTCCTGGCCCAGGTGTAGTGACCGCCTTCCCACACCTTCCTGAGGGAACACCAGCTGCTCTAAGCCTTGTGACTGTAGTACACTATCCCTCACCAGCATCGGCTCACTCGACCAGGGAAGATTGTTTCCTGCTCACCCAGCAGCTGTGCAGCAGCTCTGCGCAGAACAACTTCTCTGTCACAATGGGCTGCAACCACATCTCCAGAGAGACCTGAACCCCAACTTTGAGGAAAGAGCTCCCGTTCCAACCTGTCTCTCCTGAGTACTCTCAGCTTAGAGAACCCTTGAGAGTTCCCTTTATGTGTTTATATTCACACTCCTTTCTTAGCTTAATCCTCTTCGTATCAAGCTTCCTTTGTGTACATGACTATGTGGTTTCTGTGTCCTGTTTAGGACACAAACCAGCAGGTGAAAGGTAACAGTCATTAAAGGTAGAATGTTTTATGTCGTGCTTTATTGAAATAAGCCATGTTCTTCAGAGTGGGAAATTAGAAAACACGGAGAAAAGGAAGGGAAAAATCACCTGCAGCAAAACAGTCCTCCAAAGCCCGCCAGTGTGGTGGCAGCGTGGCGTGTAGGTGGCAGGACTTGTAGTCTGTGCGAGGACAGGCCCACGTCGGTTTCTGCTCCTGGTTGCGTAAGGCCTGGCATTCGCAGGCCTCCCTGCTGATGCCTCCATGAGAGGGGATGGAGTCTTAGTGCTGTTTTTCCCACCATAGGTACTGTGACCTCAGCAAAATATTTTGAACCATGAAGCCTCTTCGCTGAATCTTCAGAGTTAAGCATCATAAGCAGGTGATGCTGTGTTTGAGAACTGTCCTGTGGGCCAGGAAAGGACAACCTGCACTAAACAATGAAGGTGCGTCAGCAAGGAAATCTAGAGGGACTTTTGCGGTAAGTCTGATGGGGCTTTCTCTCACTTCTGGAAAAGGCCACGCCCCATTCCATCCACAGACTTTGTGTGTGACACTGGACAAGTGTCCTCATTCCTGAGGATGCCAGGCACTGGGGGTGCCGCCCCAAGGGCATTTGGTCTGTGGGAGGTCTGTTAATGGTTCTGCTTGAAAGCGCGGCTGTTGCTCCAGCAGGTCCAGTCTCCCTGCCTCTTTGGCTGGGTTGTCTGCTGTTGGCTGCAAGCCCCCGTCTGCTCAGGGCCACAGGCCCCTTCCATGTGCAAAGAGGCTACTCTGAAGTTACAGCTCCTGTTCCCCACAGGCATCTTCCCCAACACACACACACACACACACACACACACACACACACTCACTCACACTCCTTTTTCTTTAATGGACAGTCTTAACTTCAAACATTGTACGCCACTGCCCCCATATTGTCTTAGAACAGTCATCTTGATGCTTGCATGTGGAGATTCAGAATTCAATCATACTCTAGATCTGGAGGTGGGGCCCTTTCTTTTACATGTTTCTCTGGGGATCTGGAATCTGCCTTTAGACTCCCTTTTACCTATCAAAATATGTTACTCTCTCTTTTTTTTAATTTTTTTTTAAAGATTTATTTATTTATGCATACAAGTTGGGGTGCAGGCCAGAGGTATGAGGCAGTGAGAGGATTCACCAGAGACAGAGTGGGGAACAGAACATGCAGATCAACTGAAATACACCACTGAGGGGAGCAGCGGGCGAGGCAGGAGAGGTGTACTGCGCTGAGCTCAGCCGGTTGCATAACCAGGGAGGCCCACTCACAGGAGAACAACAAAGAATGCACTGGAAACTTTGTTTAAAAATTGCTTAGTTAGGAGGGCCTCTCTGGGGGTGCAAGGGGTTATCCAGAGCCAGTGCAGCACAAGGTCAACCCGACCCACATGGCGCAGCAGACCTCTCCTGTCCACCTGCTGCTCCCCTCAGCAGTGTATTTCAGTCAGTCTGTCTGTTCTGCTCCCCACTCTCTCTCTGGTGAATCCTCTCACCCCCCATACCTCTGGCCTACACCCCAGCTCTTGTATGCATAAATAAATAAATAAATCTTTTAAAAAAATGCTTAGCTAAGAAGTACAGGAATACTGACAAGGATAAGGTAGGGTTCTTGCCTGGAGGCCAGTTGCAGTAATAGGAAGGTAAGTAATAAGAGTTAAATCAGTTATAAGAGTTGCTAAACGTATAAACAAGTGATCACAAGTCGGAATGTGATGGATGCATTATTAATGAGTTCACTGTTAATTATTACTAAATGGTAATTGGCACTTACTGTCCAGTGATGGGTTAATGGTTCAACCTCTGAGTCTGATTTCCTTTCTTGAATGTGTTCATTTGCTAGGGCCACTGTAAGAAAACACCATAGACAGGGTGACGTCAGCTACAGAAATTTATTGTCTCACAATTCTGGAGGCTGGAAGTCCAAGATTGTGGTGTCAGTAGGCTCGTGCTATGATCTTTCTCTCTGACTTGCAGATGACCACCTTGTCATTGTGTCCTTATGTGTCCCTCTGAGTTTCCTATGTCCTCATCACCTTATATGGACACCCGTCATGTTGGATTGGGGCCACCGCAAGGCCCTGCCCTGATTAAATTACCTCCCCAAAGGTCCGACGTTCAGTCATGTTCTGAGGTACTAGGAGTCAGGATGATAACTAATGAGTTTTGAGGGGACACAATTCAGCTGATGATGTCAATGGATGGAAATAGTGACTCCTGGCTCTCTCCAGTCCTTCAGATTCTAAGTGCCTGCTGTGCGCCAGCACCAGGATTAATGAAGCTCTGTGCTACTGGAGTCTATAATGGGGGAGACAGTTACAAGCCATCACCCAGGTTTCTTAAACGAGAGGGACTGAGAGAGGTACTGATGGAGACTGTCCTAATCAGGCACAAAAGAGGTAGCCCCAGGGCCTCCCTGGTGGCGCAACAGGTTAATGGCAGCACTGTGAAGCTATCCACAGCCACTGCTGCAAGAGTTCAATACCCGGCCAGAGAGATTCCCACATGGTGCAGCAGACCTCTCCTGCCTCACCCACTGTTCCCCTCAGCGGTGTATTTCAGTTGATCTGCATGTTCTGCTCCCCATTCTGTCTCTGATAATCCTCTCACCACCCCATGCCTCTGGCCTGCACCCCCCGCTTGTATGCATAAATAAATAAATCTTAAAAAAAAAAAAAAAGGTAGTTCCAGCCTGGGCTTAGACAGCAGCAGCAGTGAGGACAGGGAAGACAGAACTGTCAAAGTATTCATAGAGAGCACCAAATCCTAGCCACCAGACCACCAGGGAGCATGATATTCGTGGGAGAAAGTCACCAAAATTGAGGAGTGGCTAGGTCTGAGGTGATAGAAACCTAGGTCTTAGGTTTCTGACTTGGACAGTTGGATGGGGTAGTCGGGGTGAAGGGAAATACCATCTTCTGAGTTGGAGAAGGAAGAAGAACAAATTTTGGGCAAAAATAATGAGTTCCTCTTCGGACTTGTTTAGTGGCCAGACCCATCAGGTGTCTAACCCAAAGTCTAAGAGCTTGAGCTTCATTGTCCGCAAACCTGGGTTCAAGTCTCAGCGGGTCTGTGTCCTGGCTGGGTGATGCTGGAAGAGTTGCTCAACCTCTCTGAACTGCCACTGTTCGTAAATTAAATGGGTTTAGTAATATCTACCTTACAAGGCGTTGTTGAGAATTAAATGAGATGACATATGTTCAGCATACAGCAGAGTGTACCCACGTACCTGGTACACAGAAAGAGCTCACTAAAAGGAGGCTTGTTATGAAATTATGAATAAATCCAAACTTTTGGGGGAGGGGCTTGATTACCTTTGTGCATACAGACCCTGTCTCTAAGTCGGATTTCAGTTTCTCTGCTCTACTTGCAATGGTGCCCTCTATTTGTTTTGCCCTTTGTTCTTAGAGGTCAGAGGATTTCCCTGATGCTCAGCTCTTTGATAGAGCTGGGTACGAGGGAGGATTATTTTGTTTACTGAAGGCAAATTTTGAGACGAGAACTCAGTGCTTACTCCGCATGTTCACCTCTGGGTGACACCCCTCCTCTGCTTATTTGCTCGTGGTTCTAGTTTCAGAAACACCAAACCCAACCCCTAAACCCAGAGGAGTGCTGAATGCACCTGAGAGACAATTTCACAAGGGAGCTTAAAGAAAATATTGCCTAGTTTTGGCGGTAGGAATGCCTTGTCCCTCCACTTCTCTGAGCAAACCACAATGTTTCACACTCAGTGTCTGCCTTTGCCACTTGTAAGCAATGCCTCACTAGCTCCTTCTTATCTCAGCAAACTCAACTCCGATGTCACCTCCTTAGTGAAGCCTTCCCAGATTGGCCCTTCAGTCTGGGTTTGGCACCTCTTCCTTGTGCTTTTACCACACCCTGAGCATTGCATTTGGGTGAAACTCTGATACATATTTTTAAGCATTTGATAATAGAGAATTTCAAACATTAACAGAAATAGAATAAATGATCTAGTAATGTTATTCTTCCCTGAACTGTAACATCTGACTTTATTTGGTTCACCCATTAGATAGTGATGTCTATGAGAAAAAGACCTGTATTTCATATTTTGTTCCTCAGCCCCTGCACCTGACATAGATATCAATAAAGGTTTGAGGAATAAATGGAAGTACACTTGGTCCCATTTCTCTATGCATATTCGTCCCTCTTTCCTCCTTCTGGAGAGGCTTTCCCCATCTGTACCTCAGTCTTCAAGAGACAAGCAGGGAAGCAGCCACGGGCACTGCCTGCAGCGCTCAGGACTGAGTGTGGCTTGAGACCCCTCCTCCACCAAAGGCTGGTGTGGGCTCTGGGACCACACACACATGTCCGTATTTCAGCTCTGTCTTTCTTTTTATGAATGTGACAACTTAATTAACATCTCTGAGTCTCAGTTACATTATCTGTAAAAACAGAAATTATGTTTCTCTGCAGAGCTGTTGTGAGGATCAAATGAGCAACCCAATTGGTTGGCACACAGTAGGTATACGATAAATGCTAGTTTCCTTTCCTGTGGGTTTGGTGTTGATTGCAAGGAAATGACTTCATTCTCCGGAGGAAGAATGGTTGCTATTCATTATGCACCTGGAACAATGACAACATGGTTCTTTGGAAAATCCCGGCTTCCCCTGCCCAGGCAGAGGAAATGGTACGTCAGCTACCCTGCAGGCCTCTGTTCTGATCAGGGAGGTCAGGCGAGTCAAGGCAAAGTGAGTAGGGGCAGGAGGGTCCCTACTCTATGCCCCCCCAGTTCTGTTTGTCCGTTCTTCCGTGCATTTTTTCCAGGTCGCTTCGTCCTTGAGTGCCTACTGTGTTCAGGCTGGGTACTCGGACCTGCTGGTGAACAGACAGATGTGGCCACTGTCCTCAGCATCTGTGGTGTTTGTGGGTGGGGTGGAGGGAGAGACAGGTACACAAAAGATAAGGGGTCTGAATGAAAAGTGTGGTCTATGAGAGGGAATAGCAGGGGACCCTAACGTACTTTGGAGGATGGGGTGGGGGCTTCCTTGAGAAAATGACACTGAAGCCAAGATAAGAATGACGAATGGGAGTTAACCTGGTCAAGTTCATGGGGAAAAGAAAATCCTTCATCCTTTCACTTTTGTCTTGCCCTGTTACCCCATCAGCTTGTGGGCACCCCACCCAGAGCTCCCTGTCACAAAGTTCTACCTGGGCCTCGTCTCCCAACCTCCTAGCCCAGCCCCTCTGGCCCTCTCGCTGGCTACAGGACCTAGCATCTCCTTCTCACCAAGGAAGTCATCCTAAGATGACAGCTGAGAAATGTGTCCCCTCCAGGAGTGCTTGCCTTCTTTCTACTCAGAAAGGGACAGATTTGAAACACAGAATCTCAAGCACTCTGGCCAGTGTTTTGGGGAATCACAAATGACTACTGACTCTGTCCTGAGCGCAACCCCACAAGGCAATCTTCCCTTTCTCCCTGTGTCCATGAAACCTTTCTCTTCTCCCCACCAGAGCAAGCTGGCATCACCCAGAGCCTATCCTTCCTGCTTTGGCACAGTTAGAGGCCAGGGCCCAGGGCAGCCCAGGGGACTGGGGAGGGCACACAGGTGTTCTGTTGCTGGGCAACAGGAAGCAGCTCAGCCCAGGGCAAAAAGGGAACTTGACGTCAGTCATGCCTGAGGTCAGCCACCAGATGGCCTGTGAGCCAAAAAGGGAAAGGATTGGTAAGAGGGGGACCAGAATATTTTCACTTCCTTTTCTTGACTAGGCTGGCAGATCAGGGCCATGCTGATAATCAGAGTGTGAGTGGTGTACTGAAGGCTCTTCTTGCTCTTTTCAACTAGTATGTCTCTAGAGATACACTACTTAGAAGTGTTTCTTTACATAAAGAGCTTCCTCGTTCCTTTTCATTGCTGCATAGTATTTCTTGTTAAGGTAGATAATAATTTAACTGGGGAAAGGGCATCTTAAAGATGTTTGCTGATGTCTGTAAATCATTTAACAGAAGTATGCTCGATTTACAGCAGATAATCCCTATACCCACTCTAGTTACTGGAACTAGTATTAAAATCCAGATCAGGTCAAACCACACTATCTCTGCAAAGATGTACGAAGACTGATCAACAGGGTTTGCCCCTGGAGAGGGGAGCCAGTTGCTGGAGAATGCCCTTCTCATACTTTCTAGAGAGAGTCTGACTGGAAATGAGCTGGGCTGACCTGTGAGGTATAAGGCCCTCAGATTTTAAAGTGTTTGCACATCAACCAGAAAATCGCATTCCTTACAGTAGGTTCTCACAATGGCACATTAGAACAGGCACACTCTGCCTAAATCCATACTCATTCAAGCACATTTGTATGCTGTGCATACCCAGTATACACAGTATACTGGGTAAACTGCAGTTTGAGGGCTCCAGGAGACCAAAGAGGTCAGCGAGAGGGCAAATGCTGTGCATCCATGTGGCTGACTCGGCCTCCCTCTGGGCCCAAGGTCTGAATCTGCTTGCAAATCAGCTCAGGTGTGGAATGGAGAGGAACATCCATGGTGAACATCTTACTGTGCTGGGAGGACAGGGCATACCTCGACCCTCTACAGGACCAGCTTCGTGAGCATGAGACCTGTGCAGTCACACGGGGCTCCACATTTCATGCAGCCCTACACTTAACTTAATGCACTCCTCTTTTTGTCACTCTTCATCATTTTTAAACAAGGGGCTCCATATTTTAATTTTGCATTGTGTACTGTAAATTATGCAGCTAATCCTCTCTATTGTTTATAGGAGAGTGGTGACATGATTTTTTTTTCATTTTTCTTTTTTTTTGCTTTCAGCCTATGCTGGCCAGACCCTGGATCTGCCTGGAGGCCTTCTCTGGGTCTGCGGCCTTTCAACAGAGACTTGGGCTCGAGAGTGCTATGCCTAGACAAGAAGGAGGAAGAGGACGGAGAAGGTGGGCAGGATCTCTGGAAAGGCTTTGTCGCCTGTCTGGCTGACATCTCACCTACTTGCTTCACCACCACACAAAGGTGAGATTCCTCAGGGGAAAAATGAGTCAGCAGCAGCAGCTCACACCAGTGCTCACAGAACTTGGGCCAACTGCTTTTTGGCCTGACCTGAAGCCTGAAGGGGAAAGGGCTGGGTACCTGTTCTGGCCTGGACCCTGGGGTAAGCACATTCTAGGTAGTTCTATCCAGACAGTATTGTGTCTCCACTTTCAGGATAACACTGAAGCTCCAGAGGGTTTAATGATTGTCACAAAGTCACAAGAATATAAAAGTATAACAAAGAAGGAAAAAGTTTAACTTTTAATCCCTTTATCCAGAGGCAACCACTAATACCCTTTGGTGATTTCTGAGTTAGGAACCATCTCTGCAAGAATACACAGGAAAGTTGCAGCAATTGACTGGAAAGTAGTGGTGGGAAACTAGTCTTACTTCTCACTTTGAAGATACTGAATTTTGTACATGAATATTAAAAGGTTATTATTTTACATAAATAATAGTAAAGAGTAGGCTCTTTGGTTTTTTTAAAAAAGATTTATTTATTTATGCATATAAGAACTGGAGTGTAGGCCAGAGGTGCAGGGGGTGAGAGGATTCACCAGAGACAGAGTGGGGAGCAGAATAGGCAGACCTATTGAAATACACTACTGAGGGGGAGCAGTGGGTGAGACAGGAGAGGTCTGCTGCGCCATGTGGGAAGCTCCCTGGCCGATAGAACTCATGCTACAGTGGCTGGCAATAGCTTGATAGCACTGTCTTTAACGCCTAGGCCACCAGGGAGGCCCAAGAGTAGGCTCTTTGAACTATTTAACAAACAAGTTAGTACTTTAATCACTTGAACTGTTTAGGGCATATGGCATGGTTTCCCTACTGATTAAGCTTATCTGTGGTGCATTTAAAATGTGTTTATAAAACTGGCTGGAAGCATGACTTCCCTGAAGCAGGCCTGGGTCTGAGCAGGCAGTTGCTTCAATGTCAGAGACCCTTGACTTCCTGCAGGCTCCATTCCCCATATACTTGCTTGGCAGTTAGAAACCTCATTCTAATTTGGTTGTACCTCTTAGAACCATTTGACCTTGAGTAAGTTACTTGACTTCTTTGAGGAATGAGAGCCCTACTTTCTTCCTAAGTAAAAGAGTTTACAGGACCACAATTCTTTATTCATAACTGAAATCCCCAAAGTTTTAAAGTTTTTTTATTAAAGATTTATTTATTTATACATACAAGAACTGGGGTATAGGCCAGAGGTGTGGGGGTGAGAGGATTCATCAGAGATAGAGTAGGAAACAGAACAGGCAGATTGACTGAAATACACTGCTGAGGGGAACAGCGGGTGAGACAGGAGAGGTCTGCTGCGCCATGTGGGAAGCTCCCTGGTCGGGGATTGAACTTGTGCTGCAGTGGTTCTGGGTAGCTTCATAGTGCTGAGACTTAACTGGTTGCACCACCAGGGAGGCCCACGGTAGAGATTTTCTGATGAAGATCTCTTCAGAAGTTTTCTTGCAGAAACGACTATGGTGATGGATTTTTGCCTAATATTTTCTGAAACTCACAGGTCCTGAAAGAGCCAGTTTATACGGGCTGGGAAGAAATGGGAGTGGGGTTGCTGGGGGCCTGGGGTCTTGGGGCTCTGGCATGGTTAGACATCTGGAGGCTAGCGTTCCAGTACTGAGCATGAGGTAGACTGTAGTAAGAACTGTGTGTCTGTCCGTGTGTGTGTGAAAACTGAAAGAACCAAGGATGTGTTCACGAAGTGAATACTCAGTGCTTCTAAAAATGCTATAGATGGGCCCACTGAGGAAGGGCAGGAGGGCTCTTGAAGGCTGGGACTGGGGCTGGATCTGCAGTCCCTGCTGCATGGCGCTGAGGCCAGAGACTCTGAGGGGCTCTTGGGTGTCTGAATTAAATTGCTTCTGGGGAACTGGAAGTCATGGATTGCTAATTATGTGGTTTTCCTGCAAAATTGCTGTCAAGTTGCTTCTTGTTTTTGAGCATCTATATCATCACTTGTCTTAAAAGTCTTGTCTTCTTCCAAGGCACATTACAGAATAATACTTCAGCATAATCTATGAAGCTGGGGAACCCAGAGAGCAGTAGTGTAGAAAGAATATCATTGTTAACGTGATCACAAGATATTTAAATGCACCATAACTAGAGGAAAGGTATATTGACTGATTCCCCTTAATTCTAAGAGATAAAAAGGTGCATTCCTAGTCTTCTCTCTTAACTATAAATTCCACAATAAACTGTTAGAACTGACAACTATTTCTGCCTGAGGGTTAGTATCAAAGTTGAACTTTAAGTGTGTATGTGACATCTATTAACTCCTCGGGGTTGTAGAGCCTCCAGGTGCTGGGAGGAAGGCCTGGAGCCTGAGCAAGTGGGAGCAGGCCTTCCTTTCTTCTCAGCGCCTTGTCTCTTTCTCCATCCCCAGCCCTTCCCAGCTCCATGGAGATCAAAGCTGCTCCCTCACCATACAAAGCCATTGCTAGAGAAGCCACATAAATGCCGCAGCTCTTTGCTGACTGGGGCTGGGAGTGGTGCCAGTCCAGAGATTTGGGAAGGGAAGCCTTCCAATTACTGGATTAAGCCACAGGAGCAGATGTTGCCTGTGACTCGCCAGCATTCAGAGAGCTGGGCAGACAGCAGGCATGGACTGGGATTTGGATAGTTTAAGGAACTGTTAAACAAGGACAGTGGACACTGTGACAATAGAGAGGTCAAGGACAGGTCAATAATGAGGGTCCCCCAGGGGTCCAAGAGCTTGGAATGGCAGTGAGTCATTTCAGAGAGTGGAACAGCCACAGAACAAAAGTTCCTGCAAATACCTCTCTGACGCCTCAGCCACATTGTACTCAACAGAGAGTCCTCCCTCTTCGGCTTCACATTTAGCCTCCCTGCTTATATATGGGAACAACTGAATGCCTAGACTTTGCAAGGAACTCAGACTTTGAAAAACGGTAGAAATAACACAGGCACTGTATCCATGAACCATGTCTGTGCATAAAAACTAGCTGCTCAGATCTAGCTGCTGTTTTGAGAAGGTGATTGAAGAAACCAGGGGTGCCAGTCAGAAGAATTATCTCTCCACAGGCATGTAGTTCAAAACACTGAGTTGCTGAATCAGGGCAACATGCAAAATAATCAAAGACCAAGAGGCCTGAAAGACATGATGAAGGATACACAATCCTAACTGTATTGCTCTGCATAAGAGCAGCTTTGGGACAGAGACTCGCTATCTCACAGCATCAGAAAAGAACATCGGATTTGGAATCAGGAGTCCGGGTTTGCATCCTACTCTGACACTTGCTGGTGGGCTGACTTAAAGCTAGTTACTTGACTTATCTGAGCCTATGTCCTATTGCTCAAGTCAGTTAAATTACTGCCTCATGGGGTTGTTGTGAATGTGCACGTGCTCCTGTGCAGGGACTTGGGGCACACATGCCATTTATTAGGCGCTGCAGCCCAGATCATCACTGACAATGTGTGTCTGGGGCCCAATGTTCCATTAGCCGAGAACATTCTCTGCTGTCATTGTGCATCTCAGCCCAACTAGGAGGAGGCTTGTTCTCAGGTGGCTACTTCAGAAATTGTAGGTACCGTCCCTTGAGTTACACTGAAGGCTTCAAAAGGTGTCTGCATTTTGAGATCAGTTTTCCCTTTGTCATGTTTTGCCCATTTATTCCTGGCCTTTGGGAGAAAGGTTTTCATCTTTCTAGCTCCCCTGAAATTAATTTTTCTCTGGAAGCATTTCTTACCACCAAGGAAAATTTGGAAAGATTTGCCTCTAGACAGATTTGCAAAGAAGGGAAGGCCAGAGAAGAGGAGGGGAAAATTTGGAACAGCAAATAAAGAAAGTGAAGGGAGATGGAGGTGACCAGGAGCCTGATGCTGGGGGTGGGGGGTCACTCCCTCATAACTGTGGGAGTTTACCCTCCAGCTCTTGTATGCATAAATAAATAAATCTTTAAAAATAAATAAATAAAATGCTTATTTATGCATTCTTTCATTGTATCTTCAATTACAAGAAAAAATTTTGAAATCATCTTACTTATTCATAATTGGTTTATCTGAAGCTTGCTATGAAAATAGTGTTCTTCTCCTTTGCAACAAACTTTAAATCTAATTTCTCTTTCTAAGCCTGTGAATATCAGCTTTGCAACCATGTAGTCGTTTTCAAAATGGAAGATTCTAAACTCCTTGAAGAATTCTAATAATTCCATGGTATGCCCTATTGCAATGTTACTTTTAGTTTCTTGTATGACCGCTACAAGTTTCAGGGAATGGCAGAGGAAGCATTAAAAGGTCACTTAAATTTAAAATCAAAATAAGGGCCTCCCTGGTGGCGCAAGGGGTTAAGTCTCAGCACTATGAAGCTATCAGCAGCCACTGAAGCATGAGTTCAATCCCTGGCCAGGGAGCTGACCCACATGGCGCAGCAGACCTCTCCTGCCTCTCCCGCTGCTCCCCTCAGCAGTGTACTTCAGTCGATCTTCCTGCTCTGCTCCCCACTCTGTCTCTGGTGAATCCTCTTACGCCTCCATACTGCTGGCCTATACCCCAGCTCTTGTACGCATAAATAAATAAATCTTTAAAAATAAATAAATAAAAATAAAATTAATGAAACTCATTTGTGTAAAGAATTAAATCAGCTTAGAAAAATTCTTATGTAAGCATCACCAGCTCCAAATGCATTAAAATTTATATTTTGAAATAATTTATCACAAATTATGCCAATGTCATCAAAGTCCATAAAACATTCTTAATAGCTCCAGTAACAGTTGCACTGGCAGAAAACTCCTTCTCAAAAGGAAAAATTATTGAAAATAATTTGTGATCTTGCATTTGCCCAGACAACTAACATCACTCTTGATTATATTGATTGAAATAAAGTTGCTAAAATTCTAAGTTTTTTTTTTTAAAGATTTATTTATACATACAAGCTGGGGTACAGGCCAGAGGCGTGGGGCGGCGAGAGGACTCACCAGAGACAGAGTGGGGAGCAGAACAGGCAGATCAGAAATACACTGTTGAGGGGAGCAGCGGGTGAGGCAGGAGAGGTCTGCCGCACCATGTGGCATTCTCTCCGGCTGGGTGTCGAACTTGCATCGCTGCTGCCTGCTGCCGACAGCTCCACAGTGCAGCGCTCAACCGCTGCGCCACCAGGGAGGCCCTAAAATTTTAAGCTTTGATAAACTAATAAATGAATTTTCAGAATGGCAAGCCAGAAAAGTCTTATGATCAGTCAATACCTTACAAAGTATCATTATTCGTTGTGTTATATAAACTAGGGCACCAAAATACTTTTGTACCACTGCTGTTTTGTAAGTAATAAGGTATCACTATAGGCAAAAACTTTATAATCTAGTACCTGTTGCAGCACTTTTTTCCTGAACTTTGAACAAAGGCTCCACATTTTTATTTTTCTATGGGCCCCACAAATAATATGGTCTGCCTTGCCTCAGTTCTTTGCAGGCTTTCTAGATTCCAGCCAAACCCAAAGACATGGATTCATATTTTAAGAGTTCCTTGAGGACCTCCTCCATGGCCTCGGGGTTAAGTCTCAGCGCTACCACCTTTATGACCTGAGTTCGATCCCCAGCCAGGGAACTGACCCTCATGGCGCAGTAGACCTCTCCTGTCTCACCTGCTGCTCCCCTTAGCAGTGTATTTCAGTAGATCCACCTGTTCTGCTTCCCACTCTGTCTCTGGTGAATCCTCTCACCCCCTGCCCTCTGGTCTGCACCCCAGTTCTTCTACACAAAAATAAATTAAAAAAAAAAAAGAGTTCTTCTAGACTCTAGACAAGTGGTTTTCAATTGGGAGTGACTTGGTCCCTCCCCCAGGGAACATATCTGGAGGCATTTTTTTTCTTGTTACCACTCTAAGGGGCTACTGCTGGCATCTAGTGGGTAGAGGGCAAGGGTGGAGCCCAAGTTCCAGGTCTTCAAAGGAAGGAAAGTAATAAAAGTCAGGTGGAGGTGATGCAAAGTCAGGTGGAGGGCTCCTGACCACACAAATGAAATGCAATACACAAAGTTTGGGATTTTTCAAGAGAAGGGGGAAGTGTGGAGTTTTTTTTTATGTGAGATGTTCTGATGTTCAAATACTGGCAACTAGAAATAAAATAGACACAAACAAATAAGCCACAAGGTAGACCAAAGCCCTCTGCAGGAACTGGGGGCTGAGAGAGACAATTTGCTGCCATTGGGCTATGTAAACACTTTCCATTTCGTATTGTCATTATTCGTGAACATCTTTGTCTCCCCACTCAGCCTGGTCACAACTTGAGGGTGCAGCCTGGAACAGAGAACCCTCTAGTAATATGATCCATGAATGAATGAATGAATGAATATACAAACACGTGAACAATACTACTTGTAAACTCTGGTACTCTAGCTTAAAGTCATGGTTCTTAGTGTCATCCCCCTTAGGTATTGTTTGGATACCTATGGGGTTTGTTTTTAGTTGTTAAGACGATTGCGGCATTAAATGGGTGGAGTTAGGGTGATAAAAATACTATCAGGCACACATTTTGTGCTGTGTGTCAGGCTCTGTTCCAGGTACTTTATTAAAAGAAACTCACTTGAGGGCCTCCCTGGTGGCACAGCAGTTAAGCGCTGCGCTATGGAGCTGTCCCCAGCGGCTGCGCTGTGGAGCTGTTGGCAGCAGCGATGTGAGTTCGATGCCCTGCGTGGGAGATTCCCACATGGCCAGATAGACCTCTCCTGCCTGGCCCACTGCCCCCCACAGCAGTGTATTTCCATCTCTCTACCTGTTCTGCTCCCCGCTCTGTTTCTGGTGAACCCTCTCGCCACCCCACGCATCTGGCCTGTACCCCAGCTTGTATGCATAAATAAGTAAATCTTTTTAAAAAAAAAGAATGAAAACTCCTATCTTTAAAAAAAAAAAAACTCACTTGATCTTTACAGTGACTTTACAAGGTAGATACTTCCATCATCCTCATTTCACAGACGAGGAGGGGTTAGTCGACAGCAAAGAACCATCCTATGTTCTATTTACTCTTGTATGCCCCTCTGAGGTTTATGTAGAAAAAAAATCTTTATAACAAACATAACTATCATATCAATTGTGGTGCTTCATTTTTCAGCACTTTACCAAGAGCTTCAGAAAAATCACACAACAACCAGAAGCATCGCTCAAAGTATCTGAGTCACTAAAACCACATGCCTCCATCCATCTGCATTTATAGTTGCTGAAGTCATGGTGATTCCTGGCTGGGTTGGACTCAGGATGAATTGATTGTTGTTTTTTTTTTAAGTAAACTTTTTCTTGAATAACTACATGCTTCAGAAAGTGAACATCTCACTTTGAACTTTTCTGAAATGAACACGGCTGTGTAACCAGCACTCAGGGTGAGAATCAGAACACTCACAGCACTCTGGGAGTTCTCTCAGGCTTCCAGCCACATTCTCCTGCAAGCAACTATTTCCTGACTTTTAAAAAAAGATTATTTTATTTATGCATACAAAAGCTGGGGTGTAGGCCAGAGGCGTGGGCAGAGGTATGTGTATATGTGGTGATGAGGTGGGGTGAGAGGATTCACCAGAGACAGTGGGGAGCAGAAAAGGTGGGTTGACTGAAATACACTGCTAAGGGGAGCAGCAGGCAAGGCAGGAGAGGTCTGCTGTGCCATGTGGGTCAGCTCCCTGGCCAGGGATCAAACTTGTGCTGCAGTGGCTACTGATAGCTTCATATTGCTGAGAGACTTAACCCCTTGCACCACCAGGGAGGCCCTATATCCTGACTTCTTAACCCTTACATTAATTTTGCCTGTCTTTGAACTTTATGTAAATGGAATCATACAGCATATATTTTGTGTCTGGCATCTTTCGGTCGTAATCATGTTCATGATACCCATCCATGTTGTTGTGTGATTGGAAGTTTGCTCATTCTCACTGTCTTATGGGCACACCAAACATATTTATCCATTCTGCTGTAGGTGGAATTTGGGTTGTTTCCAGTATCTGCTATTGTGAATAAAGGTTCTATGAGCATTATTGTAGATTTGCTTTAGTAAACATAAGTATGTTTTTATTTAACTTTTGCAATTACAGGTATAGGCAGATTATGTTATCTGTGATTTTTCATTTCATGGTTGTAAAGGGGTGTTACAAAATACTTGCTATCCAAAGGAAGCATGGGTTCTCAGGGAACAGTTGAGGCCCTCTGGTTTGAAGTAAGTGCTTCTGTGCATGGTCTATTTTCTGTCCTGCCCCTTCAGTCCCATGCTTCTTGCCAGGGAGTGCTTGACTTGTGGTCAGTGGAGGGAAAAGAGGAGAATCTTGCTTTAGACTGGAAGGCTGAGACCTGCATTCTCACTCCTACCACTGGAGGTCAGGCATTCATAAGGAAGTGGGTTTAGCAGTCACTTCTGCGCAGGCTTCCTTTCAGCTTCCGACCCCTTTTCCCTTGGTAATTGGAGATTCAACGCTGAGGATGTATGTAGGAAGGGAGTTTAAAAGAAAAATTCATAGTGCAGCTCAGAGGAGCAGATGCAACTGACACACTTTTTGGGCATCAAATATGCTTCACCCACCTTCTCTGTTAAGTGGGGACTCTCTGTCTCCAGCCATACCCCACCAATTCCCTGCCCTCACTGGCTGGTAGACTTACCTAGCATTAAGGCACCTGTGCTGGGCTTACTATTCCTACACCATGGCTTTTGCAGACACATGAGCTGGTAAATGTTTAATAACTTGTTCTGGGAGTGAGACTGATTTGTACTGTTTGCTAATTTCTGTGGGGTAATTCTCGCAACAAGCCTGACTTCAAGCTATCAATGAAATATCTTTAAAGGTGCAGTTGGGAAGAGAGGTGAAATTGTGTAATATTATATAGCATTTTTACCATATGTATATAATAGATGTAAATGAAAGCATAGATAAGAGTACATGTAGTAAAATAACTAGGAAGTGATATGCTTGAGGTATTTCTTACTTTAAAACTTATAATTGATTTAATTTTATGTATGTATCTTTCAGTTTTTAATAAAGGCTGAGTTTAACAACCATTTCACAGAAATCTTGGATATTTTACAGTTGTTTCTTGAGAGAGAGTATAAGCAGTCTACAGCATATCACTGAAGGTAACTGGTCTGATCCCTTTTTAAAAATCATAGTTGCAGGCCTCCCTGGTGGCTTAAGAGGTTAAGTCTCAGCACTACGAAGCTGTCAGCAGCCACTGCAGCACGAGTTCTATTCCTGGCCAGGGAGCTTCCCAGATGATGCAGCAGACCTCTCCTGTCTCGCCCGTTGCTCCACTCAGCAGTATATTTCGGTCAATCCACCTTTTCTGCTCCCCACTCTGTCTCTGGTGAATCCTCTCACTGCCCTCCCCCACACTTCTGGCCTACACCCCAGCTCTTGTATGCATAAATAAATAAATCTTTTTAAAAAAATCATAGTTGCATACAGTGTTGTCAACCAGTGTTATCTCAGTAAAAAAAAAAATAAAAATCATATTTGCCTTTTGCAGTGCAAATTGCAGTTGTATTCCTTATTGCTACTTAGTAATAATGATGGTCTTTGTTTTATATTTAACCTCTCTGTACCTCAATTTCCTCATCTGCAAAATGGATATAATAGTATTAATGCCTATTTTACAGGTTACTGCAAGATTATGTTAAATCATCTATATAAAGCCATTATTATTAACACAGTACTTGGTAGACAGTGCGACATATTTAGCAAATTGGCAGTGGCTTCCAGAACTTCATAGCCCTTCCTCTGCTTCTCCAGACTGTCTGAAGTAGGGGGTCCCTCCATTTCTTCATCCACTTGCAGCTCCGGGGTAGCAGAGCCAATCATACAACATTGCCTTCCCACTAAGTCCCCTGAAAAAGAACCTTCAGGGCAGCCCAGAGAAAGAAAGTCCCCTATGGAATGTGGTATCAAATGACAGGGAGAAGCATGGGTGGTGTTTGTGGGCTCCTTGTGTCTGGAAGGGCCTCAGGCTATATAGGCTGTCTCTAGAGCCTTCCTCCTTCTTGGCTGCTTGCCTCCCTGAGCGACTGCTAGACCTTTGGGCAGGAAAGGGAAGCAGGTACTCAAGCTGGCTGGCACCCTTGGGTGAGGATCTGAGTTGGTTGGTTCCCCCTGAATATATAGCATGCCTGTCTTCCACCTCCTTCATTCTTCCATGCATATGAACTGTGGCCAGCATGTTTACAGCTTACGTGGTCCATGTCAGAAGATTAACATGTTATCCAAGACTTGTTAGTGCTTTAGAAAGTAGAAGCAGGTGGGTGACCCATGACCCTCTCTCACACATACTGACTGGGTAGGTCAGGGGCACATCAACTCAGGTGTACATTTTTCAGGGCTAGGTTTAGGGTTGGGGTGTAACTGCTATTGCTCTGGGTAGTCCTGCTCTAACATTCTGCAAAAGCCCCCTCTGACCGGTCCCAACAGGGCCTGGGCCACTGTTAGCCCAGGTATTCCCACAACCACCCAAGCTAGCCTCTTTCTACTTAGAAGGGGGAGCCGAGGAAGAGCTGTCCGTCAGCTCTGCCAGCCCACCCCCTTGGACTCTGACTGTCTGGGGTGACTTTGTATCATGAATTCTGCCACCTTCCCCTGCGGTCAAAGGTTTTACTTGTTTACTTTCATGGGATTTACTTTGAAGGCTGGACAAGGAATCTTGAATGAAAACAAGAATCCCCATGCTAATACCTGTCTGAAGTCAGACAAGCCAGTAATCTGTTGGGTGCTTCAACTCCTTTAACTAGGGGGTCATAATGTTTCACTTTACCAGAGGTTGTGAGCATAAAATGAGCAGGTGTGCCATAAAGCATTTTTAAAAAGATCAAGAGATCTGTAATGACAATCAGGTCATTATTTGCTATTTTTATTGAGATAGAAGGGGCCACAAGGTTTATTTGGAACAGGTTGACTTTTGGAATAAACAAGAATGAATTCCGGTTTTGCAATATACATGTTACTTAATTTTTTTTTTTAAATCCCCTAAACTTCTTTATTTTTTTTAAAGATTTATTTATTTATGCATACAGGCTAGGGTGTAGGCCAGAGGTGTGGAGGGTGAGAGGATTCACCAGAGACAGAGTGGGGAGCAGAACAGGCAGATCGACTGAAGTACACTGCTGAGGGGAGCAGCGGGCGAGGCAGGAGAGGTCTGCTGCGCCATGTGGGAATCTCCCCGGCTGGGTATCGAACTGGTGCTGCAGTGGCTCTGGATAGCTTCATAGTGCTGCGCTTAACCCATTGCGCCACCAGGGAGGCCCTGTTACTTAATTTTTGATGTCACAAAAATTGAGCCTGTTTCTCCACATGTAAACATGCAAAATGGTATTAATAATGCTTATTGTCAAAATTACTGGTTACATGTATAAAGTTCCTACCCAGTACTTGGCACACAATAGATGCTCAATAAATAGCAGCTGTCGTTCCTACTGTTCCATGAAATAACCATAGCCTTGTGATGCTGATTGCACAACTCTATAAATATACTGAAAACCACTGAATTATATACTTTAAGTATACCATTATACATTTAAACTGAATTGTATGGTTTGGGAGTCGTGTGGTATTTCAAAAAAGCTGTTAAATTTAAAATATATTTTAATTATAAAAAAAATCAATGATTCCTCCCACTTGATAATGTATAAGCCAAAATTATTATTAACCCTCATCTTGGAAATTATCTCATTGATGACATAAAAATATTTAAGCCACCCCATGTGGCAGGTGAGCCATGCCAGGTCCATAAGCAGGATGTAACAGGGGCTTTTGCTCAGTTATGTAGAGAAAGTCGGAATCTCAGGCAGGAGGAGGACAGAGAGGCTCCAGGGCCAGCCTTTACAAAGGGAGAAAAGAGACTCACTCCTGATGCTGGCAATATGAAGCAGAAGGAGACGAGTGTTAACTGAGGCTCATCCAGAATGCCACACAGGGCAGAAAGAAAAGCTCTGGAATGTCTCTGCAGGGCATTCCAGGCAGGAGAAACAGTGCATTCTAGGCAGAAAACATGGGCTCTGGGATGTGAAAGTAGGTGGCTGCTCAGTGGGCACAGGTGATCTAGGAGGACTGAAGTGTGGAGATGGAGAAAATTTCAGCCAAATTGTGGAGAGCGCAGAGTTTGGCGGTTCGAATTTGTTCTGTGGACACTGGGCCCAGGATTATTGGGTAATGAGGAATAGATCTGCATAGGGTCTCAGGAGTCATTTTACATAGAGAGGGGTGGTGCATGAGGTGCCAAACCAGTTAGTGGTCCTACCAACTGCAGTCTAAAGAGGACCCACTCCCACACCCCCTGGGGCTGGGTCCAGGTTTAACCCATCATCCACTACACCAAGCTGCTTTGCAGATGATATGTCCACTCTTTGTTTCTCTCCATTTGTCTTCTCTATTTTTCTCCATGTTTCCCTTGATTCCTTCCCCTTTGTCACCTTCCTGGATTTTGGGTGGGCCTGATGTTTTGGCCCAACAGAGTTGCTGAACTCTGTTGTAGACTCGGAATGGTAGACCCTAGTGGGCTGGGCAGT
Source organism: Scalopus aquaticus (assembly GCA_004024925.1). Classification (NCBI taxonomy): domain Eukaryota; kingdom Metazoa; phylum Chordata; class Mammalia; order Eulipotyphla; family Talpidae; genus Scalopus; species Scalopus aquaticus. The sequence continues at coordinate 162,735 of PVIJ01000674.1, read as the reverse complement.
GCAGTCCACTAGAGGGGGAAGTGATCAGGGAGGGAGGGGTGGTTAGCTTTTCCACTGAGTCTGGACCAAGGAGAGTACAGAAGAAAAAAGGTAGAGCAAGGGCAGGTTTGTAGAAAAGGCAGCTACAGTCACAGTTTTGTGGACTCAGAAGGGGCAGTTTCTCTTAGACAAAGGTATATTGTGCAGGGTGGGAGGGGGACTTTGCCTAGTTTGAGCTACCTCAAGGACAGGACCTGCTAATTCACAGCACTTTCCCACAGAACCTTCTAGAACTAAGCTTGGTGAGCCGCCCTGAGGGGGTGTATTCTTGTCCAAAGGGCATTTGGAGCAGGTGCCTGTTTGACCCAAGCTGCTGCAAAGGCTAAAGTCTCTGGGTCCAGACTCGGACTCTGGCACTGAGCCTCAGGTAGGAGGACCTCGACATTTATTGTACTTTGGACATCTCCTAGACAGGCACTGTACAAGGCCCTAAGGGCAGAGATAAAAAGTCACAATACTCGTCATCAAGGGGCCATAGGTCCTGTAAACACACAGGGAGGACTTATTTCCCAGGGCCTCAGTGATATTACCCATCAAGGGCGTAACCACACAAAGCACAGGCTGCCCGGAAGGACCGGCAGGTAAATGGTGGCAGGTGAAGCTCAACCTGGGACACCAAGTCAGCGGTGTGGCAGGCTTCCAGCCCCGGGGGCTGCACTTAGTTTTTCAAACTTGAGACCTGCCATTTGCTTTTAGTGTGCGGAGGAATCACTTCGGAACGTCTATTAAATAAAGACTCCTGAGTGCAGCCCTAGTTTACTGAGTTAAAAGGGGGCACCCCAACCTCCATTTTGACACCCACCTTTTGAGGTTGGTAGGCTACGCAACCTAATTTGAAAAATAATACTTTATAGGGAGATAATGACCTGCCTCAGTTATAGGTCTGATGAGCGATTCAAGAGCTAATCAGGAAACGTGCGAGAGAGCGCCCAGATAATTTGAGGACATGCCAATTCTTTGCGGATAATAGTGACTTAATAATCCAAACATATCCTTCCAAAATCCAAACAATGACAATAAAAGAACTGAAGAGTGCACTGCAAACGCAGCGCACTCCGAGTCGGCCGGGTCTCCTCTCCCGCAATCGGCGTGACGGCCCCTTTAAGAGACCCCTTCTCCCCACCCTCCCTGCCCCGCCTCCCGCGGGGTGCGCAGCCGGGGCGGCGGCGCGTGCGTGCTGGCAGCAGTCGGCTGGCGGGACCTCCCAGGGGGCGGTCGCGGGGCGCGACGCCGGCGCTTCTTGCGTGCTCTCCTGGCCCCGCCCTTTTCCCGCCTCTTCCCCTCCCCCTCCGCGGGCCTCCCCCGCCCGCACTGTGCAGCTAGGCCAGTGACGCGGGCGCTGCTGCCGCCTCCACCGCCGCCGCCGCCGCCGCCGCCGCCGCCGCCGCCGCCGCCTCTGGGTTCCATTCTCCTAAGCCGGCGACAGCTTCGTCCCCTGCCTCCCGCCTCCTCCTGCCGCCGCGTCGGCCAGCGCCAGCCAGACAAGGGCACACGGGGCCTCGTCTAGACCCCAGCGGGCTGCGGGCGCGCCGGCGGCGAAGTGGATTCCGGCGGCGCGGAAGCTGCGAGCGCCCCCCTCCCGGAGGTCGCCGCGCGGTTCCCGGGGTGAGTTGTCACCGCGGCCGGGGGTGGCGGGGCCCGGCATTGTGTCACTGCCGCGCCTGGCCGGCTGTCAGGGGCGCTGGGCCGGCGTGCACTGCCCGGCAGGGACGCCGGGGAGCCCGGCCCGCCGGTTTCGGCTGCTCTCCGAGCTCTCCGCGCTGGCCCCGCAGTCACCCGACGCCCGGCCGCGAGACCCGCGCTGGCGTGGGCCGGCCCGGCGCAGTGCCGGAGGGTGACCCGGCGGCTGTGTGGGCTGTGCCGAGGCCGGGAGCACGGTCGGACAGCCTGCTCACGACCCGGACTCGGGGCGCGTCGGTGCGGCCTCGCCAGGCGTGCCAGGTCGCGCTCCCTGCCGGGGAGTTCGGGGTGCAGACCGCACTTTCGCGGGTCCCTGGAGAGGGGGTAGGCAGAGAGGCCCACTTTCTTTACGACTGTTATTATTTCCTTTTCAAGCCGACTAAAGCCGCGGGTCCTGCGCCGGGCCGGGTTGAGTTGGCGACGGTGGATTTCCTGAGGAAACGTGGGAGCCCGTGTTTGCGAGCCCCGGAGCTTCCTGAAGCCCCCCGCGCCTGGTCTGGACTTTAATCTCAAAAACTTTTATTATCCAGGCTGGGACTCACTGAAACCACTTCCTGTTTATATATGTAGACTTTCTGTTTTACTCCAGATTTTTGTGTAGGTCTAACCTTCCGGCAGGGCTGTGGGGCTGCTGAAATGGAAAAAGTTACCTGTAACGAGACTAGGAGGGGGAGGAGGTTTGGGAGACCCGTGAGACCCAGGAGAAAAAGGCGTCAAAACCAGATCTTGGCAAAGAAGTCTAAGGCTGATGTTTCCATGGAATGTTCTCCCAATGACAGGAGGCATGCTGGGCTTTGTTACTCCTGCTAAATGGTGTTGTGTGTGCTCTATACAGAGGTGCAGTAAGATGCGCAGTTCTATTAAATCTTAGGTATTTACTCCCTTTCTCATCTGCAGAGGTGGGAAGCGTCTCTTCCCATTCTTCATGGTGGTTAATTCATGTGTTGCTCTTTTCAGTCTTCTGGTTTAATAAATATATGTGAATGATGCACAGACACCTTTTCGTTTTGGGAATTCCACACCCAAATTGTCAACAACTAGTGGAGGCTAGTACAGGCATGTGGTGGCATCGATTCTGAATTTTCTGGGCTTTGCATTTTTAGCTAGATGCATATGCAACCAGATGTGAAAATTTTCACACTTAGGGGTGAGGTATGTTTACTTCCCTTTCAGTAAATGAGGTATTTCATTAACCAACAATGACAGTAGAAAAAAGATCTTGAGGACCAGACTTTGTACCAGACTTTGTGCTGAGAACTTGATCTCACTTTAATAAACAACAAACTTTTGAGGTAAACATTATTCCTTTTTCCCAGATGAGACCAGAGCCACATAAGTCAAATAACTTGCCCAAGGGCATAGTGGTTGTGTTTGGTGGGGCCTGAAATATTAACTACTAGATTATGTTTACTTTTGGTAAAATTGATACCTAAGTCTTTCTAAAACTTTGTCAAAGGTACTTCTTCAGGCTGTCTTTTCTATCGTGAAATCTTAGCTCTTTCTCCAATGTACATACTTCAGGTATGTTGGCACAACATTCTTTTGCGTGTTCTTTCTTTCTTTCAGCACTCACAGATATTTGTGGGATACAGATTGTTTGCCAGGCACTGTGCTGGGTACTGGCGATACTGCAATAAATAAGACGGAATCCAGCCCTGCTGTCATGGAGTTCACAATCACTTAATTAATTTTGCTTATGTTGCTGACTTTCATTGGTGGCCATTTGTGCTTAAGGAGCTTCTTAAGGAGTTAAACAGACAGTGGTACCGCAGTACCATAGCACCCAATAAACAAGACTTCATGTCCACAGCATGGCTTTTTGGATACTCTAGCAGAAAATGGCACAGGGAACAAATCATTGCCGTCAGCTAGATGGGGACAGCCCTGAGTGCTCAGGGGAGGCTTGCCCAACCTTTGCCCTGTAGTGTTTAAGCCCTGAGAGCAAACATACTGTGAAATGGCAGAGTTGGACTTAATTTGCTAAGGTCTCCCTTTTCAAAGTCCAGAATTTGAACTTACAGAAGAGGAAGAAAGGTAGAATGAAGTGTTATAGATGGAGGCTGGCAGATGAAGAGATCTCAGTACTTGGTTTCTTTCCTGGCAGGTCTCCATTCTGTTGTGATTGAACTTGTGCTCTTATGTAATTGTGCATCTCCTGGCAGGGGATTTCCTCCTTTGCTGTTGCTGGGGCAGCAATTTCTAAAGCTACCCTCCCCTCTACACGTGTATATACCTTCCAAAGGTAATAATTCACTTGGCTTCTTCAAAGTAAGAATGTCTTTCAAGTTTATTGCTACTAAGTATTGTTTAACTCCCCTGCTTTTCCACCCCCCAGATAAAAACTTGCCTTTTGTTCCAAATCTTTCCTTGTGTTCTTTTCCATATTCTCAGCTCTTCCACAACTAACAAAAACTGGGCAACAACCAGATAACTACTGGTATCTCTCTGGGCTGGGAGGATTAGAGAATCTTTAAAATAAGTTAGTGAGTCATACAGTCTTCCTTATTTCTGTACCATAGCAAGTGAACAGTGGAGAATATCTTTAGCAAAGCTGCTTGCAAAGAGAGAGAAGGCCAGATCATACAGGTGCTTGTCCCTTTCCCTCTAGTTTTCCATCTTCCAAGAACAATTCACTGAGAAGTGCTATAATACTCACTTACAAGCCTGAAATGCCCACTCGGAGACCTGAATGTCAGTAGTTCCACTGGGCCTGGTTGTGTAATTGCCACACAGGAAGAATTTTACTGAGCTTCCGCATGGACATGTGATCCCTTAGTTGAAGCGGACATGCAGGGCTGATTTCCCCTCTTCTCTCTACCAGGGTCAAGAGGGAAGTCTTGTTTAGGGGCATTCCCTCAAGCAGTAGGAGAAAGAGGAGAATGAACAAATAGAGGGAGAAGCTCAGTACCTTTTTTTGGTGTGTGTGTGTATAACTTTGAAAGCAAATACTGCACCCATGCAGCCTTAAGTGTTAAGGATTGGGACAGTTGGTTTAAGGAAAGCATTGGGGCAAATGCATGTATTATAGTAACCTCTTTTTCCCTGGTTTCTCAAGATGACTTCAGTAAAGGGGCCACCCGTGTATTCCAGTGTAGTAAAATTTCATGTGGTGAAGTTTTTTTTTAAAATCAGTATTCTTATGTTGCCACATTATAAGAAACCTGGAAACTAGCGCAGTGAGAAATAATGCCTGTAGTGTGAGAGGGCTATTTCATTACTGGTGGGAGTGAAGGATGCAGCTTGAGGTTGGGGCTGGGGATTGTGATGGGTATTTGAAGCTGCTAACACCTGTTGCTCCAAGAGCAACAGAGCAATTACAGGACAACTTGGGATGACAGTCCTTGAGCATCAGTGTCCGTTCATGCCTATCCTGAGGTCGGATTCAAGGCAATGACCACATACCCTTGGAGGATTGCAAATTTGTGAGTGTCTATGTAAAAACCTTTATCTGGAAATGTAGAGTTAAGCTTAGTTGTTAGCAGAGAGCCAGTTAGGGCCCTGAGGATGCTTCCTTTTTCTTGTGCTCACATGTGTCTGTGAGGTGTCCTTTTTCTTTTAGTTCTTTGGCCTCAAAACCAGTAGGGTTCCTTTGTCTTCCGGTTCTTACCTGAAAGTGGAAGTCTCTACTCTGCTGGTAGACCTCACAGGAACATTGAGCCAGGTCACTTCAACCATGAAAGGCCACCTGTGCTACCACCAGAGCTAGAAGACAATTGAGTCTCTGTGAAGGTACTAGTACGGCAACAGCACAACATGCAGCAACTGTTGTGAGAGCTGAAATGAGTTTCACAGACTCTGGTGTTGCCTGTGATGTTTTCCCCTCTTCTGTCTCATACATCTTGAAAAAGGAAAATAGCCTCTCTTGAAACATCTGAAGGCTGCATACCAAGAATCCATGGTGTACTCTCCAGAAACAGGATATCATTGAGGCATTTTTCTCAAACAGAAACAGATGTACTTTCCTGTTACTGTCACCAGTGTAGGTAGATGCTTAAATTACTTGACAGTAGTGTGCCTTTAAGTGCCTTTTTTTTTTTTGGCAGTTGTACCGCCCCTAAGCCCCTCCCCATTCCATTGCTTGATTTGGGTGAAGTTAGCCTGAGTTTCCTGATGACAGTAATAGGTTCTCAGTGGGTTTGCAGATGGTTGAAGTGGTGACTGACAATTCTTTATTATTCAGAAGAGGATCTTCTGTGGTGAAAAATTAAATGATTCAGGATTCTCTTCTGCTCTGTTAGGAAGATTAGACACAAAACCTCAGGGGAGTGATGAGTAGGGTCTGATTCCCAGCCTTCCTTTCTGTCCAGTCTTTCTTAAGGAAGGGGAACATCTGATCTTTCCACATCCAATCTTCTGCCAGCAGTGACTTGCCTCACCTACAGAAGTTTAAGATCAGAGCATGGAATTGCCCTGGGTATAACTTCTTGCTGCAGTTTTGGCTAGATTACACTTCAGCTTCTGACAAAGCTAGTAAACTGAAACTGGCTTCTGAGAATGGGAAAGGACTGTTTATCCCTTTTTGCCTTCTTTGGGTTGTTCTCAGTTGAGCTCAGAGAACTAAGTGGAAGTTTAAAAAGGGGAACTTGAAAAAAGGAATAAAGTACTTTTGCTTATTTTGCATTTTCAATTATAGTTTTAAGGCAAACTGAGAGAAGGCTAGGGGGATTTTTTTTTAAGACATACTTTTATTTATGCATAGAAGAATTGAGGTATAGGCCTGAGGTGCTGGGGTGGGGAGGTGTTTTTGTGAGAGGGTTCACCAGAGAGAGTGGGGAGCAGATCAGGCAGATCTGAACTATACTGCTGAGGGGAGCAGTGGGGAGGCAGGAGAGGTCTCCTGCACCATGTGGGTCAGCTCCCTGGCCAGGGATCAAACTCATGCTGTAGTGGCTGGTGATAGCTTGATAGCCCTGAAGACTTTAACCCCTGTGCCACCAAGGAGGCCCTTTTTTCTTAATTGTTAATGCTTTGGGACAGAAAGTTTGGAAAACTGAGGGATAGGAAATCACATTTCTATCATACTAACACAAACATCATTTCTGTTTACTTTTTCTTTTTCTTTTTTGGTTATCACTGTACATTCAATTTTGTATTCTATTTTTTTTCATTTGGCATATTCTATAAACATTTTCGTATGGTGACACACAACCTGTATCATTATTTTAATGGCTTTGTAATAGTCCATCAAATAGATGTACTTTGATTTAAATATCCTCTCTTACATATCTCAATTATTTCTAAGTTTACTCAAAGAGGTTTTTTTTCCTGAGCAATACTTTTATTTGTTGCATTATATGTTGGTTTTTAAAATGTCTTTTAAATAGCTTTATGAGATAATTTACATATCATGAAATTTACCCATTTAAAGTGTGTGTGATTCAGTGGGTTGTAGTGTATTTATAAGGTGGTACAACTATCACCATAATCTTGATTTTAGGGTATTTTTTCACTCCAAAAAAAGCCTCATTAGTAGTCAATTTTTATTACTTTCCAATCTCCCCAGCATGTGACTGCCACTGATCTACTTCTCCATAGTTTACCAATTTTACCATTTCATGTAAGCAGAATCATGCACTATGTAGTCTTTAGTAACTGACCTTTTTCACTTAGCATAATGTTGTTAAGGCTTACTTACGTTGTAGAATGCATCAGTATTTCATTTCATTCACTTAATTGCTGAAAAATATATTGTACAGATAAATATACCACATTTTGTTTATTCATTCATCAGCCTATGGGCATTTGGGTTGTTTCTGGGTTTTGGTCATAATGAATAATGTTACTATGAACTCCCATGCATGGGATTTTTGTGTGTGTGTGTGAACATATGTTTTCATTTCGTTTTAAAAGTTGCATTAGTATTTCTACTTTGGAATTCATATTTTACTTGGTTTTGCAGTTTGGGGAAGAACAGTTCCAGCACAATCTCTTAGTTCTGTGGTGGTGTGGATATTGCCTTGAGTTAATAAAAGAAGTTACTAAGAAGAAAAAAGAATCATGCATCTATAAGGTTTGAACTCTTCAGTAACTTGCTCCAAATATTTGAACTTTAAATAGTAGTAAGAAGCCATGCGGTAGTGCCTAAATTCAGTGCATATGTACTGCTGCTTAAAAAAAAAAAAAAGATTTTCAGCACGAGGTCTTGTTTCTAAATGGAGTCATTGTGTTTTATGGAGAGAACTTTACCATAAACCTCACAGAGCCTTCCTTATCAAATTTAATTTATAGTTCTCAGAAGCTTTTCCCTTCCTTGTGAAAAATTCCTTGCCAGGGTTCTATGCACCTGCTTGGAGGCTTCTGCTAGGCTGGGGAGTGGAGTACTTACTGAATAGTCAACCAGAGGGGTGGAGAAGAGTGTGGTTTGAATGTAGGCCTGAGAAAGACTGCTTTCAGAACAGCTCTCACAAGGCTTTTACTGGTGAACCTCACTTGCACCCGAGGTTAAAAATATAGATCACGCCAGACACAAAGAGGAACAGATGGTGCTGCTGGGAGTGTCATTTCCTCTACAGGATCTACCCCTGGGTGGTTTTACATCATACCAGCCGTATTACTGAAATAATGCAGAGCCTTCTTGTGACCTTGTCCTAATTGGAACTACTAACATTCTTGATCAATAGCTGGTCTTGCTTTCCCTGCTTTTAAGTCCCTACAAAAAGCTTTGAAAAGTATGTGTGTGTGCAGGCCTAATTTTTTAATCAGTTGGTTCTACTCCAGAGAAACATGTGGGGGACGGGCATATGTCTTTTGTTCAACAAGCCAGACAAAACCCAGAAATTTGAATTATCTCTTGTACCTCTAAGTTCAACTTCCAGAAAGTCCTCCCTCCCCATTCTGTTTACGTGTATGTAAATGTGTGTGAATGCAGCCATATTCCCTGCCACAATTCACTGCCCAAAGTTTTAGATTTGGAGTGGACACTTCTATTAATGCAAATTCTTTTTTTTTTTTAAGTTTTATTTATGCACACAAGCTGGGGTACAGGCCAGAGGTGTGGGGCTGTGAGAGGGTTCACCAGAAACAGAGTGGGGAGCAGAACAGGCAGATCGATGGAAATACGCTGCTGAGGGGAGCAGTGGGCAGGCAGGAGAGGTCTGCCTTGCCATGTGGGATTCTCCCTGGCCGGGCGTTGAACTCGCGTCGCCGCTGCCGACAGCTCTGCAGCGCTTAACCGCTGTGCCACCAGGGAGGTCCTATTAATGCAAATTCTATCCCCAAGTCCTGGAAGTCTAAAGAGGACTGCATGAGGTGAGACTAGACACTTAATAAAAATTGGAATTCTTGACAGTATCCAGATGTTACTAAACTCCTTGAGTAGCAAACCAAGTGTATGATGAGAGGGACTCATGAAATGTAAGAGTTGAAGGATGGGACTTTGGGGCTGGTCTCATTGTACCTCTTTACTTTATAGAAAGGAAATTGAGAAATGGAGCTCAGAGTTGAAGTCTCTGGGTGGTGACAGGGTCAGGGAGAAGCCAGGGCTCCTGATTCCTACTCTAATGCTTTTTCAACAACCCCCCACTCCTCCTCCGAGCCCCCCCTGATTCCTATATGCCTCCAGGTAGAAACTGCCATGGGAAGCCGCTTCCCTCTGCCTCCTTGTTTCCGTCTTGTGGAGATTTTGCTTGTTACACAGCAAGATGGCAAGAAACACAGGCTCTGAGTTTCATAAGAGTTCATTGGTCCTTTTTTTCTCTTTACATGCACCTTCAAATCATAATTTCTGAGCTGATAATCTGGTTGGGCTGTGAAGTCAGGCTAGTGGGAGGTGGGTACATAGTTACTGCAGAAACCAACAGGAAGTAGATCTAGTTTTTTGTTTGGGTGAATGCCTGTGGCTAGTGCTAGGTATACAGTTGTGAACAAAGAACAAAATAGACACAGTACTTGCCCTCCTGGAATTAACAGACCAGGAATAGCCATGAGTTACTCAACTGGAGAGTAGTCTGAGAGATCTGTTGTGCAACATAGACTTTGAGTTTGGCCACTCTGAAGGAGTCACTCTGGTCTTTTCAGTACATCTGTGCTCTAACCCGACAATCACCTGGAAGGGAGGAGGGCTTTCAAAATATCTTTGGGGACTTCCTCCTGGCTTCCCTAGCAAGACAGCAAATTGCCTTTCTCTGCCTAGCTAGGTCTAGGAGTTTGGTCTAGTGTGAGAATTCCCATTTTTGGCTTTAATGATTGTTTTTAGTATGGGAATGTTTTCTGACCCTGAAATCGTTCTCTCTTTTTTTTTTTTTTTTAAGATTTATTTATTTATACATGCAGCTGAGGTACAGGCCAGAGGTGTGGAGTGGTGAGAGGCCTCACCAGAGACAGAGTGGGGAGCAGAACAGGCAGATTAGAAATACACTGCTGAGGGCAGCAGCGGGCGAGGCAGGAGAGGTCTGCCTCACCATGTGGGATTCTCCCCGGCTGGACATCAAACTCGCATCGCGAGCTGCTGACAGCTCCACAGGGCAGCTCTTAACCGCTGCGCCACCAGGGAGGCCTCTCTCTTTTTTTAATTAAGGAAGAAAAACAAGTGTAGGTTTAACAATGAGAAATTGGGAAACAGGAAATGTGATCAATGGTGTGTATTCCATAGGAATTTTTTTTCTCCTGTCTCCTTCAAACCTCTATCTTCTTATACATATAAATGTTGAGTTGTGGTATCTTATTTCCTGCAATATCTGATTTTATAACCTGCTGGGGGCAGTAAAAGACCTAGCACAATAATGGCACAACTAAGGCTCCAATAAACATACCTCTTCATTTATTTTACCTCTTTGGGAGCCATGTCTTTGTAGGCCTAGGTTCTAGGCTAAGTTGGGAAATTCCCTGAGGTCAGTGATCCTCTCATCCATTTCATCCATTTCTTTGTATTGAGGTCCTGGCTGGTAAATGGTTGATAATGTATAGAGGATTAAAATAAAAAAGGTTGAGTTGATAGAGTGACTTTGACACCACAAGCCTTGAATACAGGGAATGCAAGAGTGTTGTTATTGATAAAATTCTGAAAAGAGACATTGGAGGGAGGCCTGGATCAAATGAAAAATAAATATAAATAAGTTGGTAAAAAGCTGTTAACTTTCACCAAGTCCACTCTGGCTAGCAGGAAAAGAACATAGTTCAGGAGCCTTGTAGGTGGGAGAAGGTGTGAAGGAAAGAAAAGATACTGGAGGTTATTCACAGTGTTTTATTTATTTATTTATTTATTTATTTTATTTTTAAAGATTTATTTATGCATACAAGCCTATTTATGCATAGGCCAGAGGTGTAGGGTGGTGAGAGGATTCACTGGGGACAGAGTGGGGAGTAGAAAAGGTAGATTGACTGAAATACACTGCTGAGGGGAGCAGCGGGTGAGACAGAGGTCTGCTGCACCATGTCGAGAGCTCCCTGGCCGGGTATCAAACTTGTGCCGCAGTGGCTCTAGATAGTTTGATAGTGCTGCTCTTAACCCGTTGCACCATCAGGAAGGCCCTATTCACAATGTTTTTAGCAAGGCTAGTTGAAAACAAACTACAGAGTGCCTCTTAACAGTAAGATCCAAAGTCAGAAAGTTAATGCTGCTAATTTTCAGATGCTGAATTTGTTTCTATAATTCTACCATTCTTATAAAAGTCTCAGGAGGCATCGGGTATGCCCTAAAACCAAATTACACATGTGCATCTACCTTTTGTCCTATTTACTTATATATTCAGCATCCACTATGAATGTGGATGCAGGCGAGAAAGTAGTTAACACAGGATGTCTTATTTCTCTTTGTTCTCCAGATTTGAGTTCTTCTGGGGGTTCTGTTACTTCTGGAATTACAAAATGTAATTGTGTGTGTCATCTTCCTTTGAAGGTCTGTACATGCTTTTGAAAAATCACATCCTTGAAAGAAGGGCTGTTGGGTACAAATGCTGACTTGCTTTTCGTAGTCTGTGAGCAACAGTAGAATGAACAGATTTCAGAGCCTTTGGTGTTGGTAAAACTTTCTGAGAATAGCAACAATGTAGGTATTTTTCAAGTAACACATCTGAACTCTTTGGACAAGTATTTATTGAATGCTAATGCTCTTTCCTATATAATCATCTCTCCATAGGAATTCTCTGCAGCACACAGATTAACTTTTTTTTTTCCAAATTGTTCTTCAGTATTTTATTTAATTTTCTAAAACCTCAAAGATTTCAAACCTCTTGAGGATGTAAGGATTGGTTTGTTTCTTCTGTGTTTACTGTGCAGTGTGGACATCCATATTGATAGCAATAAAGATTTCTTCATTTTACAAAGTGCTTTCAAAGAAGTGCTTTACAAAGAAGACATATACTATTAAGAAGTTCTAGTTTTATTTTACAGAGGGAAAAGCCAAGGCCTTTGGTGACCATTAGGCACTCAGCAGAAACTGTCCTTGTAAATAGTGGCACTGAGTCAGCTGCTGCTATGCTGAGTCAAACATTGGTACTTCTGGTTGAGAAGTAGGAAACCTTCTGGAATTGCAGACTTGATAAAGTATAAGTTGCTTATGAAAAGCAGTTTAACAACCTCTTTCCTGTTTTCCCATCCCTATAGTGTCTCCTGTTCTCACATCCCTGTGCTGTCTCCCATCAGCACAGGTACTGTCAAGGTTGGTGTGTGTTGGTATGCTTTGTGAAATTTTGTGCTTTGTAAATTGTGAAGCTTTGTGAATTCACAAATGCTTTGCAAATTGTGAAAGTATACATACTTTAACAGTGTAACTTTTATCTAACTAAGGAAAAAGCAGTTCTTTACAGGACAAGGGGCTTTTATTTTTATTTTTTGGAGTAGTGGGGAGGTCATAGGGACAAAACCCTGGTATCTAGAAATTCATGCAGTGTGGGGGTTATTAGAGGGTCCAGTGGAGGGCAAGCCAGAACAAAATTTCTTAGTTCCTTGATTCTAAGGGCTCTGTGATAGAGATTTGAGTGACTTTGCAATTTTGCCTTTTATGAGACAGTGTTGCAGTCTTCTTTCTTTCTGTAGGGTTGGGAGTTTATGACTTCAGGCAGCAATAACTGGACCAGGGCCTACCTGAGATGCAAATCAAAGGGGGACTGTCTTGACCTCAGAATTGAAGACGGCTTGCAGCAACCTTCCTTTTTGTTGCTGACATCAGGAGCGTAGCCTCTCCTATAGGTGAGGCTTAACCTCCTCCTCCCATAGCATGCCCTGTTTTCAAAGGCAGAAGATGTGCCTGTGTGGGCAGAGAGGAGGTTAGAAGTGAAATTCCTTCCCCACCCACCAGAGTGGAGATTTGAAGAAACATAAAGCAATGCTAGTGTTGCAGGGGCAGGGTGTGCTTGGGCAGCCTGGTCTGGTTTTTTCTATTTAGTTGGGAGAGTGGAGGAGTAAAACTGGCTATGGACCAGGACTAGTTCCCCACTTTCCTATGATGAATGGAAATTAAGGCGTGCTTGAAGAAACTGTACTGAGTGGGGAGCAATGGTGGGTCGAGGGGCCTGAAGTCAAACAGCCAACCTTTATTCTCAGTCCAGCCACTTAGCAGTGGTGTGACTTTGAGCCCATTTAACCTCTATCCTTAGTTTTATCATTTATTAAATGGAGATGCAGTTTCTTTGGAAGGGTAGTTATCAAAATATTAATGATTACATTAGGATGGGGATTCTGGGGTGATGAAGGGTAACAGGAAACTATAGCTTCTTAAACTTCTTTTTGAGTCATTTGAATTTTTCAGCTATTGGCATGTATAGCTTAAATAATTTATTCAAAAATTCAAAAATGCCCCCTCATGGGATTGTTATGTAAATGAAATCAAATGAGATATTTAAAACACTAGGTAGAGTATCTGACAATTAAGAGAGAGATTTAAACGGCAGTTTGAGTATCTTAGTTCCTTGGTTCTAAGGGGGAAAAGTGATGTTAATTAGAAGTTGACATATGCTTTTATAGTATTAGATTTTTCTGTTTGTGTGACTTTGGGTAAATCTCTGTTAAATCCTAGCTTCTTAACTGAAAATGGGGGTAAATAGTATCTTCTACATACAGGGCGTTTGAAAGAGTTATGTAAAGCAGTTAGCTTAGTATCTAGCTCACAGTAAGTGCTAAGTAAATGTCAACTATTAACAGTTGTTATCCACACTGCTATGTAAAAGGGAGATGGGAGTTATGCCCACTTTAAAGTTAGAGAGAGAGAGAAAATTGGTGACTTATTTTAAGGCCATATGTTGCATTAGCAGCAGAAATGGGGCTAGTGCCTGTGTGGGCTCCCTTTATGGTTCAGCTTTGCCTTGTCACCTTGGGTAGCAAATCAGTGAGGTCTCACAGGTAGGCAGACACAAAGCAATGGCTTGGGCTGTGGTGTGAAATGCACCGTCACTCTAGACCAAGGGTATTATTGACCGTTAGTTTGGAGGGGTCGAGGCAGGGAGAGAGACCAGTCTGGACCATGCCCTTTCTCCACTTTTCACAGCAGATGGACAAGAGGAGGGAGGGGCTTTTTCCTTTCTTTTCTTCCTAGTTCTCCTGCTTGGCAGGGGTAGACTCCATAGTACTAAAAGCAGTACTTAGTTGTGGGTTCAGGAGAGGTCCAGAAAATCCAGGTCTGTCCTTCTTTGTTAAACTGCCCTACTTCTGGACCCACCCTGACAAGCTTAGAGCCACCAGTCTGCTTATCACTCCCCCTTTCACCCTGGGAGGCCTGCACAAAGATGTGCTCAGCTTTTCTGGGAGGTGGCCTCTTCCATTCTACTTTGGTCTTGCCCAAGCCTTTGCACGGGCTCCTTAGCTCTCTGCCTGTTGTGGGACTGAACAGTTGAGTTGAAGCCACACTTGATCGTAAATAGTTTTGAGTTTTGCTATGGGCTGCTATTTTGTGATACTAGTAGTGAGAGAGGGAAAAACACTTGGGTGATTTCTGCCCAGTATTGTTTCCAAAGAGTGAGAGATTCTTGTCCCCAAAGTCTATACTGGCCAGAGCTGATTACACTGGTCAACAGTGAGATCGTTACTGACTTAAAAAGGCCCTACTCTGTAGTATCTTGTTGTGCTGAACATGAATATAACCCTGAAATTTTTTTTATTAGCTCTTGTTTTGAAGATATTTCATATAATTCATTTTATGTTTCACCGTGTAAATTTATCCAGTAGGACTGCAACAACATCCTAAATCAGCCTAGAATGATGTAATATTGCATCGCATTGCATAATACCATCATGCACACATCATCCAGAGTTGATTGCATCATTTTCTGATGCAATGCAATACTACTGCCAGGTGGCTGCTGAAGTAAGCAGACGTCAGCAGTGCACTAGATAAAGCTCTGTCGGAAAGGTTGAGCATTGAATATATTTCAGATTTTGTCCGAGACAGTTTAAGCTACTATTCCATAGAACTGTCATCATTTTATCCATTTAGGCACAATACAGAACAGTAATGCCTTGAAAGTGCATTAATAGTGTGGACAATTTCTGCTCTGTTTGTGGGGAAGTGACATTTGCCAACTAGAAGAAAAGTATCACTTCTCAAGTGAAGAAGGCTTATTATCTTTACTTCTGATGCAAGGTTGGTGACCAAGATACGCCTTGGGCCCCACCTATATGCTGTGCTACATGTACAACACAGCTTTCACAGTGGTTAAATGGCAAAAGACCATCAGTGCCGTTTGCAGTCCCCATGGTGTGGAGAGAGCCAAGCAACCACATAAAAGACTGTTACTTCTGCTTGGTTCCTCTTCTTTCCGGCGGAATAACGAAGCAAAAGAAGTCGAGAATAGTGTACCCAAACATTCCGTCTGCATTGAGACCAGTTCCACATGGTGAGGGACTTCCTATTCCAGAACCTCCAGCAGAATATTCTCTTGATTCATCTGATGAGGACAAGAGTGAGCCGACCTGTTCTTCTCCTGTTCCATCAGCATGCAGTGATCCAGATTTTCCCTGTGGTGCATCATCACTCCACACAGACTAACACAGGAAGAACTAAATGACCTGGTTTATGATTTGGACTTATCCAAGAACAAGGCAGAATTGTTAGAATCAAGACACCGACAATGGAATCTTCTAGAAGATGTCACAATTACTTTCTATCGAAAGCGCCACCAGCAGTTGGAGCCTTTCTTCAGAAAGGAAAGTTCTCTGGTATTCTGTGCTGATATTGAGGACCTCATGAATACCTTAGAAATCCCTCATGACCCACAAGAATGGAGACTATTTCTAGACTCTTTGAAACTGAATCTTAAGGCTGTGCTTTTGCACAATGGAAACTGTCTTCCATCTATTCTATTCCTGAACAGCTGTACAAGAGACAAGTGAAGAAATCTAAGAAGTAGTCTATGACTTGATTTTTTACAGGTATTAACCATAGGCCTATGACTATTGGCATGCATTTCATGATGTAAACATCAATTTATTGCAGATTACAAAAAAACCTAGAGCCAAAATTAGAATTTGACTGTCATATTTGTGTTGCGCACATACAAATTGATAGGAAATGACTAATTTTATTTCAGTAACATGACTTTTGTAAAAATATGTTGACCAGTTTTATACCTGTTTCTTACCTTGGGGTTATATAGTGTGCTTCTCACCTCTGCTTCTCAGTTAGTTCTCTATCAGACTCTACCACATTTTCCTTGCTCCCTTCACAGGGGTCTTAAAATCCTAACCAGTTGGTGAAAAACACAGGCAATGCAGTGTCAAAAGTTTTACTAATCTTTGGTGAATTGGAAGAAACTGTGCATATTTCTACAGATTCTTGCACTTGACAGTTTTGTATTTTCATGGGTTTCCATACATGTATCCTTTTCCAAATTTGCATTTAGTGGTGGCTGGCAAATCATGTAGTCTCTTTTCCTTTAGAATATATCCATGCTATGGGCTTTGTAGTTCACATTTTACGAACCCCCACATTTTATAATTCCACTTTCCAATCTGAAATGTATGATGGGCCTGCTGTTGAGGCTCTCATTTTTCAGGAATACCAGTTGAGCCACTGTACCTCTAGACAAATCTGCTCTGACTTGCAACCTCATTTCTTTTTCTTGTTTATTGCAACTTGCATGCACACCTCCAGTTCAGCATCAGAATGCTTCCTGTTTGACTTGGCAAAAGGAAGATTGTAGGTAGAACTTAAGGACATCCTGGAAAAGATCCTCTTAACTCTTAGCTAATTGCAAACTGAGACTCTGGTGGAGAAGCTAATTTATGAAAGCCCCTCTAAACCACAAATTATTCAGGCTGTTTATCATGTTTTGTAGTGTTTATCTGGTTTTTGAAGATAAACAGCTTAAATTCTGGTTTTAAGGGTGGTGACTGAAGTTTTGGAGGAGGTACTTACAAAGGAACCAAGCTCTGGCTTTACTTCAGGTCTTTAATCATGAACTCACAGGAGCAGCTCCAGAGTGTTGGGAGAGGAATGGCATGCTGCCTTGGAGCTGTCATCAAGGATACCACCTTTTGGGAACCAGCTTGTAGGCAGTACCTGACCCATGTGAAGTCATGCCTGGACCTTATCAGAAATGAAGCAGATGGTGTTTCTAGTAAAACTGGCAGATATTCTTGCTGTCAGAATTAACTGGAAAATTTTACATGCACATGTGGATTTATGTGTATGTAAAGTGCTACCTTTACCTTACAGAGGCCTTTATTTATCCCTTTCTTGCTTCTCAACTCTGTGTCTTCCCATCCCTGGTTACTTTCTCTTACCAGATAGGCTATATCTGATGGGGAGGTATGAGGTAGGCCCCACCAGTCTCTCTCGTGTAATTTCAAGGTTGCTGATGGGACTGTGTGCCTAGAATATACCTGCTACACTGATAATATTGGTGGAAAAAAGTTATCCTTTGAGTCATTCCTTTGGCTTAAGACATTTGGATGTAGCAGGTATAATATCTAGAAAGAACGACTGCCAAAAGCCCAGCAAGGAAAGAAGAGCAGTTCCTTGGGGAAGTGGGACAAGGCAGGAAGTATTCACGGCATGCTCTGTGCCAGGAGCAGTGCTAGGTGCTGTGCCTTGGTGGGCTTATCTTCACTATATAGATCAGAAAACCAACTTCTAAACGGTTGAGTACTGTAATTTACCGTTTTGAAGCTAGAACTAAGGTTGAAGTGATGCCAAACCCTCTGTTGTTTTTTTTCCATGGAAGATAAGATATATGCGGATTAGGAAGTTGGGTTGGAGAATGAGGTGAGGGAGAACAGATGCCTTGAGAGAAGAGGGCAGTACCAACTGGGAGCTGTAGAGGGGCACTTGGATGTGGATCTACTTACATGAGGGATATGGAAAGGAGAGGTTGATTAGCAAAAATAAACTGAAGTGGAAAAAAGTGAAAAAGGTTGAGTTATCACTTGGAGGGGGTGTACTGTTGGATGATGGCAGCTCTTCCCTGAAGGAAACGTTTTGGTGCTTGTTTGGGGCCTGGAGCACCAGATAGCCTCTGTATCCAGGCAGGTGGCCGTTGGGTCCCACAGGAAGCCTTTTAATCCTGGTATTTATAGACTGGCCTGTATTCTACGGAAAGACAACTCCCATTTCAGTTAGTGAAGGCAGCATTGTCTGCCTTTGAAACACCGCATTTATGGATCCCCATTTGGCCCAGGGGGAGGGACTGGATAATACCCATTATATTATCCGGATTCCCTGTTGCTTCAGAGGTTGTGTGGGGACAATTCTCCCATTTCTCTCTAAGTGACCTCTGGCTGCTCCCTCTCTGCAAATGTTCCTTTAACTCTCAGGGATAAGTTGGAGTTAACTTGGGAGCGGAAGCCCTCTTGTCTTTGTGTTCAAGGTGGCCAGGAATTCCCGAGAATGATTATTCTAATATGTTTTCCAGGTCCTCACTGTAAGGCTGGGGTTGCTCTGTTTCCAGTATGACCAACCCTGCCTTCAGTCCTGTTCAACACTGATTTAGTGACACCTGCTAGTGTATGAGGGTGGGGGGTCGGGTGGGGGGGTGGTAGACAAAGATGACTGAGGCATTTCTCTAACTGATGAGGGGAACTCATGAGCCAACAGCTCCAGTGGTCAGGCTAGTTCCTTTTCCTTACAGCAAAAGTGTCCATAAACTTTCAGTCTTGTCTAACTTAATGGTTATGGTGAAGACTGAGTGTAGCAAAACTGGATTAAGGCTTTGAGAAGTATAAGGCTCTGGATTCTGTAAACTTTCTTAATATTAGAAGGTAGATTCATAATAAAGTATATCATGCATTGAGTGCTTTCTGTGTGCCGTGCTTGATATGTGTTAACTTAATCTTCTCAACAACCAATAAGTTGGTTGCTTATGCCCATTTTACAGTTGTGGGGATCGATCCCAAATGAGGATGAAAAACAACTGCGTGCGATAGCATAGCATTTAAATAGCAGAGGCAACAGTTTGACCTCTTGGCCACACTGTGTGGACTCTGTAAAAACCCTGAGGAAGTCAGAATGGAGGCAGCTGGATTCTGCCTCAGAGACCGAAAAGAAGCAGGCAAAGATCAGGCTGGTCCCAAGAAAGCATCAGCATTTCTGTACAGCTTAATTAAATGACTGAAACCTTTTCCTGAACTTGGAGCTGTATTTCTTGGTCAATAATAAAATTGAAAGAGAGAGCTTAAGCCAAGAAGGAAGGAGGAAATTGGTGAGCTTAAGTATGTGGATGGATACTAAGTGACTATGACTAAAATACAAGAGAGGCAAAACCTTAAAGTCAGTGCATCTTTACTCCTTTTGCAAAGGAGTGCAAGACTCAGGCAGTGTACTTTGTGTTGGTACTTTTAAAGAAAGCACACTTAAAAAAATAAAGATTCTTCCCCTCTTTGCCTTTTGTTGTTGAAGTTTCTACTAAAGATTCTGTTTTTGATCATCAGTATACAGTGTGTCCATTTTTGACAGTTATTTGGCTAGAGAAATTAAGCTAATTTTTTGAGGCAACCTGTAGCTAGGTTATTTCAGATGTGAAAGATTGGGAGCAATTTGCCTTCATGTCATGGAAAAGGCAGTCTCTTCTGTCAGATGCATGTCTATAAAGAGAATCCTCAGAGTTTCTGAATGCTGTTTTATTGGACTCAGTTCTGTCAACAGATTTTTTTTTTTTTAACATGCTCTTCCTATGACTGGAAGTGATTATCTGTCTCCTTAGTAGTTAAGGTGTATTAGCCATTAACTTCCAAAGAACTAGTTCCTAAATCTGGCACTGGTTTCAAAAGTTTCTAGACTACTGCCCCAAAGCAGTGTTTCTCAGAGTTTGCTTTAGAATCCTCTGACCTACCCTACTCCTTGGGAATCAGCACCCTATTGTTGGGATCCTGGCACCCACCTATTTCATAGACTTCCCTCTGCTCTGAAGTAGAGCTGTGAAACCAAGTCCAAGCCTAGCTCAAGAGGGTGTAGAGTTATAAGAAGCAAAGTGAACAGTCTTCAAAGCGTCATGTTGTTTTTTTTAAATAATGAATGGAAATTTTGCTTATTATTCAGTAAGACATCTGGGATCATTTTAATATTTAAAATGAATTAAATTATCTAATAGAATAAATATGAACCTTTTCCAAGATTGCATGCTTTGAGGTGTACTTGCTTAGTTTGTAATCTTCGCCTCATGAATTGCTATTTGGTAAGTTTTTTAACCTCTCTGTGTCTTGTCCCACAATAAAGATGGTAATAGTACCTGCCTTTTAAGGTTGTGCGCATTAAATCAGATATTAGATGTAAAATGCTTAGATCCATGCATAGTGAATAACAAGTCAAATGATAGTTAATAATGATGCTACTATTATTGTCCTGGATTTCATGTGACTGTTGGGGGTAGGGTATGTCCTGAATGAACTCCACCCACTAATGTTTAATGGATTCCACCCCCACCTCCATTCCAGAGAGATCCCAGGTGCCAAGAATTACAACTCCCATCACGCCATGGAGCTCCATGACTCGACTTCTTAGAAGGGGGATTGCTGGGAACTAAGCAGCCTTGCTTAGTGTAAACCTAAAGACTTGTGGATCT
Source organism: Scalopus aquaticus (assembly GCA_004024925.1). Taxonomy (NCBI): domain Eukaryota; kingdom Metazoa; phylum Chordata; class Mammalia; order Eulipotyphla; family Talpidae; genus Scalopus; species Scalopus aquaticus. Next base: position 142,090 of record PVIJ01000674.1, on the reverse strand, counting down.
GCTGGGGGCTGCTTGGTTTTGCCTTCCTTCATTGTGCACCCTAAGATCATCACCACCACAGAAATGGTGGGGGGAAAAAAATGAAAAGGGGGGGAATGTAACTGATATACATGGAAAGGTGAGGTTCCAGGTTCCCCACCGCTCCCAAGCAAGGGGGCAATTGAGCAGGGAGGACAAGCTAGAAAAGACTGGAAAAGACTGGAAAAAGAACATAAAAGAAGGAGGAAGCCTGGGAAGAGAAGACCTGGAGGAGACACATGGAGCAATGAAATGTGAAGAAGCAAGCTGCACTTGCTTCTCAGCCTTCGATTTGTAGCAGGGACTTGGGGGGCGTGGAGGGAGACACTTAACAGAGACAGAGACATGGGTGTGACACCCATGGGGAGGCTAATGGTAGCCTTTATGTTGACTTGTATTTTGATTTTTCTCTTTTCCTTCCAGATTTGCCTGGCCCTTTCTGCCCCTTTCCTCTGGGTCCCCCCCGAGAAGGTGCCTTGGATTTGTGGCAGACTTTTGGGCCTCAGCTGCCCTGCTTTGGGCCAACCCTGGTTAGCTAGGGGTGTTTCACGAGGAAACTATTTTAAATATATTCTTTCTCTTCTCTCTGTTGCATGCTAATTGTATTAAAGTTCTTTTCTATTGAAGGTCTTATACACTCTAAAAGTGTATTTTGTCTTTACGCAGCAGGTGACAGAACCCATTTTGACTAGGCAGGTTTGGGGTTCCCGGGGTGTTCCTCATTTTGTCTGCTAAATTACTGGGCACTTGATCACCCCAGTTTCAGAACTGAGGCTTGCAGAATGACAAAACATCCTGTTCCCCACTGACAAAGCCAAGCTTACAGGCTTATAGTAGATCATTTGCCACACATAGGAAGCCTAGACAGAGCACTGGGAACATGCTTTGTGTAACAGATATCCTCAGGCCACATCCTACTGTTAGGTCTCTGAGTCCCTGTGGAGACGAGTACAGTGTGACTCTTCTCAGACCTAGACTCTGTCACAGGTGGGAGGGGAAGTACTTGTTTAGAAAATGTCAGAAAATCCACCAAACTGTTTCACAGAAACTTTTTGTTCTTCATTCAGTTGGGCTCTTTTATCCCCTTATTCCTGCTTGATGGTTGGGAAAGAGGGCTAAATTACACTTTTCCTTTGTAAGGTACACATCTCAGATTCATTTCTCCCATTAACTTGTTTGCTTTTAAAAAATTTAAGAAATCACATTTTAATACTTGTTTCTTAAAGATTTGGAGATACAGGTTGTTCTCATTTGTGGAAAATCACTTGTGATTTCCCTCCCAGAGATCACTATTATTCACCCTGTTATTGTGCTGCCTGTCAGTCTAGTGGGTCAAGGATGGCAAAGAGGCCGACAGGGTATCAGGGTTCAGAGGGAAGGGAACCAGACTGACCATCCTGTGGCTCATAGCTTTGCACCAGGTGAAGCCGCTTGCCCTGCTTGGAGACAGGTGTTCTGTTCAGAGTGGCCATGGGCATCTGCATGTTTCCAGCAGTGTCGTGCACTCAAACATTTTTGGCTTGGTTCATACTGATTCTGCTCTCGGCGTTTTGTGCTCATTTTGCACATAGGTGGTGAGGGATCTAGGGCCTTTTTTCTGTAAGGACTAGTATTGGCTCTCAGGGTTAATAATTCTCTATCTCTTCCCAGCTCCCTTACTAAATGCTGCTGGGGAGGCTCTGCTTAGGAGGAAAGAACTCTTTGCGAAGGAGAATACTGCTTCAAGGTTTTTTAAATATAATGATTCCTCTCCCCTTTCTCCTCTTCCCAGAATAAGAGTTTCCAATAAAACTTTAGTGCAGGACTATTGAGATGTATTTATCACTGTTGTGATAGACAAAGGAATCTTAAACTCTTCCTATCTTCTCATCGATCTCCTTTACTCCCTTGCAAATGGCAATTACAGGAAATCACGACTAGCATTAGAAAGTGGGGGCCTATGGGAAGAATGGGATATGTAACCCCCATTCCCAGAAACAGGCAGAAATGGCCCTGCTGACCTTAGCAGTTGGCATCTGGGGAGTGAAGGTATGACCTGAAGATAATGGTGCCATCTGGGAATTGAAACCTGAGTCTTTCTGCTCTCTGACTTGTATGTCAAGACTTCCTCGTTTTGAGTCCCTCCTATCTAGTCAGTGTTCAGCCCCTGTCAATTCTTCTTTCTGTAGGTGTCTATCACCACCACCCTGGCCAGACTTCATCATCCTGTCTGGCCTCCCAGGCTGCTTTAGTTTCTATTGCTAGGTTCATCTCCTGTGAATATTGTTCTTATCGCCAGTGAGACTGGGTAAGAGAGTGTGTGAGGAAATATCATCTTGGCAGTGCTCCTTGAGGTTGAGGACAGAGTTTCTTGTGTCTCTCACATAGTAGGCCTTTAGTAAATACTCGTTGAGTTGAATTATGCTGTGTTTCCTGCTCAAGAACATTCATTGTGTTACAGGGCAGGGAGAAGGACACCCTTGAACCCTCAAAGCTGCCCGTTGCTCATCCGCAGTGGGTTCTGCCATCTGCCACATCAAGACAAAACATACTCTAGTGCATCAGATCTTCAGTGGAAAGCAACTTTAATACAATTAGTGTGCAATACAGAAAGGGGGGAAAATAGTTTCCAAATCAAGTACCCATAGTGCTCCATCCCTCGTGGGTAAATATCCAGCCAAAAAGGGTTAGCCCAAGGCAAGGCCATTGAGGTCGAAAGCCTGCTGCAAGTCTGGAGCACCTTCCGGCTCATAGAAAAGGTGACCCATAGAAAAGGGTCAGAAATAGGTAGACAAGTCTGGGAGGAAAAGAACAAAATCAAAATCAAGATAAAAGATACCTTCGTTAACCTCCCCACTGGTCTCATGTCTGTCTTAACCAGTCCAAGGCTGAGAAGCAAGTGCAGCTTCTTCATGTGTCTCTCTGCTCCATGTGCCTTCTTCAGGTCTCCTCCTGGAGCTCCATCCTTCCTCCCCTCTACCAGTCTTGTTTTCTCCAGATTCCTCTCCTCTCTGTTCTTCTCCACTCTCCCTTGGGTGGGGCGGGGAACCTGGAACCTCCCCCTTCCTTGGGGACCACCCTCTTAAAATTGGCTCCCTACTGCTTACCCCTCTTAAGCTGAATTTCTCTGCCTGTTTTTCATGGCTGGGCTAACTGGCCTTACTACAAGTATTTGGTTGAATACTTAATATTTTGTGGAATAACTAGAGTCTGTTATGTGGAAGATAACCAGGGAAACCATAAGAACTGTCTCTTCCTTGGAGGATCTCAAATGGATTTTTTTTTTCCTATTCTTCGCCTAAGTTTCCTCCTTCTCCCTCCCTCCATTCTATCGTGTTTACTTCAGCTTTCAAGTTCTAGATCCTTCCCCATGTTTATTCAGCCCTCAAGACTTTCAGGTCAGATCTCCCTTGCATTTTAAGGATTGCCTTGGCTCAAATCCATTTCTGTCCCTCCCCATCACCGCTTACTTTGTCTGTAACTCAGAAGTAGCTGCTGCTTGTTCTTCCTTATTTTCCACTTACTCATACCTCACAATTTAGCATTTTATTGCACCCACATAGAATACTGAAATAGGTACTTCTGCCTTATTGTGTGCCTTGATTATTTGCTGTTTGGGTATGCAGCCTCCCCAACTCTGTTGAAAGTTTCTGGTGGGCTGGAGCCTGTGCCTTCTTTCTGTTTTGTCAGGTTTGTGGGGAAATAATGATAAATGGTAAGCAAAGGTGAACTATAGGAGGTGAAAGGTCATCTGGTAATTCAGTAATGTGGTTTCCAAAGGATTTTGGGTGACCTGGAGCAGAGCAGGGGTTGGACCTAGGAATTTTAGGACTCTGGAAATCCAGATCTGAGAGCAAATGGAAAGGGCAGAAAGGGTCAGACTTATACCCCAAGAGTCTGTCCCATTCTGAGATTCTCTTGAAACTGGTTCATGTGAAAATTGTATTCATTTTAGATCCTGACCAGGGTTCTTGGGGATTTATGGCTCCTGAAAAGTTCCTGGTCGTAGAGAAGCTTACAGTTTTGGGAACAGACAATGAAGGGCAATAGTGAGCAGACCTGTCAGACTGAGGATTGGGGAAGTTTGGGGACTTGAGCGTATTCTGCAAACACAAGCATTTTCTCTTTGATTTGTCACTGATGGGCGTCTTATAGGCTTATGTTGCATTTGTTCTTTTAACAGTAGAATCTTAAGTGAAATTTAAAGCAGTACCTTCTTCTTCTGACTTGGGCAGACTTTAAGCATTGGTCTGACTTCCCCTCCCACCCCTTTCATTTCTCAGATCCACCTAAGGTTGTGACACAGGTTAGTAATTTCTGTAGGCTTGGGATCAGTTTCAGCCAACTAAATTCCTTGTAAACCAGTTTAAATCTATAGTAATCTAAATTTACTGGAATTCTAGGTAGGAAATGTGGTTGTAAAAGCAAAGTTATTTAATTGTAGCTTGTATGAAAATAAAAGCAGCTTGAATTTTCTTCTTACAAACTTTCTCTGAAACACCTCTTTGTATTTTTGGGGGGAGGGGGCAAATGGGTTTCAGGGTAGCAGTCTCATTAATTTTGAGATGGAGGAGTATAATAAACCAATGGGTGATTTCCCAGAATCCTGAGCCTTGGAAAAATGTTGCTTCTCTCAAAAAGTAGTAAGTACAGAAGTCAGGCTGCTTGTCTCACATTTATAACCTTTTCCCATTCTGTTGTCAACTAGTTAAGTACAGTGACCTCAGTCTGCCTAAAGACATAATGTTTAAAATTTGTTTAAATGTCTGCAGTAGTAATGAAGCCTGTTTATGATGATGATTATAACAGATAGTAGCAGGTACACTGTTTGCCAGTCATTTCTTTTTAAGGCTCTCAGGAAGAAAATCACTAACTCACTTTACATGTGACAGTGAAGCTCTGACTGTTGAATGGAGGAGGAAGCAGCTTTGGAGGATCTCTGCCCAAAGGTTGCACTTTAGAGAAGTACTTTGAACAAAGCTGTATATTTTCTATTAGGAATGGTGTGTTGCTTCTTTTGAAAAGACTTTTTATAGTAATATAATTGTTCCTCTGGAAATTGTAGCAGGATTCTTTTTCTGTTGTCTTCTGTAGTTACAGCTGCTTTTCCCCTAGGGGAACATTCATCTGTTTTAAAAAACAGAGGAAACAAGAAGTCCTCTCAAACAGTGAGATTTGGAAATCAAAACTGCATTTGCCTTTCAGGAGGGCAAGTTCTAAAGGGTTGCTGTTTTAGTAGAAGAGAAGGAAGCCTGACTGTGGCTTCCCACCCTCCCCGCCAATGCACACCGCACCACCCTCTGCCCCTCCACCCAGAGGTTCCTAGTTGCGGATATGAAGTCTTTTAGCACACCAGATGCCCGTTATTACCTCTTTGTTGTACTAGGGCCAAGCAGTGCTTGTCAGCCCTTGAGCACTAAGTCAGTTTTTCTGGCAGACCACTTTCTTACCTGAATATTCATGTCTAGCTAGGGTCCTTGGCTGATATTTGCAAGAGCCAACCTATGGCACTTGCATTTGAGTATGGCATCAGAGATACTATCTGAGGGCATTTTGGGCAAGAAAGATTTCTGGTATTAGGAAATTTTCATCATACTGATACTGCAAAGCCTTGGAGCTGAGATTTGCTAGGCATTGAGATGAGGTTAATAAATGGGTCTTAACCTCTTTCCCTAGCACCCTTATCCTCTTTCCACACAATTTTAGCCAACTGGCTGGTTGTTGACATTCATCTTTATTTTATTATAAGAGGAGGAATTCTGCTTTGCAGTTGAATAACAGTGCCTCCTATTTAGATTCTATACAGTGTTAGACGTGACAACATAATGAACACTTTCTTCCACTCTGTACACACTCTGAGACAGAGTGGGTGGCAGTGTGGAAGCTAGGGGACCTTAATAGAGCCAGTACTATTGAAGGTGGACGTGGAGGTCACAGTAAGGGCAGCAGGGACCTAAACCTCCAAGGGCTTGGCTGGCTGGTTGATGGCCCATCCTCCAAGGTTAGGACAATAGGGAGACCTTTAGCTTCCCTGAAATGACTGCTTCTCACAGCCTTAGTGTGACTAGCCAGAGGAGAGGGTGGGCTTCCTGGGGAAAAGGGTGGGAGTCTTAATTGAGATTGCCTGATTTTGCAGTAACTCAGACTCACCTCCTGTTTCTATTTTGGCTGACAATTCCCTTTAGCTCCCAGAACAACAATTCTTCATTTCCAAGGGGGACCTATTTTTGCCAAAACACACACATACAAACAACAAAACTATAACCTCCCTTGAGTATTGCCGTGTATGCTTGTTGCCTCCTTTCTGAAAGAAACAGGGAACTGCTCTTGTTTTCTCATGAGCTGCTCCTGCCACGTTGGAGTTCCTGGAGACTGGTGCTGCTAGATTTCCTAATCTGGCAAAGGCCTGGATATGAGCCATTCCTTGGGTGCTCAGAAAGAACAGAGCATGGTGGAGAACAGTGCTGGGGGCTGGCTCCCTGTCTGAGAGAGGTGGTTAGATTCTCATGGGAAGATACTTGAGGGAACCTTGCTTTGTAAAAAGTTAGGAAAACTTGAGTTCTGCTTTAGCTACTAAGTAGCCCTGTGTCCATAGGCAAGTCATGGGCCCTCTGTTCAGCTTCAGTTTGCCCCAAGTAAAATAGGTAAGTTGGACTTTACAGAATTACCCAGGGTCCCTTTAGGTAGTTGTCAGGATCCCCTGGCAAACCCATGGGTCTGCTGCTGGTGAATATGACCAACGTAACGGGCTGGGACACAGCAGTTTGCTGTTGCCAGTCTTCTTTTGCTTATTCCCTCTCGTTGGAATGCCCCACCCACCCTTTACTCATCTCTTTCTGCTCTGTCTGGCTAACACCTTTTACTTGAAAGGTAGACGCAGGTAGAAAAGAGAGGTAGGCAGGCATTATGACTCAAAACAAGTCTTTATTGCAACTCCCAGCAGTTTATGGACCCCTAGGGTGAGGTCTGGCAAAGTCACACCCTGGGTCAAGTGGGGGGGGACTTATATAGGGCGGTGTTTAGCCCAGGGGGTCTGCGAAGGATCTTCAGTTATGCGGAAGGAACTGCTTTTCCTCTCCGTCCCCCTTTATCGGACTGGGCTATCTGGTGTTCTGGTAAGGGTGGTGAGGGGGTGGGCGCCAGGGTGTCAGGAAGTTGTTTTTCTTTAAGTTGCTCCCTGCTCAGATGACTGAGAGGCCATCATAGCTTCCCTTCTGCCAACCCAGGCCCAGACCTGACATTACTGTCAGTGCCAGCTTAGACTGCTGCTTGCCTCCCATACAGGTGGGAGTGCTTGCCCCTTCTCTGCTTGCCTTATTGTGCTGTGCTCAGCGCTCATACCACTGTGTTACCTTTGTCTCTTTATCCCTTAAATTTTTTTTATTAAGGTAACATTTATTTACAATAGTATATGATTCAGTAAGGTAGACTCGTATCTTTTAGATCTTTTAGATCTGTCTATACCTTTCTGATTCTACTGTGAATTTCCTGAGAGCAGAGATTGTCTACTGTCACCACTATATATCCCCAGTTGCTGGTGAAGTACCAGGAATGTAATAGATACACAGTAAATGATGAATGATTAAATAACTTCTCCTAGTTCAGCATGTCCCAGTGTATTCTGGGAACTGTTCTGGGTCTCTCCACCCCTCATTAAGGCAGTCTTTCTGACCACTGTACGTGGATGAGGGAGAACCTCAAGATAATGCTGAGAGTTGTTTGGGAGTTTAAGGTTTGTCTTGTGGCAGAGCATTAGACTTCACCTCCAGGACCCTTTAGTAAGGTGTTGCTTCTACCTGGGATAGGCCTGGACTTTGCCCTGCTCCTCCCCATCTCCAGCTCTGGAGGAGGGGCAGGCAGGCACCTGCAGAGGGCTGTCTTTGCCAGCTGCCTTGGGCTGGGCCATCTGCTGCTTGTGATTGCAAGTGGGGTGAGGGGTGAGCTATCCTTGCAGGGCGGAGATGTGGGGTAAGCAGCTCTGACTACAAGGCAGAGTCTGGCTCTCCTCCCACATTCTATCCTCTGTTTCTGTGCTCTGTTGTGCTACCCTCCATAGAGGGCTTGCTTTTGTTCTAACTGCTGCCCCCCACCACTCTGCTAAGGAGAAACCTTGCTGGGTTTTTGTTTACTCAGGGTGAGTGCTTTGCCCTTTTGCCCATGCCCCCAAGAAAGACAGCCAGAGCAAAAATTAAAACAAAACAAAACAGAACTTGAGAAGTGAAACTAGGCCCCTGTTGGTCTCTGTTCAGATGTAAATGATGAGTCTCTTCCTCCCCCCCCCACCCTTTGTGCTTTTAACTTTACTATCCCTTTTTCCATCCTTCCACCTGTGAAGTCTGAACAGCAGGAGGGAGCTAAGTCACTTAGAAGACCCTAGTTGTACTTCAGCTTCAAACCTTGCGCCTTTCTAGTCTTGTGTAGAAAGACGTAGGAAAAATGCAGAGAGAAAGTAACCTATCCTTGGCACTTTGGTGACTGAGTTTGGAGGTTCTGCAGTGGTGTAATCACATCTGCAAGGAGCTGGGGAGAATGTGGAAATGTTGGGTGGGGGAAAGGATGTCCTGAATGAATTCCAGGTTTCATAATTCCATCCCCACCCCAGACAAAAGAGATCCAGGTACCAAGGACTACAAGTCTCATAATGTTATCACCACAAAAGGGAGGATAGCTGGGAACTGAGGGTGGAGTTAAGCAGCCAGGCATGGTATATAAGTTACAGAGATATGTGAGCCTTGGGAGTTGTTGGGTTTTGCCAGCCTTTAGTGTGCTATTGGGGTTCCAGCTCAGCGGAACTGGTAGGACACTTTCGTGTGTGTGTGTGTGTGTGTGTGTGTGTGTGTGTGTGTCTTTTTCTCTCCAATGTATTCCTCTGTTCATTTCCCTTTTTATAAATAAACTCTTTGTTAACCTTTTTTCCTGCAGTTCAGTCCCTTTTAGCATGCAGGTGAGGACCCACACTCAGGCCAACCCATTTCACATTGGGGTTGCCCTGTAATAGAAAGAGTCCTAAAAAGTCATTTTTACCAAGTTAAAGAGGTGACAAAATAAGGACTAGAAAAGCAGTATACTATGCTTATGAATCACCTGGGGTCTTATTAAAATACACGTTCTGATTTAGTAAATTAAGGAAGAAGGCTGAGATTTAGCATTTCTAGTAAACTCAGTCCCACTGTTTTTTTCCTAATAAAAATCAGCTGATTTTTTTTTCAATAAATTGAACAATAAGTTGAACAAGATGCTCCATTGCCTCCTGTCTTGCATGTTTCTGACCATAAGCCTGCTGGGATTCCGCTGAATGCCGTGTCTTACCCTCACCCTCATACTGCTGTGGTAGGTTTTCTCTTTATCATTAATTTTCAGCATTTTGATCATAATGTGACTTTTTGTGTTTTCCTTTTAGTGTGTTTCTTATTCTTGAGGCTTGATGAGTTTCCTAGATCTGTAGATTTATAGTTTTAATCAAACATGGAAGAATTTCAGCCATTATTTCTTAAAATTTTTTTTTGTATTACTGCCCTTCCCCATATACATATGTTATGCTGCTTGATATTGTTCCACCTTTGACTCATGTACTGTGTATATAATTTTGGGTAGTTTTCTATTGCTGTCTATTAATTTTTCCTTCTGCAGTGTGTAATCTGTTAAACCCACCCTGTGTATTTTTCACCTAAGGTATTTACATTTTTCGCACTAGAAGGTCAATTTGGGTCTTCTTTATGTCTTCTATTTCTTCATACTCATGCCTTCCTTTTCTTTGTTGAACACATGAAATATTTTTGTGATACAGACTTTTAACTACCTTGTCCATTAATTCTGCCATCTGTGTTATTTTTAGATCCGCTTCTATTATTTGATTATTCTCTTAGTCATGGTCATATTTTTCTGCTTATTTGTATGCCTGTTAATTTTTGGAAGCTAGACATAGTTTTATATTGCTGTGCTGGAACTTTTTGTATTCCTTTAACTACTATTGGACTTTGTTCTCAGAAGTAATTCAGTAACTTGGAATTGGTTTGATTCTTTTTAAGGCTTGCTTTTAAACTTAGCTCAAAACAGGCTTTAGTCTAGGACTAAACTAGGACTAAGAAAGTCCCACTATTGAGGCAAAACCCTCCTGAAGATTCCTTCCAGACCCTGTGTTTTAGGTTTTTCCACTTTAACTGGTGAGGATATGAACTATTTTTGGCTCTGTGAGCTCCCTGGATCATGCTGCCTACTTCCATTGATTCTTCCCTTGCCAGTGCCACACACGCATGTATAGATCAGTACTCAACCAAAGACTCAAGGGGATCCCTCTGAAGTTTTCTGAAGCTTGTTCTCTCTGCAGCTCATTCTTGTCAGTTACTCTGTCCTGCAAAGTTAACCACTTTTATCTCCCCAAATTCCCAACTTTGTCTCTTCAACTCAGTGAGATTGTTGAAATCTTTCCCGTCCTGTGGTCTGGGAATTAGCTACGATACTACTAATAGAGCTTGCTGCATTTCTTGACCTATCCTCAAGGATCACTGCGTTATGCTGCCTATTGTAGAATATCTGAAAACCAGTATTTTATGTACCTTTTTTCCTGATTGCCTAAGGAAGGAGTAAATCTAGTCCCTGTTACTCCTTCATGACTGAAGATAGGAGTTCCTTAGACTGTCAGCTCAGGCCAATTTTTAACCTTGGATACTTTTTGCTTCTTTGTTCACTATTGAAGAATGGATCCATGTAGACAGTTTGTATTGATAATCAGATTCATGTCACATCAATTTGCCAAACATTTATTAAATGTCTATTATGTTCCCCAGTAGTGTGGCTCAGTATCACACTGTACCTAGTATAACCTGCAACTTTACCTAAATTCTAATGCTGCATTTTTCAGTGGAAGACTAAGTGTATGCTTTCAGGTATGATCCTGACCATGTAAATATATACTTATTTTGAGCCTCCTTCCTATGCCTTTTGACCATAGTGCTATTTAACCTGGGCAACTAATTGAACCAGTAGGCCCAGTTGATCAGCAGGTACTCAGTTGCCTAGCCACAAGTTGGGCTCAGACTGCCCTGGTTTGGGGGTGGGGGGGAAGGCAGCAGGGAAGGAGCTTTAAATCTCCATGTGCAGTGACACTTCCATCTTACTTGTGTTAACAGCTGACTAGGGGGACCCTGGGACCCCTTAAGCTCTCATACTCTTTAAAGGGATCCGGCAATCTGTGCACACAAAACAAAGCATACTTACCTTGAAATAACTTTAATAGGATTAGTGTGTATAGAAAGAGAAGAATATTCTGAATAAAACACCCAAAGTTATTTATCCCCTTATGGGTAAATGCCCAATCAAACAGGGTTGGCCAGAAGGGCCACTGAGGCCCTAAAACTTGCTACAAGCCCAAGGCACCTTCTGGCAGAGAACCGTAGGAAAGGGGAGAAAAGGGCCAGGCAAGTCTGGGATGAAAGTAGCAAAATCAGAGCATATATGTGTAAAGGTAACGGCTGCCATTGTCAGCCTCCCCATTTGTTTTTCACCCATGTGTCTCTTTCAGATGATATTACATGTCTCTCCACTACAGTTCTCCTCTCTGTCCCCAGTGCAAGTTCAAAGCTGAGAAGCAAGTGAACCCTTCTTCTCTACACCTTTCCTTTCTGTGTCCCAGAGTCCATGTGCCTTCCACGTCACATAGCTTCACCTGGCAGCTCAGTTCTGCCCATAGGTAAAGTGGGGTGGGAAACATGGTACCTTCCCCTTTTAAGTTTCTGTTATAATTGGACTTGGATCTTTGCTAGATACTATATTAAACTCTTCCCAAAGATGCGTTGTTACCCCAAGTTTACATGTGACAAAAACAGAGGTTCACAGTAGTAAGGCAGTGTGCCCAGGTCCTGTAAGAAGCAAGAGGCAGAATCAGGATTTGAACTCCCTTTTCTGTGATCCTGAAACCCAAATTGATTGATCCTGTTAGTAGCACTTTTATTTCCCTCTTCTGGGCTCCATCTTCCCTGTTTTGTCATTGACACTTTGGCTATAAAATTCCTCTGTAGTTTCATGTTCTACTTATATTGAAGTTATTTGTATATACGTCTCACATCTCCCGTAATAGACTGTAAACACTTTAAGGGCATGTGCTTCTCCCCGATCTTTGTACCTTTCATGGAACCTACTGTATTTATGTACTTGATATATATGTTGAATGAAGTTAGTAAGTTCCTGAAGAAAGATACGTGTTAGGAATGAATACAGATGTCTTGTCTGGAGACAAATACAAGATTTCCTTATTTATGATGTTTCTTTCTCATTTGCTGTTTACAGTAATCCCTCAAAATTTTCTGGGACATTACTGGGACTTTATGAAGTTTTTTTGATACATCTGCCTGAACTTTGATTAATTTGATGTTGCTTTTGGAGTTACTGCATATTTAAGGGAATGTCCCTTGTAAATTAACCAGATTCCTTTCTTCTCAGATCCTGATTTCAAGCCCTGCATAGAGAATACTAGCAGTATGATTGCAGCTGGACCTTGAGCATACAGGCTTTGGTGGAGGGGTTCTGTAATTAGAGGGTCATGTGAGGGCATAGGTGGGAGCAGGGATTAATCATTGGGGAAGAACCAGTGGGCAAGTTCCTGATTTTCCTTTTTGCTTGAGGCCTTGTAGTCCAACCATGACAGCTTATAGGAAGTTTGTGTAATTTTGAGGAAGAGGACAGGAAGAGTCATGGTTTGGTTATAGATTAGGAGGCATCTTGGAACTTACACAATATAGAGAACATCTGGAGCCAGAAGACAGTGTCAGACATGCTTGTTTGACTTAAGTGTTTTCCTTATTGGGACTGTTAAGCTTCAGTTGATGGAGATGAAAAACATGCTTCTAGAATCTTGAACCTGAACCTCAGTAGAAAATACTCAGGTAACATTTTTAGTAGGAAGGAGGGAAATGACAGAAACTGGGACTATATTTATGGAAAATGTACTGCCATGAGATTGACTGTTTCTTCTTAGAAATCTTACAGAAGAGGTAGCAGTTTCAAGACAGTGGTATCAGAGTCTTTTTGTTGTTGAACTTTAAGGAAGTAGGTAACTCTAATATTTACCCCCATCTTCTCCCTAGCTTTGGTCAACCATAGCATATAGGAGTATCATTTCAGAGGGACTCGCCATGGGGAGGTTTTTGAGCTGTCTGGACAGTTCAGGAAATCTTTTCTTTTTTTAAGATTTATTTTTATTTATGCATACAAGAGCTGGGGTGTAGGCCAGAGGTGCAGGGGGAGAGAGGATTCACCAAAGACAGAGTGGGGAGCAGAACAGGCCCGTTGACTGAAATACACTGCTGAGGGGAGCAGCAAGCAAGACAGGAGAGGTCTACTGCACCATGTGGGTCAGCTTCCTGGCTGGGGATCAAACTCATGCTGCTGTGGCTACTGATAGCTTCATAGTGCTAAGACTTAACCCCTTGTGCCACCGGGGAGGCCCAGTTCAGGAAATCTTAACTGACATCCACAGGTTAACTAAAAAGGAACAAATTGTGGCCCACCCTGGTGGCCTAGGGGTTAAGTCTCATTGCTTTCAGTGCTACTGCTTGAGTTCAATCCACAGCCAGGGATTTAACCCATATATGGTGCAGCAGAACCCCTCCTGTCTTGCCTGCTGCTCCCCTCAGCAGTGTGTTTCAGTAACTCTTCCTGTTCTGCTCCCCGCTCTGTCTCTGGGGAATCCTCTCACCACCACCCCCCAACCTCTAGCCTATACCCCAGTTCTTGTATGCATAAATAAATAAATTTAAAAATAAAACATGAAGTGGATAAAGTCAGATTATGCTGGCCCAAGTGGACATTGTTCTTGAAGAGTGTTAATTAGAATACAGGCAAGAGTATTGTAGGTGGATTTGTCACATGCTGTGGGGTTCATGCAAGACATAGAGAATGCTTTTCCATTAGAGAGAGTAATATGCCCCCTTTTACTCACTGATGGATTTCATAATTTTATCCTGCTGTTTCTAACAGATGCTGAAGATGTGTTTATAATCGTCATGCCTAGCCAAATTTATCTCCCTTTCCTTCTGTCTAGTCCCTTAAAAAAACAGAAAAAGGAGGATATGACTTAAAGAATCATAGGATTTTGGAACCAGAGAAGTTCTTCAAGTAGTGATCACATAACTCAGCTCTTACATTTTCAGATAATGATGAAAATAATTACAACAGGTGGTGATAACTTTAATGATTGCTGTTTTTGATGACTCACTAAGTGCCAAGCACTACACTAAATTCTTTACATGCATTTCCCCCGTATATCATACTTATGATAGCCCTATGAGATTGCAACTATTAGTGTTGTTTTATAACTACTCACAAGGAAGCTGAGGTCCAGAATGACTGGATAACTGTGTTGGGGTACAGTATGCTGAAGCAGCTTTGCACAGACATGAAGCATCTTGCGTGCTCAAGGCCAAGGTTTTCCAGCTAAAGGCAGAATTTTGAGTAGAATCTAAATCTGCTGACCTTGAACTCTGTATATATTTTTAAATTTAAGGACTCATTCTCTGTGGTCATTTTTGTCTCACTTCTTGCTCAACAACTTTTAATTTCAGTGAAATTGAATGAAATATAAGAAAGGGTGGTTTAAGGTTGGTGTTTGGGGTAAGTTTTTAATGTTTATTTTTAAATAGGCAGCCTTCCCAGACTGACTGGGAATAGCAGAAGGCCTCAGAACCAGGAAGTGACACAGACCTGTTTATACCATCCCACTTGGGGATCTTTGGAAAGTGATCCACAAAGACAGTAAAAACTAAACATAACTGCATCAGCCAGTTTTCTTGGGTTTGCTATTTTTGACCTGAAGGAGATGTTTCCTGCATAGCTGCGAATGCTTCAAAAACCAAAATCTAGCACCTAAACATCCCTTCAAGTGAAAGTATATAGACAGATATTTATTTTTTTGTTACCAGACAGCATCATTTAGTGGGTCTTGGCAGACAGAATTATCACTATTTTTTTCTCTTATTGTCTGCTCTGCTTTGATGAATTGGTCTTCATTTTCTTTCTTTACAATTAGCATGCAGAGCTATCCTGAGGGCTCAGTTAGGTATGTGCATGATCTTCAAGGTTCAGCTCACAGCTTTCTCTTTCACACACCCCCTTCTCCCAATCAGAAGTTTTGTTTTTGCATCTCTTCAGAGTTCTTAGAGCACTTAAAAAAAAAAAAAAACTAAAACACCTTTAATTTGGCTCTGGTAACGCAAGAGGGTGGTCCTCAGGAAAGGGGAGTGTCCCAGGACCCCACCCCCACCTCAAGCCAGAGAGATCCAAGACACCTAGGACTACGAATCCCAGAGTGCCATCATCACCGAAGGAAGGATGCTGAGGACTGAGGGAGGAGTTAAGCAATGGTTTTGGGTATTTAAATACCTGACCTGTGAGCTTGGCGGGGGCTATTGGTCCGTGGTGTGGATTGACGAGAGTTTTCCTGGGTAGGCAAGAAGAGTCCAGCTCAGAGAAACTGGTAGGGCTTTTTTACCAATTTATTTCTTTATCTTTTCTTTTCTCTTTTTGTAAATAAATCTAATATTTTATTGTGTGTGCCTGCATTTGAGTTTTAAAGTCTCTTTTAAGCACAAGGGTGAGAACCCAGACAGGCACCCCACGGGGTTACCCTGTAACAGTAACAATTTCAGTATTACAGATAAATATGTAATTTCTCTTACATAGACTGTGAATTCCTTGAGAGTAAGAATATATCCCACTTCATCGCTGATCACCCAAGTTTTGCACTGAAGACAGCCAGTAGATATTTGCTGAACTGCAGTGTAGTCACTGCAAAAACAGAGTTCTGAGAAGTCAGATTTAGCAAATCAGCTTGGGATTCCACTTAATTCTGATGGGAACCAAGATATCTTACAAAAGGTGTTTCTCTGGGGGCCTCCCTGGTGGCGCAGCAGTTGAGCGCTGCACTGTGGAGCTGTCGGCAGCACGCGATGCGAGTTCGACGCCCAGCCGGGGAGAATCCCACATGGTGCGGCAGACCTCTCCTGCCTTGCCCGCTGCTCCCCTCAGCAGAGTATTTCTGATCTGCCTGTTCTGCGCCCCACTCTCTCTGGTGAAGCCTCTCACAGCCCCAAGCCTCTGGCCTGTACCCCAGCTTGTATGTATAAATAAATAAATCTTTAAAAAAAAAAAAAGGTGTATCTCTGGGATCTAGGAACCAATTACAGCTACTTCTGCCACGTATCTGTTTTGTTACCTTGTCAAAATTTCAGGATTTATATCTTTTCCCCTCTTGTTGCTACTTTGCCACCTGTATTTCCTGTATAGATTATATCTTTTGGGTCTTATTTTTTCATCCCTTCAATGAACAAGTAAATGTTGAATACTTTGGGGCACAGAAAGAGGCAGAGTTAGTGGTCTCTGTAGGAATTTACTTTCAGCAGTAAATGTAGCATAGAACAGTTCAGTAACTGTGAGTGGGCCCTGGAAGGAATATATTTGGTTGTCTCGTTCTTGATCCAGGCAGTGATGTTGTGGATTGCAGAGCCTTTCGTCCTTGTGGGCTGAATTGATGAGTTTTCCCCTAAGAGATGCAGTTAAGTTTGACCTTGTATTTGGACAACAAAAGAGCAGGGAGCCCTTTGCAGTAGGAAAGCAGGAGAAGGAAAGATTTATAGGTCTCTTTTACCTGTAAAATAGGGGTATTGGTACCTATTTAGTGAGGTAAGAAGTGTGTGTGTATTATATGTAATAATATGTATATATAGTGTATATATATATAGTGTGTGTATGTATATATATGTATATATACATAACACTTAACACATATACACACACTATATACACACACATGTTAAGTTCATGCCTTCATCCTTCTGTACAAAATATTCAGACTAGAAAACCTCCTGGGTCCACCTAGAGACAAACATTATTTAAGTATAGTCACATGCATAATTATTTAATTTGAAGAGAAAGAATGCTAAGTTCCTTTAAGAAGTGTTTTTAGAACTTCATGGTTCTTTTCTCTAAGCTAACTTTGTGTTTTGAGCTTAGTCTCAGGGCATATGTTTCCAGCCCAAAACAGTGCCCTCTGGGAGTCTAATTGGAGCACAGTCACAGCATGTAAGAGCAGGAAGGGCCTTAGCCAACACTAATTTGCGTGCCATCTGATCTCCTTCACTTGTCTCATTTTCACCTCATGACAACCCAATTAGGTGGGTATTGTTTATGCAGTTTACAGATGGAGAACTGAAAATAACTTGTCCTGGACCACCTAAGTAATAATATCCAAGCAGACTGAGATTCTGGCCCAGTTTTCCAAATCCTTCCATGATCTCCACCTCCTCGAGAGATACTTAATTGAACAATTTCACATTACTGATGAGGAACAGAGGCATAGGGAGGCAAAATGATTTGTCCTGGCTCAGCTCATCAGGTACTTGTGAAGCTGGGACTAGAGAAGCAGTGTTTTCTAGGCTTCAGGGTTGAAAATGTATGGCCTGAGCCAAGTTCCTGCTCACAGGCAGTATGCATTCTCTCTGTCCTGTATTCTATCTTGTCTTTGGTCTGTCTTGTTTTGTTTTCATATGTCCTCTGTTAACATCTTTTCTCTTCAGGGCAGGGTCTCTGCAGAGATCCCTGTGTATGTGGAGGCTGGGTTTTTTTGTTAGACATTTGATATTTTTGAAAAGTACTTTAGGAACACTGTGTACGGATGGCCTTATACAAATGTGCTGATGAATTGATTAAGTTCAAACTGGGAAAGTGGAGTCTCTTGAGTTTGCTACAGTACAGAGGGAGAGATTCTAGGATAGGCCTAAGGAGATATAGAAAGGAGTGCTTATGCAAAACAAAAAGAATGGATTTAACACCTCCTTTCCAGTCACAACTTCCGTTGATTTATGTTTTGAGAGGAAATACTTCTGGACCCCTCCTATTCCCTAGAAGACATTCCAGATTCCTTAGAACTGGAAGGGCATTTGGGGATCATCCAGGCCCACCCCTGAGGACTAGGAAGAATGATTGACTTGACTGGGCCCTAACCACTGTTAGTTGGTGGAGCGGGAAGTGAGGATTGTTTCTTGCATTTAACTTTTATCCATACTATAGTCACCCTGCTTATTAGGTTCTAGAAGAGAGATGTTGGAGACAGTGAAAAGAAGGTTTGGGACTGTAATGTACTGTTTCTGCTGGCTTCTGTAGGAAGCCTGAACAGTAGAGTAGGAGGAAAGCATGACAACCAGTGCATGTGAATGAGAGGTTTTGAGTGAGCAGTACAAGGATGAAAGGAATATCCAAAAAATTCAAAAACACCTTTAACACCTCTTGTACACTGGCTTAGGATTATTTTTGTGATTTAGAAGTGAATTTCAACAAGAGTTTGATGTTAGTGACTTTTGGGTTAAAAGCCTAGATATTAAAAGGAAATGGGTAAGATAACACAAGGTGAGCCTCCTGTGAAGTCCTCAGATGTTAGTGGTGCAAAAGAGGGAAATGTGGAGGTTAGCAAGACTGGAAGGAGCCTTTTATCCACAGGGGAGAAGATAAACTGAAGCTATCTAGAAGTAACTTAATTTTTTGTCATTTTGGGGGGAAGAGTGGGAAGCATTAAGATCTGATAAATGTTTAGATTTCTTTTGATGCTGTGACTCAGCCATTTTAGAGTGAGTGGGAGTAAAGAGAGGAGACATTGAAGGGAAGCAAAGACGTGAGGGAGGGAAGGCTTCCTTAGCAGTGGTACTTCTCTTATCATACCCGTCTGGGGCTTTAGACTTCAAAGAGTTAGGACTTCTTGTCTTTCCACTTTGAAATGTAATTAACTGGATGAATTCAGTTCACACTTCTTGAACTGTTGTCCTCCTCATCTCTTGGCTCTATCAGAGACTGGTGTAAAGACTGCTAATCAAAGGAACAATCTCTGGTTCTAGACACTTCACTCCTATCCTCTTTCCATGCTCATCTGAGGCAAGAAGGAAATTTATGTTGGTTTTACTTATCCATCTAGTGGAGAGATGGACCATGGTTTATAACCTTTACCGAAAATTACATGTAAACTGAAACTGACCTCGCAGAATTGTAGACAAATCCACACTTGACTAGAAGCCACACTTGACTGAATCAGGACCCTTTTGTCTCCAGAGAAGCACTCAGGAGACTGGAATGACCCTGCCCTTCCCGCAGAACCTCCCATTGCAGAGGAATGCCGAGGCGGCAGGCTCGGGGCTCTGAGCCAGCGCGGGGAAAGGAGGTCCTGGTTATCACCTGGCTGCCCAGCCTGCTGCTGCTGCTGCCCCTGGACTATGAGCCATTTTTGAAGGTGACTCCTAGGGCAGCTTTAATCTTAGCAGATGCTTTGTATAGAAGGAAGCATCTATAGCAACAAAAAGCAAGCAAACTTTGGGTAGTCAAGCAAACTTTGTGAACTTTGGGTTCCTGTTGCAGTTTCTCCTTAACACCAGAAACCTGACCTCCTTGTTATCACTTTATAGCAGTTTTTCATATAGCTTTCTGCTCTCTTGGCTCCCGGGCTTGGACTATAAATGAAAGGACCTGAGTCATTCCAGTCTGCAAAGTAGTTCCTCATAATTTGTCTCTTTTGAGCCTCACTTACAAGCTAGTGAGATATCCAAAGCTAGCAACCAGCCCCACTTGACAGATGAGAAAACAGAAGCAGAGATGTGGCTTCCCCAAGATCACAGTCATGACTTAAGGACAGTCTTCCTCTTGGAAACGGGTAGTCTCCTTATCACATTCAGCAGAGCACAGTCACCCAGCTTTTGTTCAGAGTTCACAGAGGTGGGAAAGGCCAGACCCTGCCTGGGCTTGACACTAGTGTTGCTATTGGTGAGCAACAATGAGAAACTTAGATACTGTAGAGAATTCTGTGGCTGAGAAACCGTAGAGCCTTTTTCACTTGGAAGCCAGAGATCCTTTATAACCCACCAGCTGGTTAGTGGCAGAGGTGGGAGTAACTAATAGTTCCAGATGCTTTCCTCTTACCTGTGAGCTTAGATGTTACATTCCCTATAAGGATGAGTGAGTGCTGGTTTGGAAAATGAGGCTTAGGTGGAGGCTTAATCATATATTTTTTATTGTGGTAAAATACATGTAAAATTTGACCAGTTCAGTGGTATTAAGTATATTCATAATTTTGTGCAGCCATCACCGTCATTCATCTCCGTTAACTTTATCTGGCAAAACTAAAAATGTGCCCATTACAGTCACCATTCCTCCCTCCCCTAGCCGTGACAACCACCTCTACTTTGTGTACTTTTTTCTTAAATTAGGGAAAGTGGTCACTAAGATACCAAGGGTATACTAAAAAGTGAAATGGATTTCTTTTTGTTTTGTTTTCTGCTACATATTTCTTTTGAAATAATACCTAGTCTTAATTTATACTGATGTGTTTTTCCCTTGGTCTGAAGCCACAATTCAATGGCAGGTTATATTTTATCTTATTTTTTTATTCTGTGTGCAGAGCAAATGCTTTCTTAAAATGATTAGATGCGGAGTATGACCCTAGCTCCACAATAGCTGGGTTCTTCCATTCTGGGCAGTGCACTGGGGCTTGGGGGTTCACTTTTCTCGGTATTATTTCTAAAGCCCATCCTTGCATCTAAGCACTCCATTAACTATGCTCCGCTCATCTTTTCCCTTTTCTTTGATGCTCCCATTACTGCCACCCTATCTGTTCTGCACTTTATCTGGCTTTAGGCTTCGTGGTGAAATTGTTCCCTTGGCTCAGGTACCTGCTTAAGCAGTAAGAGAGGAGCCAGTTGTTTCAAGACAAAACAAAACAGGAGCTCACATATGCACCTCTTCCCCTAGTTCCATTTTGGCTCCTCCCAACAGTATGCATGAGGTTGGCAAACATTTGCTACCTGTCTGTCAGGTGCCAGGTCCTGTGCTAGCTGTTGAAGATTCCAGGTTGAGTAATACATAGTCCCTGCCTTCAAGGAACATTGAGCCTAGTGAGGTGAGACAGATAAACAAGTATCTGTAATAACCTGGTAGAGGGGCAGTCACAGCAAGGAACCCAGGCCATTGGGAGTACGAAGGGGGTTAAATCTACTGGAGGTGGGCGTGGTGTAAAATGTCAGAATTCCTCTAGGAGATAAGCTTGTGCTGAGCCCTGAAACTGACTATATTCCTGGTAGAGGCAGTAGTCAGGTTTTATTTTAATGTCAATTTGTTGATAGAGGAGAAATGTAGTATATAAAAAGTCGTTGTTACATTAATTTTATATTTTATCTATTTGAATAGGTAACAAAGTGTAACATTCAAGGAGAGTTTCCCTGTCTTTAATAAAAATTTTCATTGAAATAACATTGCTTCACAGCTCTGCATAGGTTTCAGGTATCAGCATTATAGTTCAATAACTGTATAAGCTACCTGATCACCGCCACAAGTCCAGTTTTCATCTATCTTAATACAGTTGATACCCTTTACCAGATTTGCCACCTCCTCCTTCCCTGTTAACCACTCAGTTTGCCTTCCTAAAGACCAGTTTCTTGTGCATCATCTCAGAGAAAGATTTTGAGTGCATACTGAAAGAAGTGTCTGTGTATGACCTTTAAAAATACATGCACATGCACTTGCACAGTTGGTCTTCAGGTTCTCATTTTGGAAGTTATTCATTATTAGTATAGACTGAACTGCCCAGTTCTTTTTAAACCCCACTGCGTGGTATTATATGAATATATGAGAACTTACTTAACTAGTCCCCCTTCAATCTTTTGCCATCACAGATCATGCAGTGACCATCCTGTGTATTTGTTATTACACATATGTGATTTCTGGGGACATATGCTGAAAGTAGTATTGATCGAGAATGTGGATGTTTGGGGCAGATATTATTAAGTTGTTCTCTAATGAGTTCCACATTAATTATAAAATAAGAGGTTTAAGATGTTTACCATTTGGCCACCACTCTTCATTTTCTAAAATCCCTTCATGGTTGATCTTCTGAATGAATTTGGTCTTTAAATTAACCTGTGTATAATTCCTGTAAGCGCAAGATAGTTTTGAGGGTAAAGTTTAAACTCCTTAGCCTAGTCTCTGCTAGGAATACGATGCTCCCCTTGTTCTGGTCCACTTGAATCTGGTACTAGACATATCCTTTATCAGTGTGCTTAACATCACCTCTCCTGGTAATCCTTTCTGATTACCTCCACTAGTGCATAGAACGCCTAAATCCTTGCTCTGATCTGGCCTCATCCATTCACCACTGAAATATTTGTTGTGCACATGCTGTGATGTGGCACAAGCAAGTGTCATTCTTGATAATCTACTGGCTGTTGTTGCCTTAAGGGGATGATGACTGTCTGGTAGGGTTGCCTGCTATGGCTGCATCTAAAACACCAAAGGGCCCATTGCTAACTGCCTGGTGGCCCTGGGCATATCCTTTGACTTCTTCACACCTTGGTTTCAGCATCTGTCAAATGAAAAAATGGAATTTGTTGACCTCCAAGATTCTTACAGCTCTGATCTTATTAATAATGACAATAGTACCAGCTGTCAGTGTTTGCTGAGGACTTATAAATTGCCAGGCTCTGTGCCAAGTGCTTTGTCTGATACCAGTCCTTACTAGGGTTATACTGTCCCCCTAATACAGATGAGGAAACTGAGGCTAAGAGAGGATTATATAACTGGCCAGAGGTCATAATAGAGGAAACACATTTGGATTCTGACTCCACCTTTCCTAGCACATAAAGTTATATACATCCCATACATCTCCACACACAGTTTTATGTGCTGTTTGGGTCACTAATAGATACACCGCTATACCTCTTCATGAACCATCCCTGTTCTACAGCTATGAAGACTCAAGTTGGAGTCTGGGTGAAAGCTTTGGACAGAAGACTGCTTCAGTGACAACTACGAGGGGGTAGTGGATGAGGACCTAGTGACTAGCTTTCTTCTTGAATCTTTGGCTCATATTCATTGAGCCCCTCATTGTTTTTCCTTTGTACTGAGAGTTCATGCTGCTGTTTACAGTACCCTCTTTAGGAGGGTAGCATAGGTAGAGATTGAAGCTTCAGACATGAATTAGTCAGGTCTGGCTAATCTTCTGGGCAGAGTCTCCAGAGCAGCCTTTATTAGGTCAGTAGATGGCGAGTTCCCTTATCTGTGTTCATAAAACCCTATTAATGGAGAAGGATGTGTGTAGAGATTAAAAAGGAAGTGTGATCTTACTTGGAATAGCTGTTATAAACCTGGGACAAGTGAAATCAAGAGTTAACTAAAATATAATAAGCCCACATAATGTATTATCAATCCACCTACTTCCTGTAGGAATGTAGACAAAAGTCCTTAAAAATCTTGACCCTTGAGTTGTTTTTTTAACATAGTGGTTCCCGCTCTTCTGAAGTCTTTGAACTAAAGTGAGGGTGGGAGGGCTTTCCTCCCCTCCCCCAGTCATTGTCTGGAACAGCCAACAGGTGTGGCTTCTGGAATCACAGGTATTGGGTGAGCCTCAATTAATTAGTCCATTTTTGAGATTCATGACTGTGGAATCAGAGTCAGATCCTCAGGGACTCATCCAGCCTTTGGTGGTTTAGCGGGCCGAGCCGGGGCCCTTGGCTCCCGCCGCTGCATTCCTTCTCTAGGCCGTGTGTTTCTCCCTTTAAGACACGTGTTCTCTGTTTTTTTTTTTTTTTTTCCCTTTTGGATAGTTGAACTTGTTCAGAGTCCAAGTGACAAAGACAAAGCCTGACTCAGGGGTGTAGCAGCTCTGTGTCAACAGCTGCCTCTCTTCCTCTCTGCTGGGGCCTTACAGGCAGGCAAGCAGAGCTGGGGTGGTTTCTGAGAGCTCTGTGGGGCCTCACAGACTCCAGGTGAGCAAGCACTCTCTCCTTGTCCTATCGGAAGGATCTGGTTGCCTGATACTGCAGGCAGCTTGCTGCAGGCCTTGGCATTTCCCCAAGGAGGAGTCAGAAAGCCACTTATGTGCCTGTGTCTTCTGGCAGCAACGAATTCATTTGCTAGAATTCTTTCAACTTTGTATGTGATTAATAGCTTCCTTACCCAGGTGCCTACTTCTGACTAATTTGTGGTTAAAGTTTTTACTTATATTATTGTTTCTTTTTTATAGGTGAATCTATCCCTGGCTGACTTCGGAGTTTTTCTGGCTTTTAAATTTTTTCTTTTTAAAATAACTTGGACGGATAAAAGATGTGCCATGGCAGGATAGTACCAAAGAGCATCTCCTTGTTTGCCTCGGCCTCTGTGGGACATGGATTATTCTTTCCACTGGTGATCCTTAGCACCCTTCTTGGAGACGGACTTGCCTCAGGTAAGTATTGGTTTGTCATCTGTGTGTAGGAAGGGGGAAAAACGCCACAGTTTCTCCCAAAGGCAGTTGCAGGGAAAGCAAGGTGGTAGTTGGGGGCTGGGGGGAGGAAAGGGATGTTTGTGCTGTGGTAGCAAGGAGTCAGCCCTGGTGGTGTGGCGCCAAGGGACCAAATGAGCCAGCCTGAGGAGGGCTGCATAGGAACCTGCCGGTGACGGCATTACTACTACGCCCCTGCCCCCAGCCTTGTCATTAGACAGAACAGAGGTGTAGGATTTAGAGTATGACTTGCAGTTAAAGGTGCAGGCTTTAGAATCAGACTGCCTGTGCCCCGAGCCCAGTCCTACTTGATGGCTCTGTGATTCTGAGCGAGTCTCTTTACTTTTGTAAACCTCAGTTTTCTCCACCATAGAATGGGATAATAGAGTGCCTGCCTCAGAGTAGTTGTGAAAATTTACTGGGGTAGCACAATAAACACTTCATGATTGGTAGCTTTTTCTTGTTTGTTTCTTATCTGTCTTTACTTTTTTTTCAGAATAAGTATAGAGTTGAGGTGTTATGATTTAGTGAAAGCAGGAACTGGTCCCTGACATCATAAACTTTGTGATTTTTGGACAAGCCACTTAGCCATTCTATGGGTCAGTTTCTCCTTCTGTAAAACGAAGGGATTGACCTGGATGGATGTTACGGTCACAGCTGTCTCCCTCAGTGTGTGCTTTCATGATTCCAAGGGCTTTCTGATTGAAGATGGTGAGCTGGAAGAGCCTTAACAGGACTTAGAAATATAGCAGTGAACTTTTTTGAGTTTGTATGATCCTGGTTGCCTTTACCAATGCTCTGAACACCTTTCTAGGTTCTCTTCATGTGATTCCCTAGGCCTGGCATCATTTTTAGATAAGGCATATTTGGGTTTGTACTATGGGCCTCTGGATGTTGCTCTCGGACCTCCTTCTGTATCTGTAATTACCTCTTGGGGTCTCAATGTGATTGAACTTACCAGTAATGATGCCCTTACCAGACTTTTTTAGATAGATGTTTGTGGCAGTTTTCTTTGGATCCGGCTAGATTCTGGAATAGAACTTGGAGGGAGCTAAGAGCTGTGTGGTATTTTGTGGCCTTTTTTGCATAGAAGAGCTGTGGTGTAGAACAGAGATGTAGGGGGTGAGAGGATTCACCAGAGACAGAGTGGGGAGCAGAACAGGTGGATTACTGAAATACACTGCTAAGGGGAACAGTGAACTAGATATAAGAGGTCTGTTGCGCCTTAGGCCGGGGATTGAACTCAAGTCATAGTGGTGATAGTGCTGAGACTTAACCGCTAGGCCACCAGGGAGGCCCCTAATTTGTGGCTTTTGAAATCTCCATAGTTCTATACTCTCTTTCTCACTCCCTTTCTGTCAGCTCCTACCCCTGTTACCCAACACATATGTAATGGTGCGATCTCCTCTAATATTTTTTCCCCTGAATGTTGGGAGAAGCAATTACTGATTTTGTTGTTGTTTTATCATAGCCTTTCTCACAACCCACATACAAATACCCTCTTCTGCTGTATCTGATTCACCCCATTCCAACACTTAGCACAAACCTTTCCCATATACCTGAGACTTCCTTGGTTGTGAGGAGCTCCTGGCACAGCCAAAAGAGCCACTAATGGTGGGGCATCATACTGCTGTGAGGCATCATAGGTAGGTTTCAAAGGAAGATTGAGCTGAACTACACAGTGTGCAACAAGATGTAGCAGGGGCTACATTCACAGGATGATTAAAGCCAAAGGTGACCTCTAGGAGGGGTAAGGTAGTAGTCACAGAACCAGGGGCAGTAGAGACCTGGCCTTGTTCGCCCCTGTAACTCTGGAGCAGGAGTTGGCAAATTGTGGTCCATAGACAAGGTCCGACCTGCTTTTGTATGGCCTGTAAACTAAGAATGTTTTTTATATTTTTAAATGATTGAGGAAAAAATCAAAAGAATAGTATTTTGTGATATGTAAAAATTATATGAGACTCACATTTCATTGTCCGTAAATTTTATTTTATTGGAACATAATAATGTCCATTCATGTATATATTGTCTGTGGTTGCTTTGTGCTACAATAGCAGTATTGAATACTTGTGATTTAGACCATGGACCCTCCCCCTGCCTGAAATATTTAGATTTTAAAATATTTGATCCATTATAGAAGAGGTTTGCCTCCAGCCTAAAACAAATGTGCTCAGTACGTATGTGCTTGAGTAGAATGATTATTGGAGCAGGAAGGAAGGACTGGTCAGAGCTAAGTTGGACTTGAGCAGTTGTGCACTTGCCCAGGGTCTGAAGGACCAGCTAATTGTAAGGCTATGACCAGAAGCTGGCTCAGCGCCTGTTCTGCTACCATGACCAGCTTCTTCCAAGCCTTTTCTGGGGAAGCTGTCCTGGCATGTTCCATGGTAATATTAGTGGCAGAACATCTGCCTTCTGTTTCTTAACTGCTTTAGTTTCGTCGCAACTACCCCCACTCTCCTTTAAAGGGCTCTGCCTCTGCCTCCTCCCATCCTCCTGCCCATTTTCCAACTGTACCCACACCTTCCCAACTTTCCATCCAAGGTCTGAAATCAATTATCAGGGACTCATTGTTCCAGACTGGCTGAATAAAGGGATTATTATTCTCCAGTGTGGAAAATGTATGTCTGTGGTGTGGGCTCAGACCAGGATGGGAGAGTTGGCTCTGTTACTTTTTTCCCTCCCATTTGCAAAGAATACTCCTTCCTTGCTATCCCGGACCCCTAAGTATTTCCTATTCTCCGTTTACAGAGAAATGTGTGCCAGTGCAGGTAGGGAATGGGGTATCACTGGTATCTAGATCGAGAGCACCAAGTTGCTGTCAGTGTTTATCCCTTTCTCTGGAGTGGCTTCTGGAGGAAGGAGGTGCCCATGCCTTGGCCTGAAACCAACAGAACACCTGTATGGTTGTGCTTTTGCTGCACGCAGTGTGGCAAATAACCTTGCCAAGAAACCACGACTCTCAGATACTGTGAAGTCAAAGAAAGGCAATTCAGTTTTGGAAAAGCTTTTTCCTGCTCTCTTACCTTCTCCCATAGCTGCCCCCATCACCTATTCTAGAGACATTTAAAAATCAAGCACTTATAAAATATCCAACCTTCTTATTCCATGAGCTCTAGTAGAATGTGAATATACTTTCTGTCAGTACAAATTCATGACTGAGAGTCCTATTGGATATAGGTAAGAATTGCCCTTAAAGGGACAATTCATCTGCATAGTCTCTTCATAAATACCATAGTAACCCCTAGTCTTTGTCATAATTGCTCAAGTTTAAAAGAAAAGAATAAACTATGAAGAGGTGCCAGTGAGTTCTGGGGTAGAGTTTTGCCATGTTTGGGGTTAAACTTTCCCTTCTGGCTTCTGTTCTTAGGATTTGGAGTTAAAAGGAGGTGTTAGAGAGATATTGGGTCCAGCTTCCCCTTTGCTCATTCCTCTTATAGACGTGGGGAGAACTTGTTGAAAATTTCCTTCTTAAGAGCGGCAAAAGGAAGTATTTCTTAGTCTCCACACCAGGTCACACTTTGTGGGGGAGAACAGAATTAAACATCTACACTCATACTACCCAATTAGCCTTTCTTCTTGGGTTAGAAAGGAGTTAGGATTCCAACAGTAACAGCTTCTTGCAGATCACAGCCCCTTCCCTTTACCTGAGATCATATGAAATGTGTGTGACCTTAAGCAAATCACTTGACCTCTTCTGTGTCTCCTATAAAACAGAAACAAGGTCCTTAAAAATGCTGGGCTGGTGTTGGAGGGCTAATAAAAATGATTGGAGGGCACTTGGCATATAAAATGGGCGGTGTGATTCCCAGATAATAACAACAGAGTTGGTATGTGACCAACTGTTGAGTCATGCTGGGCAGGAGACTATACAGATGACATCCTTTACTGCCTTTAAAAAACAAAACTGAAGATGCAGAGCCACTTTGGGTTGGGCATAAGGATCTGGGAAGTGGTGTCAAACCTAGCTATTTGAGGAAGGACTGGTTATTTAGAAATCCCTTTAGTCTTCCAAAATATTCGTTGTTTGATAGTTGCGTAGTTTGATGCTACTGGTTTGCTAATTCATATAAAAAGCATCTGATTTTCATCTCCTTCTTTCCTGAGCATATTTCCTGAAAAAAATTCAGTAATTTACTAGTTTCTGATTTCCCCTCCCTTCCTTAGAATGTTGCCATAACACTTCAGGTCATGTTGAACATCACACAAGCACCTAAAGCAATTTTAAAATGGCAGAGAAAGCAGCCATCTGCATTTCTACATAACAGTCAGAAAGCCAGGCAGTTAATGTTCATTCAAGATGGAAAATGTTGAGAACCAGGCTCTCAGCAGGATGATGTGACTTTGGCCCTTAGCATTGCAGAGAGATGTTGGCAGGTGGCCCTGGTTCACCTCACCACCTCTAAAGGGACCTGGAGGCAGAGATAATGTACCCTTAGCTGAAAAGAGAGGACAGGCAGGAAATTGATGCAGATAGAGTATCATTTATATGTCAGGTTCTGTGTTAGCATTTAAGACTCTCAGGATGCCTACGAGCTAGATGGTTATATAACCATTTTACAAATGAGAAACTGAGGCAGAGAGAAGCTAGATATAACTTGCTCAGAGGTAGATTGTTGAAGGTGGTAAAGCAGGCTGAGATTTGTGCCAGCTGTCTCGTCCATGTCTGTGGAGAACCATACTGCCTGTGCTGAGCAGCAAGCTTCTCTGAGACCTGTGTCATCCTACTAGAGCGCTCAAATCAACCTTCAGAGGTTTATTTTGAGAGGAAAAAAGATAGCATCTGTGTTTTCTTGCCTGGATAAAGGACACAGGAGTCAACTCTGGGTTAACATGTTTCCCTCTCGTTGTTTCTGTTCTCATCTACAATGGCTCTTGTTTGTTTAGTTCCAAGTTTAGGCACAAGGTTTGCCAAGGTGGTTCTATTCTTGGAAAGAAACAATGGGGACCACAGCAAATTGTTTGCTAAATGAGGATGTAGTTCCCAAAACATCCGCAGAGCATCTTCCTGTCAGCTGCAAACACTGCTGACAAAGTGATGTAATCTCTCTGTGGTGTAATTACCTGTGACTATAAAAAGACTTGGTGATTGTGGTAGGAGACTGGATAGGTCATTATAGGGCTTTTTGAACCCTGGCATCATGAAAAGATTGAGAAATTATCCTCTGCAGGCTAATTGTTAAGTGATGTTTAGAGCATTGCAAACACATGGTTCCTGCCTGTACTGTAACTTTTGAACAGAAGAAACCAGGAATCCACTTCTGGAGCACTTAAGTGGATCTCAGTTGTGTTAAAGCCCTCATTATACACAAATTCTGCCTGCTAAGCAAAGGTGCTTCACTCCCCTGGCCTAACTTGTAAGCTTGGAGGTTAGCCTTCTTACCTACCGAACTCTTTTCTGCAAAAAGGGTCACAAGGTACAAATAAAAATTAGGATTACCACTTAGAGTCTTTAATTATTCTTGGTAGGTTCGTAGATTAACTCTTTTCTTCGCCTCTTACCCAATGGGAGAGTCCTGTCCTCTGTGTTACTCGGAAGTGTGAGCCTACAGAGGGTGTGAGTGGTGCTCCCTTCGGGTGACTTATGCTGGTGTGGCTTCTGCCTGCCCTGTGACCAGGTCAGGAGTGACCTTGGTCTGCATCATGTTTAGCTTGGGGCCCAGAGGGACGGCAGCGTTTAGAGAAACCTTTCAGTAGTGCATTGTGAATGAGGGGGTACCAGCTGCTGACTCCTCCCTGCCCTGGTCACATACCTCATCTTAATTAAACCAACCTAAATGTGAAATCTGAAATCTCCAGGAAGAGAGGGTGAGATGCTAATTTCCTATGAAAAAAAGGATTGTCCTAGGCTTCCTGGTGGTGCAGGGGTTAGTCTCAGCGCTATCAAGCTGTTACCAGCCGTTGCAGCATGATTTTGATCCCTGGCCAGGGAGCTGACCCACACATCACAGCAGAACGCCCCAGCTCTGTTCCCCTCAGCAGTGTATTCCAGTAGATCCACCTGTTCTGCTCCCCACTGTCTCTGGTGAATCTTCGTACCCCCAGCACCCCTGGCCTACACCCCAGTTCTTGTATGCATAAATAAATAAAAATAAATCTTTTTTTTTTTTTAAAAGGATTGTCCTTAGAATTTTTTCATAGCTGTCTCTTACCTGGAGGAATGGGATTGAATTCATAAATATGTTACTATATTAGCAAATGCCACCTGCAGCTCTTATAGTGCCATCAGCGTCACTAATTCAGCTTAGTTCAACACCTGTGTGTCATTATGCTCCAACTCTTCTCCTTGTGTTTTGGAGTTATAGTCTGATTAAGAGCATGAACTCTGGAGTCAGATTGCCTGGGTTTGATACTACATGTATTCCTACTACTTGTCTCCTTGGATAATTTTCTTGACCTGTCACTGTCAATGTTTCCTTAGAATAGGGAAGATATAGTGCCTACTTCATACAATTGTTGCAAGGATTGGGATATTATATGTAAAAATTTAGGACTTTGCTTGGCAAACAAAGAAGTAATCTCCAGGTCTGAAGATCAGATTCTAGCACCAATTGATACAGTCTGCACTTCTGACACCACAGTAATTAGTTCAGACAGACTCAGGGTTGGAAGGTGCTCCTTTCCTCTGTATCTTTTGCATTCTGTCTGATTCGATTCAATACATAATGAATTGAGTTAGATCCCTGATGTTCATGAGGTATCCGTAAGTCCCTAATTCTCAAATACCACATGAAGACAAGTAGTAAAAGAGGGGTAATGCCTCTATGTGATGTTGGTGCCGAGGGGTCAATGAGGTAGTCTCAAAGGAAGCCATTCTTTTCTCTGAGGTCATCTTGTTGGCATGTCAAAGCTGGGATTCCTCAAAGTTGCTATTTGTTAGGAAATTTTGAAATCATTTTTTAAAGCCTCACAAATTGAAGACTGCCAAGTGTCTGTTCTTTTAAAGATATTTCATTTCCCCAGCACTGTGTGATGGAGGATTACTTTGAAAAGATTCCTAAGCACATATGGAGAATACAACTTTAGAATTAAAAACAAAAAGTCTCTTACCTTTTTTCCACTTGGTAGTTTTTTAGCCTCCTCCTACTTTTTTTAGCTACATTTGACAACAGGTTTTTCTTTTAAGAGTTTTTTCCTACATAGATGCAGTCATCCTGGAGGTGTTTAACTTTTTTTGTTAGCTTTGCCTATAGTCATAACTTTTAAAGTAGAGTTGTTTAATCACTTAAAAGTTCTGGGAAGTAATGCAGGGGAAAATAAATGGATTCTCTTAAAGATTTCTTTTCTACAAAGCTTTTATTTTTCTTTTTTAAACTCACAAAGTATTTTAGATGTTTCATCCCAGGAGGGGAAATGTGTTTCAGGAAGTTATGGCCAATACAAACAGTGTTAAAAAAATTCTGCTATAACCTTTGCTATTCTGAGTGATAAGTGACACTTTATGAAATACAAAGGGCCTCTTCATCAGTTCTTCACGTATAGTAGACACGTGTCTCTTTGGGAGAGGGCAGGACCTGTGTTACTGTCATTGGCTTGAGTTCTGACAGTTTGACCTTGTTGACTCAGGCACTGGTAGGAGGCGCAAGAGCATATCCTTGGGATTGTCACACACCAGGAAGGACTGAGTGGGCGAGAGGAGTGCCTGTCACTGTTTACTGAGCACTGGTCTCAGCACATGGTGCAGGGGCAGATAGGAGAGGACCTTCGATGCTTCTGCTTCTTTGTCGATCCCATTACTTTGGAGACCAGATTGCAAGGACCCAGTAGTGTTTTGAGCCAACGCAGCCCCACTGAGGCGTTTGTAATCAGGCGTGGTTGCTCAAAATTGCTGACTAGTAGCCCGTGAAATTAGCTGTTAACTTCAGTAGGTTGTGTGTTTTAGCTCTATACCCTTCACACAGCAGGGCGCTTTAGTCTCTGATCTTTGAGGTCTTCTCCTATACACAAGTCTCTCAGTCTTAGTTCTTGGTTTTGTAGGCAGGGACAAAGTCCTGTGTACTTTGCTTTTAACAGATCAGTGGTCATCTCAGGTAGACCCAACAGAGACAAGCACATGCTGGGGAAGGTGCTCTCTGTGTGCCCTGTGGGTGCGTGGCTTTCAGCAGGATTATGTAGAATCATGGCCCATCCTGTATGTGAGGACAAATCTGAAGTCCAGTGACGAGCAGCAGCTTATGGGACCTTGCTGCTGATTTGTAAGAGTCTGTGCCTAGCTTTCTGGGGAGTGGAGAAGCATGCCAGATGTCTCATATTTCAGGTGCTAGGGATCTTTTGAGGGGAGAGGAGTGGACCCTAGTAGACTGGCCATGTGAGTTCATTGCAGAGGGTCTTCACTTTCAGCTTGAATGAAGATCCTTTTGAACCCAGTGTGGGTCCCTTTAGATGATGAGGGGGGGAACAGTAGGCTTTCATCACCTGTGGGGAGTGAAGGTCATGTGGAGGAATGCTTGTGGAAACTGTGCTGTCTCTAGAACACATCCTAGCATTAAAGACAAGTTGGTGGGTTGGGTGCATTTGAATTCCCTTCCTTGCCCACTAATATTGCTGCGCAGCTTCCTCTACCTCTGTCCCTTAGGTCTAGGCGAAGGGGACTCCTTTTCCCCCTTTCCTTGAACATTAGCAAACATTCACACCTTCAAGCCTATTCGCACCCTGTTCTTCCTGTGGCTGGAATCCTGCCTCTTCCCTTCCCTCCTGTATTTGTTTTCATCCTTAAGGATCCAGGCAAAGTTTCCTCTGTGAGACACCACTGCCCCCTTACCCTCAGAATTTATAAGGTCTAAAGGAGAGTAAGCTTTGTGTGCATTTCTTTAATGAAATTAGTGAGAGCTCCTAGTCTTAGTTCTTTTTCTTAGGAGGATGTCCGAGAGGTTTCCCTATGAACAAGATTCACTTTCCTAGAATTTGTACTGTCTTTGATTTGAGTAAGTTAGGCAGCCTTAAGATTTCTGGAATTTGCAGCTTAGGTGAAGCTGAACCCTTTGTTCTGCAGATCATTACACATAAATCCTATAGACTTGTTCTAAGGAGTGTTTGGGTTTAGTATTTTCACGAGGAGCATTAACTCACTTGGCAAATATGTGTTGATGGATGATGGGCAGGGAGGACAGTAGTAGATATGCAATGCAGTAGGTGGCTTTCTGGGACCAGGTACTGAACTGGATCTTGATGGAAGCTGTCACATGTGGTTTGGTCCTCACACCAAGGCCATGACAGGCGGGCAGCTGCAACCAGGAGAGTGCTGTTGTACAGCAGGAGAAATGCAGAGTTGATGGTTGAGCTCTCTGATTTATTTCACAAATACTTTTGATTCTTGCTGAGTGCCAAGACTGTCTCAGCTATTGAAAATACAATTCTCTGTGCTACGTGATATGGTCAAGAAAGTCATTGCACTATAGAGTACAGGTAGGAGGAGCTTCTGACTGATCACAATGGCTGTGGAAGACTTCTCTGAGGAAGAGAAGTCCACACCAAGACCTGAAGGCAAGTAGGAGTGAGAAACTGGAGGAGGTAAATGGTATAAGAAGGTTAAGAATGCACTGTCTGGGCCCTCCCTGGTGGCGCAAGGGGTTAAGTCTCAGCACTATGAAGCTATCAACAGACACTGCAGCATGAGTTCGATCCCTGGCCAGGGAGCTTCCCACATAGCACAGAAGACCTCTCCTTTCTTGCCCGCTTCTCCCCTCAGCAGTGTATTTCAGTAGATCCACCTGTTCTGCTCCCCACTCTGTCTCTGGGGAATCATCTCACACCCCCCACCCCCAATCTCTGGCCTACAGCCCAGTTCTTACATGCATAAATAAATAAATCTTTTAAAAAAAAAAAAAGAATGCTCTGTCTTTGGCCAGACAGGCTATTCTGAATCCTAGTTTGACCACTAAATATTGTGTAATTTTGAGCAAATTTCTTTAAGTTGATGACCCTCAGTTTTTATATGTGCTGTGGCATCTTATCAGTAGCTGGCACGGCCACCGTGATGGGGGAAGTCTGGAGGGAGGAATAGGAGCTTTACAGTGTCTGCTGTGCTCTCCTTTGCACTTCCTGCTTTTGGAACATGCCATGTAGCTTCTGTTGAAACTTTGTAAGTCTAATCTGTATTTTCCGAATTGCCACTTACCTTGGTGAATGAATGAGTGGTCTCTGCTTCAGTAGAGTATGTTTGAAAACTGTGGTTTCAAAAGAAAAATAAAGTCAACCTTAGCTGAGAATTCAGAGATTTGGGCTGAATATCACCGAAAGCAGTTTTGGGGAAGCACCCAGAGGGATGACATACTGCTGGTAGAGGCAGCTGCTTTGTCAGGGTTGAGGAGGGAAGAGGAAGGATGACAATGAGGAGGAGGAACAAGTTGGGTGTTGGAATGTTCCAAGGATCTAAGAGTTAAGGAGAAAACAAACACCAGCTAATGGATTAAGAGTTGAGTGAGTCTACACAGGGAAATAAAGAGACTGGAAGAGGGTGTTGGTTTTGGTACAAGTTGTGGGAGAAGATTGGGGATGAGAAGAATGGCAGTTGCCCACAGGAACAGGAAGTGACTAAGTGAGACTGCCTTTCCAGCCACCTGAGGGGGGAGGGGTCACTCAGGACAGGTCCCCCAGAGCTTGCCTCTCATCCTCTGCCTCAGCCCAATCAACCTGTGGGAGACTTGTCTAAAACTAGGACAGTATTTCAAGCATACTGCATGGGGTCCTATGTGGGTCTAAGCTCTAGTCACAAATTCCATGAGGAGGCTGAAGAGTGTGGGAGGTTCCTGACTGACTGGAGAACAAAGAGTGGAGGAACAGTGGCATCTGGGGTGTTCAGATAATTTCAGCAACTTGTTATCTTGAATAGGCTGGGGTAGTCGGAGACCTTGAGATGACGACTGTCTGGGATTTGGTGGGGGAGGGGGCGGGTAAGGGTTGCAGAGAATTGTGACTTTCAAAAGAGATGTGTCTCCATTTTCTTTAGACTGACTTCCAGCAAAGGAACCTGTTCTTCCTGTTGTTCTCAATACCTTGTTAGGCAGTTTAGAAGCAAACCTTTCTGCCTTTCCTAGCATTCAGAAATTCTGTTACCAGTAATTGCAGATCCTGGCCTTGCAAGAATAATTAAGATTGTGAATAATATGATTAAATGAGGTATATCTAAAAGGGCTGGGTAAGTAATAAAAAATCTATTTCAATGTAAAAGATTATTATAATGCTCTTATTTAACATCTCTTTTCTAAATTGTGCAAAACAATTAACACTAACAGATCAGCCTTTTATCCATCCTTAGGCAAAAGATTGGCATTTAATAGGCCCCTTTATATACAAGATGAAACTAAAATTTCTAGAAGAACCCAAATCTTGAGTTTGAGTCTCATATCTGTGGAATTTAGATATAAAACTTGAGCCACCAAATATTGGGTTGTTGGAAAATCCATGATGTGTCTTTGCTTGAAAAACATAGAAAAAAATACGTCTTGACTTTTCCGACAACCCAGTAATGATTATGCCTCATTCCTGAGATAAAGCACGTATAAGAGAACAAGTAGGGTCATCAAGAAATTTTTTTTGGCAGGAAACTGGTGATGTCAGATCAGTCAGAATCTTGAAAAGCCTACAGGGCCTCCCTGGTGGCGCAGCGGTTGAGCGCTGCACTGTGGAGCTGTCCGCAACGTGCAATGCGGGTTCAGCGCCCAGCCAGGGAGAATCCCACACGGTGTGGCAGACCTCTCCTGCCTCGCCTGCTGCTCCCCTCAGCAGTGTATTTCTGATCTGCCTGTTCTGCTCCCCACTCTGTCTCTGGTGAACCCTCTCGCCGCCCCCTGCCTCTGGCTTGTACCCCCAACTTGAATGTATAAATAAATAAATCTTAAAAAAAAAAAAAGAATCTTGAAAAGCCTACAAATCTAACATCCATTGTCCTGAGAAGCCACAGAGTTTCTTTTGGGAATGAGGGCCTGGTATAAGGTAGAGAAGCAAACCGATTAGAGTAGGTTTGAGACACAGGCAAACAGAGTGAGCTCTCAGGGTTCTTAATTCCATTCTGTTTAGCTGTGGCTGGTGGTAACTGAGGTGCTGGATTCTGCATCACAGTGCCAGTTTCCTGTCACACCGCAGTGGAAACCCACTCCGTCACTATGTCCCAGGAACTGTCAGGTGGACCCACAATAGGTGCTTATTGCATTTTGCAGTTTTCCACGGTGAAGCACGGAGGTGGGTTCAGGAATCTCTGTGTCTGGCCCAGGCAAATTTATTGCAGAACAAATACTCCAGCCCACATCAGAGCAGAAGTATCTGGGCAGATTGGCTCATGTCCATCCCATCTTCACAGAGAGGCGTACGCCTAGGCCCACATTTGTGTCTTTTGAAGACTGGTCTCACCAGCCAAGAGCTCATTCTTCTTTTGTTTAGATTACTGGGTAAGGCCCTTTGGGGGTTATTAGTACATTTTTCCCTAAGATCATGCTTTCCTGTTTCTGGTCAAGACTTAAAGGACAGTTTCATCTTCAGTTTACATGCTTTTATGCACAAGGAAGTAGATTACACTAGTTGCGAAGCTTTTCTTTCCTCTAATGGCAGCCATATGGGCCTGTAGGCTTGAAATTCTTGAGTCATTCAGGTTGCCAGTCAGGAGTCACATACTTGTGAGCGAACTAGCAGGCTGAACCTTATAGATTATATGTGCCATTGGCTCTCAGATTTGAGTGTGCATAGGAATCCCCTGGGGGGCTGGCTTTTGACACAGATTGCTGCCCCATGGAAGTTATGTTGCTTCCGTAAAGCCTGTGCTTTAGAGAGGAATGATTTAGCATCCTGTTGTCCTGGTCCCTTTACTCCAGATCGTCACATTCAGCTGCA
This sequence comes from Scalopus aquaticus, assembly GCA_004024925.1. Lineage (NCBI taxonomy): Eukaryota > Metazoa > Chordata > Mammalia > Eulipotyphla > Talpidae > Scalopus > Scalopus aquaticus. The sequence continues at coordinate 104,991 of PVIJ01000674.1, read as the reverse complement.
GGTTTTCACAGGCCACCTAATCAGTTTGTTTCCAGGGTGCTCAGTGTTGTTATTCCACATTCTTCACTACCTGGCAGTGTTCATGGTAGGCCTGTGTCAATATTTGCCGGTTGGAGTAGAGAGTGGTATCTGTGTACCTCTTTTCCTTTCTTTCAGTGTCTCCTTTCCTTCTTAACTTTGTATAACTTTCCTTCTTTGCTCTCCTCCCTCCTCAGTCTCATCCCTTCTCCTTCACCTCCTCTGTACTCACTTTAATCTGGCAGAATGCTATCAATATTTGATAGGCTTGAGTGTGTTAGGGGTTGGGGTTTGCCCAAGGCTATCCAAAAAGACCCTAGTTAAACCCTGTGTGAGGAGCATGTCCAGAGTTCTTTTTTCCCTTTTCTACCTACTTTGTCTAGGGTAACTGCAAGTTACAGAACGTTCATTATCCTAGGAGCATTTGCTGTTCTTCAGATTGAGTTTGACCCTGTTTTCTGTCCTTAATTTTCTGTTTGTATTGGCAGGTTTCTGGATTTGAAGAGAATTAGCTTGTCCTGCCTCTGAACCATTTTCTGGCCTGTCTCTTCAGCCTGGGGGGGTGGGTACACAGGGCAGTTTTTCTTGCCTTGGTTAATTGTCATTTCGCCCTCTGATCCTGCCTGGGCTGCTTTCAGGCAGCTCAAGCACTGACTAGCCCAAGGTCTTCTTTGAAACAGGGAAAGATTGAACTTGATTTTAATTCATTTTAAGTGAAATCATCAAACTTGATTATTCCATTAATTTCCTCCCACTGAACAGCTTCCCGTTAGCAGTCATTGGAAATCCTTACTGTTTCTAATTTTCCCCCCACTAAATTTCTTTAATCTAAAGCAGCTGGATACTGTGATTTTAATGACCAGTTTTGACACTACTTGCAGAAACCGAGACTGTTGCTGTGCTTAAGTTCACGCCCACATGGGGGTGTGTGTGTGTGTGTTTTGTTTTTAACTCTGACTTCCTCATGCCATTTTCTTTCACATTATTTCAACTGCTTAAGTGTTAAAAAGAAATTATATGGATGTACTAGGCCCTTTGCCTGGAGCTAGGGACCTCTCAGTGTAATTAGGAGAAAAGATAAGACCCAGAACATCTTCATTCCCCTTGGGTGTTTCAGGTACTGAATGCTTTTGAAGAGAATTGATCCTGACATCATCCAGGAAGAGCAGAAACTTACACTGGACCTGGAGGGAAGGCGGGAACCAAACCAAGGGAAAACCGGGAAAGGGGCATTTCAGTATTTGGCTGGATACAGAGAAGATGGTGAGGTTTGGTTCCTTCACTAGACTTAGAAAACATCCTCTGGGGTGATGCTTCTCCAGCTTTACTGTACTTTTAAAATCAGATTCACACATCCCATGCTCACAAAGAGTTATTTAGTCAGTTTGGGGTACAGCCTAGCAATGTTTTCTTGAAATTTGTTGTTGATATGAAACAGTCTCCCAGCCCTCAAGTTCTCCTCCCTGAAGAGAAGAAACCAAGGCATGACGTTCATTTGTCTCCTTCCAGAGGCAGATACCGTTTAATCTGTAAGCAGCCCCTATAGTCCTCTTGCATGAGGCAGAGGTGGTCTACTCTTTGAGAAACACTGGAACCTGTGGGAATGCTAGTGCATTCCATGTTGCAGCAAGAAGTGTTAGGAATCAGAGACTTGGTTCCCAACACTACAGTGGTCCGTCTGCTGAGGATTAATAGTGTTGAGGGTAAACTGAAGAGGAGTGGGAGGGGGGGGATATTAAATGCTGTAGGTGACTGACAGCGAGTACTTCTGTGTGGCTGCTCCCTTGATTTGAAGGCAGACGATGGGGCCATTGAGGCTTAGTACCTTTAAAACAAGGTCTGTGCTTGGAGTTATTGCATGTTACTCTGACTGATAGGAAAAGTATTTTTATAGTTGTTGTTTAGTAGCTTTGCTTTCATGTGAGTGTATTTTGGAAGGTCAGGGGTCAGTCATTTGGAGGGTGGAAACAGGTCTGGGATTCAGGGTGTTGAACATTGAGAACCCTGGAAAAAGTAATCACATGTCTTCCATAGGATTTGTCAGTCTTGTTAGATGTTAGGATTTCTGTCTGTCTTTTGGGACCAAATGAAACCCAGGCTGATTGTGACCAAATACTCTGTTGAGAAATGATATACCTTTCTTTTGGGATATTATTGAACATGATAAGTGAAAAGAATGAATATTTCAATATGCAGTATTGTCCAGGTAATAGTCACTTTAACTGTTATCTCATTTTCAGATTTCAATGAAAAACTTCAAACACTGAAAAATTGCAGACTAATACCTGACTGCTTGCCACCCATATTTAATATTTTGCTTCAGATCATTTCCTCCAGAGGTAGCCAGTATCCTAAGTTGATGTATATCTTTCCAGCTCAGCTGTGTTTCTGTTTTTACCTACATACATGTATTTACCTATTTTTTGTACATTATATGTACAAGTTTTGAATACTTATACATGAATTTCTAAGCAATATAGAATATTGTTTTATGTTTTTAAAATATATATAATTTTTCATAGCGTCTTTTTTTTCACTTAGCATTACAGTGTAAGCTTTATTAATATATTTTGTGTTTTTTTTTTAAGATTTTATTTTTTTGTGTAGAAGAACTAGGGTATACACCAGAGGTGTGTGGGGTGTATATGTGTGTGAGAGAATTCGCCAGAGACAAAGTGGGGAGCAGAACAGGCAGATCTACTGAAGTACACTGCTGAGGGGAGCAGTGGACAAGACAGGAGAGGTCTGCTGCACCATGTGGCTTAGTTAGCTCCCTGGCTGGGGCTGGAACTCAGGCTTACAACGGGACCATTGCGGGGATAGCGTTGAGACTAGGCCACCAGGGAGGCCCCCATTAATATATTTCCTTTCTAGAATGAGTTTCCTTTGTCTTGTTTAAGAAATTTTTTCCTATTCCAATTTCATAAAGGTGGGCTCCTATGTTTTCTTCTAGAAGTTTTTGAATGTATTTTTGTGGGCAGTGTCTGCTATTTCTCAGGCGCCTTCAGCCACCAGAAGTTGTTCCTAAATTTTACACCTGCTCAAAAACATTTATATATTCTAAATATAAATATCCCATATCCATCCTTATAATAGAGTCTTAAAAAGTTATTTGGATGGTGGGGGGAGGGTAAAATACACAGGAATTTAATCACCTTCTCTAGACCTCTTTTGTTCAAGATAATCTAGCATTTTGCAGACTACAACTGTCTCTCCTTAAGGTGATGTACATTCTTTTTTTTTTTTTTTTAAGATTTATTTATGCATACAAGCTGGGGTACAGGCCAGAGGCATGGGGCAGTGAGACTGGGTGATGAAAGGGTTCACCAGAAACAGAGTGGGGAGCAGAACAGGCAGATTGAGGGAAATACACTGTTGGGGGGAGCAGCGGGCGAGGCAGGAGAGGTCTGCCACGCCATGTGGGAATCTCCCAGGCCAGGCAACGCACTGCATTGCCACTGCTGCCACCATCTCCACAGCACAGCACTTAACTGTTGCACCACCAGGGAGGCCCTAGTGATGTATATTCTTTTTGGGTCATTTGGTCATTAGTTCTCTGCAGCTTATTGCCCAGAGGGCCAGAACTCACCAGTAACAGGGATTCTGAAAGTATATCCCCTCTCCAAAGTCCCCAGTTTTCACTGGACTGTTGACTTTATGTTAGCAAAGAAGCAACAGCACTTTTCTTCCTGGTTGTGCTGGGGTGGGTAGATGGGCAGCCTGCCAGCAGATTAACCGCAGTCGGGTAAAAATGATCACCCCTTCCAAGAAAAAAATAACACTGCTGACTTCCAAGGCCTCATCATCTCTTGCTAGACTTTTATTGGTTTCTCTTTCTCTAGTGTCTTGTCTACTTCCCTCCCTTCAAATCTGTCTTCTCCCCTTCTGCCAAAGTAACTCAAAATCTCAAGCTCCTTAAAAAACAAAACAACTCAGGATTAACTATAAGGCTTATAGTAAGGTCTATACTGTTTAGCAGCATAGCCCTCATCTGTACTTTCAGCATTCTTTCCAACCCTCCCACCTCCAAGTCCTGTGCTGCCCTGGACCTCACCAGGTATTTTATCATTCCGCTAATTCACCATGGCGTGTACCACCAATGTCATGCTTATGCTGTTCCCTCCATTTCAATGTTGCTCACCATTTGTCTGTTGGGGGAGAACCTGTTTGACTCTCAGCCCCTGCAGAACTCAACAAGCGTGAATTCTGAGAGGATAATTGCTTTTTTCATTCTGAGTTTCCCCACTGACTCACCCTTTACAATTAAAGACTCAGAGTTAATTTCTGTTAGTCTTTGTTTCATTTGTGTCTTTGTTAGGGGGCAGTTGCTACATCTTCATTCCTTCCCTGTATGTTCCTTCCTCATAAACAGTATTTATAGGATTTGCCCCTATAATGTTACTAGCTGCAAAAAAAGGGGGATTTCATTTCTGTGGTTAAGGAGCTCTGATGTAGACACCCTAATAAATTGTCCAGCATCCTAATAAGTTCAGCGTCTCTTGCCTGCAGGGAGGGAATAAACGGAACAGAGACACCTGGTCCCTTGTTTTCCCCACCACCAATTCAGTTATTGCTCATTTTGAAAAATAATGAATGGACATTTATTTTAAATTGGCCCATTTAAAAAGTGGTGCAAGTGCTGCTGGCAGAGAGGCCTTGTTCACAGAAAGAGGTGTGGATGGCACTATTTTTCCTATTTAGCCATACCTACCATCCTGCATCCCCTTCAGCAGCTTAAGAAATAAAATATCATGAAGCCTTGAAATCTGTTAGAGATGCAAATGAGGTAGGTTAACTATTATTTTCTGAAATAACTTTTTTTAAAAGATTTATTTATGCATACAAGCCCGGGTACAGGCCAGAGGCGTGGGCAGCGAGAGGGTTCTCCAGAGACTGAGTGGGGAGCAGAATAGGCAGAGCGACGGAAATACACTGCTGAGGGGAGCAGCAGGCGAGGCAGGAGAGGTCTGCCCCGCCATGTGGGAATCTCCCCTCTCCCCGGCAGGCATCGACTTGCATCGCTGCAGCCAACAGCGCCATAGAGCAGCGCTTAACCACTGCGCCACCAGGAGGCCCTTTCTGAAATAATTTTATAGCAAGAATCCATATGGTGCTGAGAAAAGTACCTCCTTCAGCTTCTTAAGACTACAGACCTAAGTGACCTGCAATGAGAGGGCTGAGGTGTGGGGCCAGGGAAAGGGAAGGCTGTTTGTGGGGTGAGGGGGGTACTCAAATCAGATTGCTGGAACCTTTCACATCTTTATTATATCTGCAAGCTACTAGTCTTGGTAGCTTGCTTAAGTTCCTTTCATTAGTTCTTGGGAATGGTCACTAGGTAGGTAAGGAAAGTAAGACAGCAAAAGGGGGAGTTACTCCTTGGCTCATGTTGCTGATGCGGGCAAAACTTGGGCTTGCTCTGCTACACACACTGCCTTCTAGTCTTGTCTACACAGGCAAGATGGATATGAACTCTCAGTTTGGGAGAAGGGGCTTATGCTAAAGAAGTGAGGTCAGAACATTTACAGAGGCTGTGTTACTATCTATGGAAACATTAGAATTTTATTTGCATGTGGATTCAAGTGGTTTACCTTGTGGGTGATGCTTTTCTTACTTGAAAAGTACTGTTCATGTTGCTGACATGTTTTTTGATTAGTAGTATTTTTTTAAAGTGAAATGAATAGCTAGATAAGCCTTGGGGAATCAAACAGAGTGATTTGAATTTTCTCCTTCTACCCTATTTGGCCCATGCCCCCACCCCTGAAACACAGGCTGTCTTGGAATATGTAAGAAAACAATCCTTATAGTCAGATACATGAAAACAAAATTACGCCCCCTCCCAAAAAAAGTGTGGTTATTGCGAAAAACTTTTGCCATCGACCAAAGGAATTACTGTGCACTTGTTTTTAAATAACAGTTTCCTGGTATTAGTAAAATATGATTATAGTCACACTACCTTTTTAGGATCACATCTGTTGTTTAGGGTGTGTGAGAGAAAGGGAAGGTGGGGAGCTCCCCAGAAGTACCTTGTGCAGTATCAAATGAAGCATGAGGTTAGGCCTTCAGATCTGAAAACTATGCTGCATTCTAATCCAGCCATCAGGATTTGCTTCTTTTCCCCCACTGCAGCTCTAATATCTCCTGTTCCCAGCACAACAGGCTCCTTTGCCAAGGATGAAGAGCCTGGATGTCAAATCCTTTCTCTCTGCCCTGGCAGGGAAGCTGTTCTATTTGTTTTCCAAGAAGCCTTTTTGCTCTTGGGGAATTTTTACTTTCCTCTTATGGGAACTTATTTCATCATTTCCCAAAAATATACTGCATCTCGTGTTTAAACAGGGTGCCCGTGAATAGCTTTGGAGCCTGAAGGGATGGGGGGGTGTTGTGAAATCCTTTCTTTGATGCTTTGATGCAAGCTAGAACGCTGCTGTCTTCAAGAAGAAGTTTCAGAGTTTGCCCAGGACTGCGTCTAAAGCAGGGTGTGGGGAGGAGAGAGCTGGAAAGCGAGAGGTGGGGTCTTCGTAGGCATTTAGCCAGTCCATGTTATAAAGAGATCAGCCCTCCTGGATAAAGGTTCCATCAGATATTTTGTCCATTGCCTCACATGTGCCCAGAATGGTGAATGTGGGTGCTCGGCCTTCTTGAGGAGCTCATGGTACCTGGAGAGGCAGGACCAACTCACATGAACAAAATGATATATTGCTGTGATTATATTATATAACCATGGTTGCTTTATTTCAGAGGAAGGAAATTCCTGTACAAGAGAGTACTCAGATTAGGCTTTGCATTATGGGTTGGGTTTGAGTTGATGGAGAGGAGACTGGAGTATATTGAAGAGAGGGGAAAATGAAGGATTGAGAAGAGCCAGAAGACTGGTCTGATGTGAAATGAAAGGGATTTGATTTTAAATAAATGGGACAAGCCAAATTTTCAAGAACCTTGGATAGTCAACAGAAACATTTAGACTTGTAGGAAGATATTGGCAGTCTTTTAAAGATTCTTAGAAGAGAACATCATTAGGAAAAATGTGGTTCTGGGGGAAGATTAGTCTGTAAATTGTAGTGTGCCTCCAGGTGGGCAGCAGGAGGGAATCTTAACTCCATCCACAGTTCTTGGAAGGGACTCACGCTGCTGGTATTGGGAGGGAAGAATGGCTTGGTAGAAGGTTTCTTGCGCTTGGGTGAGCATATCTTGCGCTTGGGTGAGCATAGTCTCATGGTGCCTTTAGCCTGTGACCCTTTGTAACTTCTCCTGGTAGGGTCCAGCAACTCAGGGCATGAAGTTGTTGCTGACTGAGTTGGATGAGCTGTTGGTGCCTCCCTGGGTAAAGCTTTAACCAACTCTCTTTGGTGTGGAGGCGATGTCCCCTGGGAGGACAATGGGACTAGGCATAATGTGCAGCAGGTTCCAGGCCTTCAGCTGGTCATGTTAGAATTGGGGTTATTGCTCAGGTCCAGGTGACACAAGTCACCTCATGCCTAATCAGTAGTAAGACTGCTGTTTCCAAAGCCCCTGTCAATGCTGAGTACTGTTGCCTTTCCCCTACGCCTTGCACCTGTTTAACAATTTTAAATAAGGAAATTGGGTAACTTTGAATTATAAGTAAAGTCAAAGGGAATCAGTCAAAAAGTGCTCTTCTTAATACTATCAATCTAGCAGTTGCTTTTGCTGAAAAATGGAAATTAGGAACAAACATAACTATTTTATGCTTATCACAAGCTCTATCAATTTCCAGTAGAAGGAGGGAAAAGTAAATGATTGCCAAAGAAGTTATTGCCCAGTTCTCTTAAGTCAGAAAATGAATGACAACTTCAGTTAGCTACTGTGCTTTGGCTGGGCCTGCCACTCCCAGCTGACCCACCCCAAGCTCAGGTTTGCAGTCCTGGGAAGTGAGATTCCTTAGGGATCTTCCCAGCCTAGGCCAGGGTGCAGGCCTGCAAATGCTCTGCTGCCAGCCTTAGCTTTCTCGGCCACGGGGCTTGGGGCCCTTGCAGCAGAAGTGCCAGGAAGGAACAGGAACACTTAGCTTGGAGCCTTGAATCTGTCACCTCATGTTACCGCCTTTAAAAACCAGAGCTCTTTTCCTCTTTATGTGAAAGCCGTGAGGCCCCAAATACTCTCTTCTGGATTGCTAGTAGATAACTGTTGAAATCATTTGTTATGACTGAGTAACAGGGTGGTCCTTAAAACAGGACTTTCAGAAGTGGCTAGGCCCACAACCCCAGAAGGCCCAGTGGTCTGTGCATTTGTTTACTCTGTCCCTCTGAGAAATGAGGCTGGATGGGAAGACTGAGGGGATGGGTTGAGGGTGAAAATGTCAGGCCCAGAGTTCAGAATCTGTTACTTCACAACTTCCAAGCCCTTTTGGGATGTGTGGTTTTGTCTGGTTTTGCAGAATAACTGCAAGTACTAAAGGACTAGCCCTAGAAGACTTGTACAGTGTATGTGAGGTACGACGAGGCTGTTTCCCATTGGACAAATCGGTTGGAGAAGGAACTGTTGTGCTATTATGGAAGGTTTGGCTGGAGGCATCTGTAAAGACTCTGAAGGATCCCTGATTGCATGTGTGACAAGCCTTTTCCATCAACAAGGCATAGAGGACCAGGAAACCCGGGATGAGCTGTCATGCCGAGTAACAGGCCTGTGGCAGGTGCTGACTGGCTTGACTTCCCAGTGCCGTGCAAACGTCTGAGTTCTGTTTGCAGGCCTGGCTCCTTCATTCAGTGCAGGTGTGTGTTTGTTGCTGCGTGCCAGAGATCCTTCCTCCTAGACACATCCGTGTTTGTATCTGTGACTAGCTAAGAATATTTTTCTCTGTGCACACCAAAATAGTTCTGGACCTTCGGAGCTAGGGGAGTAAGGGACCAAGGAATCCAAATTCAGTACCTCCTGAGGTAGTTCTGAAGCAGTGCTGAGCTGTCAGCTTTTAAACATTTGTCTTAGGAACAACCTGTACTCTGGTACTTTGTAAATCAACACCTCCAGTCGCCTTTGTGTAATGAATTTGGACTTTTGTGCAGTAGTTGAGAAAGAACCTCTTGAGTGGTTATGAGGTGTGGCTGCCTGCCAGCCTGCAGCACTCTCATCAGTGTTGCTGGTTTAGTCTGTACAGTCATGTATGATGGAGTGGTAGCCCGAGTTTCTGCACCTGAATTTTGTAAAGATGAGTTAAAAATGGAAAAATGGCATTGCTGATGATAGCTATAAAAGGTTAGTTTTTCTAAAGAGGTTTCGAAATTCAGTGGAACCTGCCAGAAGTGGGGAATCATTAGCATCAGTTGAACACTCCTTGACAGTCAACAACCCCACTCAATTATGAAGAGTAAAATATATGTAGAATTAAAGAATAATATGTAAAATATCCAAATTATATTATTCATGACTATATATGAAAGATGGCATAATTAGGCATTTTATGATCTTGTTTGACTTCCTGAGAAAACATGACTTCCTTATAATATGTAAATCTATTATTTGACTTTGGGTGCCCTTTTCAGGGAAATGGGGGACCACTATAATCAGGTTCTAAGAATCATACGAAAACAAAACGTTTTTGTAGACAGGCCTTTCCAGGACTGTGAGGGTCTGTGCTCTGGAATACTTTACTCTTTGATCTACTTTCTTAAGGTTTTAGTGCCTTTCCTCCTGTCTTTTATACTCATTTATATTCTAACTTGCCATCTTTCCATTTAGATATTAGCCAGAGATTTTAAGGTAGGGTTTTTCTTTAAAACACTAGGTTGCTCAAACATTGCTAGCCTTCTTTACTTGGTAAAGCCCCAAGTTTGGGTTGAAAAGAGAAAACCAAAAAAATAAATTAGCTCCTAGGCCAAACTTTTTCATATTCTCCAGTCTCTGTCCCTAACTTTGTGATTATAGAGATGTGTGTCTGTGCTGTAAGCAGCTACGCTTTTAAGAAAAAACAACCAATCTCGCCCAGCAGGGTACCATTATAATAGAGAGAAGTCTCTAATGACAGCAGTATTTTAGGCTTCCCCCATGCCTGGCTGGCCATGGCATGGAGTTGATATGCATACAGTGTCTTTCATACTTGCCATTACAACATGTTAATTAAGAGAATTCAGCTGTGGCACCAGCTGGGGATGTCTGGCTTTGTGGAAGATTGCAATTAGATGCTTTATTTTCAGTTTTCTTTTTTCCCCTTTCAACTTTGGTGGAATGCCTTTGAGTGTAAGGGCTTTTAGTCTCAGCAGTATAAATACTTTAATGTGCCTAATTATGTAATCACACACTTATACTCATCTGTGTACACACACATGGTTTGGTGGATTTTTATCCCGTTTTCTAGTACATGAGACATTGCCTGCTTTTTGGTTGGTATGGTGGAGCCAGACTCTTCCGTATATTGCATTGGAAGAAGAGGAGAACCAGAGGCCATTAGTGATTTTCTGATTATGACCTGCACTCTCTGCCGCCTTCCCTGCTTGACCCTCTTGTGAGCAGGTTCTTTTTCTTTCAAATAATTAGCATCTCAATAGTTTCCTAGCAAAGTCAAGGTAATTTAAATAAAATTGGACTTTATAATACTGTATCTTTTCTCTAATTTGCAAGTGCAGTCTTTCAAAGTGTGTAGTGTTATTTTTCCCAGTCCTCTGTTCCAGGCAGGCGTGGGGCGTGAGCTGGACATGAGAGCTCATGCATGCAGGCACAATGAGGCCCATTGATTTCTGGCATTTAACTTTTGCAAAGAGGTCCTGTGACCCCAGCTGTTAGGACCAGGACCTGGGAGCAGCTGCTTTCTGAGATCCAGTCCTCTAGGGATAGACCATCTGCTGCCATGTGAGAAAACCCTGGGAAAGAAATTGACCACAACACAAGATATCTTTGTATTCCTTTTTTCTGTTCCAGTCCCTTCTGTTCTTTCCTGTGCTCCCCCACTACCCCACCAAGGCAAATTCAAGAAGCATGATGAATCTGCACTGGAAAACTCATATGGCTTTCCCCTCTGCCCTCTCCCTGTCCGCACTCACCAGTTCCATTGGAAAATAGTTTCCAGAGTATGTAGGCAAATATTGTACAACTCGCTTCTTCAGTTAAATTAATACTATGGAGCCGCCACTCATTTTGTTATGAATAATTTGCATTTCTGGACTAGAAGCATTCTTAAAAATCTCATTTTATGAAAGAGTTTTCATTTCCTAGTCCAATATTTAGGGCCCTCCCTCTTCTGATGTCAGTCTGATTTTCTAAATTTCCTACTATCACGTGGTAAGCCTGGAAACATTTACTGCTTTCCATATACACCCTGCCTTATCTTGCTTCTCTGCCTTTGCTCATGTCTGAGCTCCCCCTGGCATGTTCTCCCCTTATCCCAGTCACAATTCCATAGTCAGAGCTTTTACCCCATGGCCACAGTCCTACTTCCCCCTAAAGGTGGAATTCTAATGCCATTTCTTCCATCATTTCTGATTTCTTCAGAAATTGATTCATCTTCTTCAGAACTTACTGCTGTAGCCCATATTGATTTCTGCCATGTGTCTTTATGGTCATTTATTAGCTAGTAAGCTCCCAAACAGTAGGGCCTGTATATTTTTCATCTTCCCACCCTCCTTCCCCCATTGCGTGCGACAAAACTTTGGTACCTCCTAAAAACTGGTTGAAAGAATGAATGGAAAAATTTAATCCTTCAGATGAACCCTGGGAGATAAACAAAGTAGATTTTACTATTATTATAACCTGGTTGAAGCTCATTATCTGTATCCCCAAAGAAACTAAAATCTCCTTAGGGAGAGAACCATGTATTACTTGCTCTTGAATTTCTAGTACCAACCAGGCACATAGTACATGTGCAGTAGGTATTTGTTGAATTAACGAAGGACTTGCTATAAATATAAAGAAAGTGAAACCAGAGAGAATAAGAATCAGCACTTGTAAATGTTTTTTACTTTCTTCTGGATAAAAGTTAATTACACCCACTTCTTGGAAGATAGAGATTTAAAGGATGTTTTCTGTGCTACCTATGCAGCATTTGGATGCAAACTATCTTTCCATGTGCAGAAGGTGTGGGGGTATCTTCTGACCAGAAATCTCATACTCAGGTCACTGACAAGTGGCCTGCCAAACTCAAGGTTCAGAAGACAAGAGAAGCCAGAGGAGACTGCAGGAGCATGAGCCCTAATGTGAGACTCTACCCTTGTTAGACTTGGTCAAGCCTAAGTCTCACTAGTCTGTGTTTTGAGGTCACTGTGTTTACTGACCAGGGAGACAGTGTACTGGATAAATACGCAGACCAAATTCAAAGGGAGGAGGCAGGTCCCAGACATGTGGGAAAGTAGTTTGAGGACAGGCTCCCTGTTTTAGACATCACAGCAGGTTTGCAGGGATTCCAGTTGTTATAAAAAACCAAACAAACCAGAAACCCTTTTCAAAGGCTTATATATAGCTTCCTCAGAAAAAATTTGGAGGGTGGATTCACAGGAGGTGAGAGGTTCCCCTACCTGGAGGCCAAGAGGAACCTGTCGGAGTGCTCTGTGGAGCATAACCCCTTGCCTGATCTCCCTCACCCTCTGTGGTCCAGAACTTTAGAAAGACTCAAATGTTGAAAGTAGAGAAGAATAAAAAGTCCCCTGGGTTTATTCGTCTCCTCATTGCCCTTGGTCAGCTGATGATAGCACAAGGTGACATTCCCCTCCTAGGAGGAACAGAGGAAACCAAGAAAGACCAGCTGCTTTTCTTGTGGTGGCCATGTGAGACAGGATGGTGTAAGGTTGTTTAAAGAAGGGAATCCTATCCCCTGTCAGATAAAGGAGGAAGAATTTCCGGATCAGTGGACTTGGTGATTTTTGGCTTCATCTACCCATGTTCATTTTTCACAGTGTTCTATACTTGTTGGTTTCAGAGGTGATAAAGAAAAGGCATGCAACCCTGGCAACTTCCATTTCCCCAGTCTCACCCCCAAAACTTTTCCTTTTGCGCCAGGTCTGACACAAGACCCCCAGAATGTGCAGAGATCACTTCATGGCTACCTAGACTTGTGGTCTGAGAGTTATACCTTGTTTGTCACAAGGAGACACAATCACATCTCTTTCTTCAGATAAGACCTTCAAACTTTTATCCCTCAATTACTGGTGTTTTGCTAGTTTTAGGCAGGTGTTTTAGGCCATCACCTCAGCAGATTTCTCCCACCATCTGTAACTGGAGTTTGCCAATTATTTCCTTTCACTCTTTGCAGTTGTATATGCCTGTGGAGCAACTGGTGGAAGCAGAGAACTGTCTGACTCACTGTTTGGTAGTATATGACAGAAGTTGTTTATTTCGTGCTTTGACAGAGATACCCTAGCAATCCCGAGCTTTGAGTAGGAAGACAGCCCATTCTGCATTAATGACAATTTTCCTTTCACATATTCTCCATGGAAGACATACCTTCTCCACTTGCAAAGTTGGTTCTTGTGACCCTTAAATAGCTCCGTTGTTTGCAGTGCTCAGAGATTAGTGAAGGAAACTGTTTTGCTCCTCTGCCTCTCCTCTGGAAAAATGTAGCTCGATTTGAGATATGAACTGAGTTCTCTGAGCACAAGTAAACTCACCAGTGCACATTCTTCTTCAAACAGGAATTACTGTAACTTTTGTCCAGATGTGCCCACCCCCATACTACGCTTTTGTAGCTCTTGGTGTAAAATTTTCTAGTGGCATCTATAATCAAGGAGCTTCTCTATAATAAATAGGGAGAAGGGTAAGCTAAAGTTTGAATCCAGACTCTAATATGTAGTATCTGTTATAACCTCAGGCCATTACTAAAATTTTTTAGTCTCACTTCCTTCCTCCGAGCTAATTTTTATCCCATCTTTCTCATAGGGCAAGAGTGCCCAATGTAGTGTCTGGTAATAAATGTTAATTCTCTTCATCCCTTCTATCCTGTTCGATAATGGAGATCATTACCTTTGTTTACAGTGTTTTTGGGAGACCTCCTCTCTCCTCTGTGTACATGGCACTGAACTTGGCATTAGGCCTTTCCATTTGATGTTACAATTAGAAATGAAACCACAACTCTGACCTTTGTACCCAAGAGTCCAATCCTGTTTTAAACATCAAGCCAGACTCCCAAGTTAATCATTATCTTTCATCAGTTACCCTTCTGAGGTTGGACAATGCCTTAAGCAGCTGACCAGGGCCTTCCTCCTGATGACCAGAAGGCATCCTCCTTGAGGTGGGGGCTTGTGTATCTGTGTGTGGGAGTAGCTGGCGGGGAGCAAACACACATGCCTAGTTAGAGGATAGGGTATGATAGGGTGGAGGAAATGAGACCAGGAAGTAGCAGTTGCTGATGAGAAAAAAATAAACATTTTCTGCTTTCTCTTAACCCTTAACTCTAATCTCAAGCACATAGTAATATTTGTTAATACACACGGAATAGCCAGATTCCTTAGCTGTGTGCTCCCTACCTCTACCCACCATCATGGGGGTGGGGTTGTGGTTCAGCCACCTGGGCTCTGCTCTGTAGATCACTGCATTGGATGGGGGCCTTTACACACCAAGTGACCCAGGCCTGGAGCAGTAGGATGAAAAAGAATGGCCCTTCTGCGGGACAGGAAGTAGGGATCAGCCCATTACCCTGGGTCTCTGGCTGTGAGAACAAGCGGAGATGAAAGGGTAACAGGTTATAGAGTACACATCTCTGCCAAGAGCAGCCCAGACTGTTCTGCTAGAAAGGAAGTGGGGAAAGCGACTGGTATATTTTACTGAGCTAGAGCGTGGAGAGACAAAGCAAGATCTCCCTAAGTGTTCATCCTACTGTTCTCTGCCAATCCCCTTTCCAGATATGCAGAAATTTCTGAAACAGTCCCATTTTCTTTCTCTTATCACAGCCTTTGCCCCATTCCAAAAAGCAGAGGTAAGGGTTTAGTTTGCTATATGAAAAATTTATCAGTGTCTGATAAGTGCCAGGCATGATGCAGGACACTTTTAGGTTCGCAGTTTTTAGTAGTCCTCTCAGACAGTTCATGGAGATGCGTATGGCTGTTAGGAGTAAGGTTCAGAAGAGCTCAGGAAGTTGACAAGGTTGCAGAACAGTCCTCTAGGTCAAACCCAGATTCTTCTCTCTAACACCCAAGACCATGCTCTGCCTTTTGGCGACCCGGTCCTCTTAGGTTAGGGGTATATTTTCAGTTAGATATGACATGAGATACCATGCACAGTAGTTTTCTTTGCTGTTATCTGTACTTGACTTATCTGAAGAGGTAAATATCTAGGAATTAACTAAGGAGATATGAAGGATTTCTACAGCAAAAGTCATAAGACACTTTTAAAGGCTATAGAACAAGACATAAAGAGATGGAAAGCTATCCCATGTTCACGGACAGGGAGAATTAATACAGTCAAAATTACTACTTTACCAAAAGCAATACATAAATCTAATTCAATCTCCATTAAAATTCCAATGATACTCAAGGAACTAGGGGAAAAAAGTAATTTATATGGACTCATGAAAGACCCTTGAATAGCTAAAGCAAAAAACAAAAACAAACATACAAAAACAACAATAAATGGGTACATCAGATACACAGATCAATGGAACAGGGAACAGAATCAAAAGCCCAGAAATCCATATATGTATATCAGTACCTAATTTGAAATGTGGGTAAAATTTTACAAGTCAAATCAGTTTTCTTCTAAACATTTGCTGTCTACCAGATTCTATGCCAAGAATAGGGGATACAAAATGAGTAGAACAAATGTTTGCTCTAAGCTTAGGTGGGTGGATGGGGTTAATGGAGAGGTGGGGTGAGAAAGTAATTATAGAGACAATAGTATGGTAATAATTTAGAAAGGGGTAAAAAAGATGTTATGGGAACACAGGAAAAATGAAACTACTGTTATTGACCACTTCTTATATAATAGATCCAAATACCGGCTGCTTTACCGGCATGATTGTGATTAATATACACCCCTACCCTGTGCTGTGTACTTCTCTCTCATAGTTCTCTTTGGAATGGTTTCCTAGAGAAGGTGACCTTGGAACTAAATCTTGGGAGATGGGTGGGGTTCCAGGTGACACATGTGCTTTCAGGTCAGAGGAGAGAAACAGCAGTTCATCTTAATGACTAAGGACTTTGGTGGCTCCTTCCAGTGACAAGAGTTTTCATGTTTAGGCCAGGGTACAATAAAGAAAACATTTCCTCCTCCTGTTTACTAGGAAAGCATTTCCCCTCTTGTGAGACTGGAGAGAGCAAGCAACTCGGACCTAAAATAATACGGAGAGGCTCTACAAGCAGAGCAGGGCTCAGCCCTGGTCTCTCTTAGGGAAATGACCACGGGGTCCTGAGAGGAGCTGTAGCTGGGAGTCTAAGCTACAGGTGGTTTTTCCCTGTTCTCTTTCCCCAGCTCCAGGGCCACACCCTGGGAAAGGTTTGAGCTCTTGCCTGCTGGCCCTCCCCCAGAGTCTGAAAAGTTCTCATGAGAAAAGGGATCCTGACTGGACAATGGCCTTCCTGTCTGCCTGCTGGGAAGGTTTGTCTTAGAGGAAGGTTGCAGATGGCATGAGAAGTGTCTCTTCCTTCTCTGGGAAGCTTGTTTTAGATGGTGGACTGTTTGAGTGGGGGTCAGGAAGGCAGAAACTTGGGAGAGCAGGAACTGAAGCAGCCCTTGGGTATCTCTTGAGTAATTGAACTCCTCCTTCCTGTTTTCCCTGTTTCCACCACATGTCCTGGACAGGAATCTGCCCCAGCGGATGCAGTTGCTTATGTAGATAGGCTGCTTCTCAAACCTCTCGCACCCTGTGCTCAATTCAAAAACAGTAGCCGTGGAACTTTTGTGAATGAACCTAGAATAGCTACTCAGCCAACTTTAGGCAAATTTGCAAATGCCAGAAGAGACCTCAGCAGTCATCTGGTTCAGTGCCCCGTGTACTAAACTGAGCCCCAGAGATTAGTGTCCACAGGCAGCTCCAGATTGTCTTTGTTACTGGGCTCCCCTCTCTGCGACTCCCTTTCCTGAGTGCAGGTATGGAAGGAGAAGTGAACCTGAAATGCCCTCTGCCGAGTGCCATGGGGAGGAAGCCAGCCTCCCTGCGTTCAAATCCTAGCTCTGCCCCTACTTGCTGGGTGACCTCTAACAAGTTTCTTCGCTTCACTCACTCAGTTTGCTCATCTGTATAGTGTTGTAACATGTTTCTTACAGGGATTCTGTGAAGCATCAGTAAGTCATACAT
Source organism: Scalopus aquaticus (assembly GCA_004024925.1). NCBI lineage: Eukaryota > Metazoa > Chordata > Mammalia > Eulipotyphla > Talpidae > Scalopus > Scalopus aquaticus. Next base: position 87,812 of record PVIJ01000674.1, on the reverse strand, counting down.
GTAAAGTACTTAGACTAATACTTTGCATCTAGTAGATGGTCGATAAATATCGAGCTGTTTTTACAGAGATTTTTAAAGGACTCCTCAGAAAAAACCTTCTTTCTGTAGTCAGATGTCATCATTCACCCTTTGTTATGTCCAAAAAATGCACATTTGAGTATCTTTTTTCCTCTGTTTCATCCTGCTGTTTCTCTGGCGTTCTTTGCTCCTAACAAACCATTGAGGACTAAAAGTAGAAATTGGACCTTCATCTATCAAGAAAGAGTTTTGAGAACAAGCACATTAACTGTGCTTTTTAAAGCAACCCGAAGGAACTGTGCTACCTTCTTTCTACATCTCACCTCCCAGCTCCACCTGGGTACGGTTCTGAACCCTTTCCACTGTTTTTAGATCCCTGGGCTCCTCCAGTGCCTCTCAGGCAGTCTCTGCCTCCACTGAGGATCTGTGCTGTTCAGCACAACAGCCATAGCGGCAAGTGGTCGTGGAGAACCTTGAAATACAGTTATTCTGACTAGAGATGTGCTGTAAGTGTAAGGACTTACGAAGAAAATAATCGAATAATCTCAGCACATTTTGATATTTAAAACCACCTACAGGGCTGTATTTATATTTCTGGTGGACAGTGCTATGCTAGATATGACATCCATTTATATTCCTTCCCTCTCTCATTTTTTGCTGTTTCTCTTTGCCTTGTACTCTTTCTTTTGGTTACCAGCAATGCTTGGATGAATAAGGTGTCTCTGCCTAGAAAGAGACCCCAGGATAATAGAAAAGAGCACTTCGGACACTTCCTTCTTCGGTTTACATTGCAGTTGACTGGGTGCTTGTCTGTGTCCTCTTTAGATTGTAAGCTTTTTGAGCGCATGACATTGTCACCTACACTTTTACAGCCCCACCCATTCTGTCTAATTGCTTGATGGAATTACCTCCAATAGGGCCAGTTCCAATACTGGCGCGCTGTGTCCCTGATGAGGACTGCTGCCGGCAGTGCTGGTGTGCTGGGTTGGGTTGTTCTTCCCTGAATTCCCAGGAAAACTTTTCCTCCTGTCTTCCTTTCTTTGGTACTTTCATTATGAACCTATTTCTCTGTGCCTCATTGTGTTCTTCTAAATGTGCCACAATGATTTTAGTTCAAAACTACATTATTTCAAACTTGTGATTGGCAGTTTCTTAAGCCCGCAATCACTGTTTTTAAGAGTAGAGTTTTCTTGCTAACTCTCCTGAGCCAGAACCTCCTTTGTTGAGTCTTTTTAAAATGCACTAGGTATCTAGATGTCTGGTTCCCCTCCTCACGCTGGTCTTCACAGTCCCTGCTCCCTGTACCACCTTTTAAAGGCCCAAGTATTTGCTCAGTTTGTTAAACTGAACATGACTCCTGGGCCTTTCCTGGAGCTTTTTTGATTTGCTTTTTATGGAATCTTATAAAAGTTTTGTTTTAATTTGCTTCTCCCCCTTAACATGTTGATCCCCCAAACAGAAGCAAACCATTTAGAAGGGCTGGTTAAGGGTTCTTGTTAGTTTCTTCTGAGGGTTTTAGGCCGCAGTGACTCAGAGCGATATCATTTTGAATCTTCTCCAGTCTGCACCCTCACCCGCTGAGAGACTGCTGTCCACAGGGCACTCTGCCTGCAGAATTGCCTCTTTGCTTCCTGTGCTCGCAGGCTGTGGGAGTTAAAGGGAAGAGAGAAGCAAACTATGGAGAATTGATTTTTTTTTCCTGTAAATGTCTATCTTCTGTTTTTTTCCCCTCGCTTTTTAAAATTGTGTAGCTTTGCCAAATCAGATGAGTTTATCATCTCTCCAAGTTAAGAACAGAGTTTGCAACTCCCTCTGGGGACCTGGGCTTGTCAGAGTGAGCCTGATGCACAGATTAAGTCAACTTCTTGCCCAAAACAGAGACTTCCAGAAGCCATGAAATGATTTATTTGTTCTTTGTGGTGTTTTTTCTGTTTCCTGTTGACTCAGACTTCACCAAGAGGGTCCTCTGGTTACCTCCCCTTTGCCCAGACTCTCCTACTCTGCTTGACTGGGCAAAAGGGCCGTATTTTTTCTGCTGTTTGTGGTGTCTTAAAATGACCTTGTCTCCCCCCACACCCCACCCCCCCATTCTGAAGCTTCCTTATGTCCTCCTTTGGACCTGGAGCAGCTTCGGTGCAATGCTGAATCGATGTAAGTTGATTCCTTTGCTTCCTTTGTATGACCTTCATGGATAAATGTAAAAGAACTTTGTACAGTTTACTTTGCCACACTAAGGGTTGCTATACTGTTAACATATTCTTAAAGGCTGCCTTTACCCCCACTCCATCATCTTCAAATCCCACTCCAAATTCTGCCCTCATGACTGTTGAAAGGCTCCTGTTTTCCTTTGGAAGTGGTATAGACACCTGTTGCAGTCAGGTCCCAAGATGCTTTCATTTCTCTTGTGTTTGTGGGGGGTGTCACATTTTCTTTATTAGATTGTACAATCCAGCTAAACTGGGCTACTTGATGTTCTCTGGGCTTTACCCTGTACTTTTTTACTTCTATGCATTTGCTTCAAACTGCCGCTTCCTATCTTGATGAGACAAAATCCCATTTGAAACACCACTTCCTCCGTGCGCCATTCCTTGTCTTCCACTCACAAAATGTGATCTTTCCTGCTTCAAGATTCCTCTGTTGTGCCACCAAGCATGTTCTCTGACACGTACTGAATAATCTGTGTGTAGGATATCTTTGGGAGAATACCGAAGAAGCTGGTGTGCTGCCTTTGGGGAAAGGAATTCAGTGATTGGGGGACAGGTGAAGGACTTTTCACACCTTTCTAACTTTTTGGGTTTTGTACTACATATCCATATTTTATGTGTGTACTTACCTGTCATATCCCTGTTTGACTACAGGTACTTGTCTTTTTTAAAAGAGTGCTTGTCTTTTTTATCCTTTTTCAGAGCATAGCAGTGACCCTCCACAGTGATCAGTAAATACTAAATGAATTGAAATGAAGTTGAATTGCAAGTCACTTCTTTGCCGGCCTCACTTTTTTTTTCACTTATAAAATGAGTGTTGGGTGACCTCCAGTTTCCCACTCAGTGAGTCTGTGAAGAAGTGGGCTTTATGGCAGAAATACTCAGCAAAGCAGGGGTGACACCAGAACCAGCAGCTCTTTCCCCAGACCATCTGTCCCAGCACTTTGGACCTGTGGGGATCCTGCCTACTCTGGGGCCTGTTGCACCTTGTTGCCCTGAACAAAACTGAGAAAATGTGAAGGGTAAAGCAGTTTGCTGAGGGTTTTTTTTTTTTTTTTTTTTAAATTCAGCTGGCCAGCTCTTGGAACTACTTGGGCAGAGTTTAAAGACTCACAAGAAGGGGTGTTTCTCTCTCTTCTCTTCAAGACTTTGGGGATGGTGGGTAGTGTGGGAAGGGTCTGGAGAAGGTGTGTCCTTAGGACTGAGGGGGCTTATCTGGGCTATTAACTAGTTACAGAAAAACTGCCCAAATTCCTGGATCCTTTGGCATCTACCCCAGCTTTGTTTTGTTGAATCTCTAAAAATACAGTCTTTCGCCCTGTTTGAATGATTAGCAGCTTGAGGGCAGGGAGCCATCATCTCTTTTAACTTGGTATCCAACCGCCAGCCTGGCTGGCAGTCAGCTTACTCACAGCAGTTTGTAGGTCGAAGGAAGTGGTGTTTAGGGAGAGGCTGTAAGGGCACATCTGCATGAGAGAGTGGTGGGCGTGCTGTGAGGGGGAAGGCACCTTATCAGATAGTAAGAGGCAATGTGGTCTGGCACCCAGTCACTCCAGGCCTGGTAGAGGAAGTGAAAAAAAGACAACAGTTGTGATTCTCATGCTGCTCCAGGAGTAGAAGCACTGTCTGAAGGTGGAAAGAGCACAGGTTGTATAGAATCAGAACTTGACTGCCGTAGACAGAAGGAGAAGATGCTTTTAAACACATTCAGTCTGCCTGAATGAAAAATGTGGGATTTACTATGGAATAGAGGTCGGTGATGCCAGTGACTACTGCTCTGGTGAGAGAGTGGAAGTGCACTGGGACTTGGGAAGCCTCTCAGGAGGCCCTTCAGAACTGCCCTCTGAGGCCCGGATGTCATATTGTTACCTGATGGAGTTCACTCTGGTATTGAAGCTGGACGCTTTTCTCTTGCAGGTTACCAGCAGTTTACTACACTTCACTGATACATTGTCTGTTTTAGTAGGTTTTATTAAAGCATAATATGTGTTAGGTGTCTATAAGTTCAAGACTTTAGTCAGAATCTACTGTTCACTTATGGATATAGTTCTCCTGAGGCATAGTTGGGGTGGGGCAGGGGCGGAGTAAGGAGAAATGTTGCAAACAGCTGAACTTCTGCTCTTGTCAGCATCTTTCTGTCAGTGGCAGCCTGAATTGGCCAACAGCCTGTGCAGGCCATTGGCCCTTTGCTTCTGTGTTTCCTGTTGAGGGCTTCAGAAGTGTCCTCCTCTGTGCCGCTGACAGAATGCTCACTGGAAAACCTCACCATTGTGTCACTGCTCTTTCTGTCTTTGCAGTGTGTTCCCTGCCCCCGGAGCCAGAGAATGGTGGCTACATCTGTCACCCCCGGCCCTGCAGAGACCCCCTGAACTCAGGCAGCGTCATCGAGTACCTGTGTGCTGAAGGCTACATGCTGAAGGGCGATTACAAATACCTGACTTGTAAGAATGGCGAATGGAAACCAGCCATGGAGATTAGCTGCCATCTCAATGAGGGTCAGTTTGGCCAATTGTTGCTGGGGTTCTGCTTTCTTTGAACTCATGGGAAGTAGCACCCCCTTTTTCCAGAACACCCTGTGTAGTGGGACAGTATCGTCCCTTTTTGATGCCCACAGCCTCCCTTCCTTTGGGGATTCTCTGTCTTTGTGAAGGACACTAGGGTTGCTGGTGTGTGTCCCACGGTATTTTCAATGGAATCACTGAGGGGTTTGGTGCCTTTACCAAGGCATTTGTTCTGCTTTGTAAAGTCCCTTTGATGCCTGGGATCTCTTGTTTGCCTAACCAAGTCTGGTAACCTTCGGCTGTGTTCTGCTGCACAGGAGCACAATGTTAACACCTTTTATAGTAGCTCTTTTATATTATTTTTTCCTTGAATGGAAATGGACTGTTTTGTTATGGAACTACAATCCAGCTGTACAGACCTCACCCCCTGCTGCCTCCTCCAGTAGAGAATGACAGGAAAATTCAGCTGCCTGCAGGAAAGGGTGTCATCCAGCCTTCTTTGTGCCTTGCACTTGGGCTTCCAGAGAAGGGTGGGGACTAGTGTGAGGGTTTATAATTAATGCTACAGGATCTTAGGACAGGGGTTTAGTACAGCTCAGTTCTTATCAGATTTCCTCCCACAGAGAGAGAGACATGAGTGGGACTTAAAATGTGGGATGGTTATGGTTTACCAGCCAGTTATTGAGAATAGGATCACAAGTGGTTTATAAAAGTAAGGGCACCAGGGGTAGGTGAGCTTATGTGTCAGATGGTCATCTAAGGCCCTGAGTGAAGGGAAGTTTAGATTCAGGAACAGGAAAGGGAAATAGTCCCTTTCCTGGTGTGTAAGAACCATGCTGCTCATTCAGCCCTAAGGCACCCAGTCTGCTCCATGCCTCTTTATGGGGCCATGCAGAGGGTCCTTGAGAAGAACTGCTGTGGCGCTTGCGTTCTATGTGCTTCAGTACAAAACACTCCTGACAATGACTTGTTTCTGCAGACAAAGATGCCCACACATCACTTGGAGTTCCCACACTGTCCATAGTGGCTTCCACTGCCAGCTCCGTGGCACTCATTCTCCTCCTTGTAGTGCTGTTTGTGCTCCTGCAGCCAAAGCTGAAGTCTTTCCATCACAGCAGGTGAGCCCAACTTCATTAGGCGCCGATTTAGCTTTGGGGAACTGGCCTTTGACTAGCAGTGTTGCTACTGAGACTACTAGCTTCTGCTGATCTGTGTGTGTCCAGAGGAAGGGGGGGCCCTGCATGTGTTAAACTTATGGATGTGCCTGGCACTGTGCTTGTTTTTGCATATACTAATATTCATAGGAACAGTACAAATAAGGAACCTGAGGCTCAGAGAAGTTAAAGTCATTCACTCAAGACCATCCCTCTAGATGATGACAGAGTTGAGATTGACCTTACATCAGTCCAACTCCAAAGCCATGTTATTTCCCCTGATCCTCAAAGTGTGGTTCCAGTAGCAGCAGTACCATCACCCTGGAAATTTGTTAGGAATGCAGATTTTTACACTCCACCCAGACTAATGGAGCACACTCTGGGCTGAGACCCAGGGATAATGGTTTCACAAGCTCTCTGGGTGATTCTGATACAGACTCTTGCTTGTGAGCCACAGCCCTGTGCCCCTGCTTCCCAGTCCCGGGTTCCATGTGGAGGCCACTGTGGAGCCTTAAAAACAAATACCAATACCTGGGCCTCCACACACAGATGTCAGATTTATTTGGTTTAGAGTGGGATCCTGGCATCAGCGGTGTTTGTAAAACTTCCCAGGTTCTTGTGCAGATGGCAGCAGGCCACCGCTGAATTATACCACACTGGAATCAGAGGAAGCGATTTTCTTGTTTGCCTTTGTCACTTTCCAGTTGAGTTCATTAGCCACACATCATCCCAGACTGAATGGATGAGGTTGGGGGGGATGGCAAATGGTGGGGAGCCAGCCCTGAGTGGATCCTTAGCGTTGTCTTCTCTCCCAGGCTGTTGTGACTTACGCAGTTACTGGGTTGCTGTGGCAGCTCCTCATTCTTTCTGAGGAAAGTGGTTTATATTCATTCGCAGCCCTTCATCAGTCACTGTCGTCATTCACAGGCATGAGGGAACAAGCTAAACTGCCTGGAATAAAATGCTCTTGCTTTGGAATTTACAGATAAGGAGCAGGCTATATTTAATTTCTGTGCACTATGTGTGATTTTTCTTTGTATTTTGTTTTGTTTGGAGGACGGGAAAGGGTAGCAGCTATTTTTAGTTGTTAAACAGTACAATGAAAAGGATTGAAGGGGAATATTTACTTTAAAACATCAGCTATTTTCACAAAGTCACGCTGATCTACGTGGCATTTCATCTGAATTAGGGAGTTTTCCCCCTTGTAGTTAACTAGTATGATTGTTAAAAATAACCTGCTGATTTTGCTGACTTGACTGGCAAGGAAATTTAATTTTCACTATGGGCCCTGTTTAAATGTTGTACTGTGTACATGTATTCCTTCCTAACAAAAAAATTTTATTTTGATTGGCAAAAGTTAAGCATATGCCAGAACACACTCACTGCTTTCTGTGTCATCTTGCCACCATTTCCCTTCCTTCCGAAAACTTCTGAGCACTTTATATTACCACTTAATGTGATCCTCCCAGCATGTGTGCCATTCGAATTAGAGAGTGTGGACTTTATCTGCAAGCACAGAAAAGGAAATTGAGGCGCACTAACACAGTCTAGGGATAATATGGTCCGGCCGTAGACCGCACATCTCCTGATGTGGGGCGCAAGGAGGACACACCGTCACCTGTGCAATGCTCTCAGCAAACGCTGACCTGGACCTAATCCTGAGGAAACAGTAAGACAAATCCTGATTGTAGGACATTGTAGGAGATAGCCGACCAGACTAGGGAAAAATGTGAATGTCGTGAAAGAAAAACTAAGTGGACTGTCTAGATTAAAGGAGGTGAAAGAGACAGCGCAACTACATGCAATTCATGACCCTTAATTTGGTCCTGGATGCAAATAAACCTGACAGCAGTTGAAATGGATCTATTTTGGATAGTAGGGAAAATTTATATTATGGTATTATACCAGTGTTACATTTCTGGGATGCAATAATAGTGTAGTTACATAGGACAGGAGGTTCTTTGGCAGTGATTGCTAAATAATATCTTTAGCTTTCAAAGTGGTTCAGGAGAGAATAAATATATGTGTGGATGACAAAAGTGATCCCAAAAGGTGTCTGCATGCATAAATCTCATAATGTTGAGTAAAAGACACACATACACATTTACATTAATATAAAATCAAAACATGCAAAGTTAAACTGATGTGGAAGGATTAGGTTTAAGCAGTGAAGCTATTAAAAAACAAAAGAGTGATTGTCATGATACCAAAATTGTGGTTGCTTTTGGTGGTGAGGAATAGGAAGTGACTGGGGTGCTGATGGTGCTGTTTCTTGACCCAGGTGGGGTTATACACCAATGTTACTCGAGGGGTAAATCAGCTGTACATTTTTCTGTGTGTTCGTTTTTGCATTTGGGTTGTAATTCACACAAAAATTTTAAAAAGTGTACCCAAAAACAGGAAAGAGAAAAGGCTGGCAAAGTGGCTGATTTCTGGCCCACTATCCCATTTCAAGACCACAGTCCTCTTTCCCCTTACTTTTTTAAAAATGGGTTTTATAGAGATGCAACTCACATACCATACAACGTAACTATTTAAAATGTACAGACAATGGTTTTTGCATATTCACAGATTTGTGCAACCATCATTCCCTCATTCTTTTCTTTGTGCTGGATGAACGACTTTATTTGCAAGTATCTAACTTCCTGGGTTTGGCACAGGACCAGAGGGCTAGGTTCTTGTGTATCTAGAGGTTAAGAACACAATCTCTGGGAGCAGGCACAACTGGATTCACATCCTGGCTGCCTTCCTTACCAGCTGTGTGACTGTGGGCAAATTTCTTACCTTCTCTGAGTCTCATCTGCATTTTTGGTGAATCTCTTCCTGAAAGGACTCAGGTGAGCATTCCGTGGGATAAAGTTCATAAGCCCTTGTGCTGTATCTGGCACACAGTAAGTGCTCAGAATTGGTTGGTGTTATTGGTGTTACGTGATTTATTTGTCTGTGTGTTTAATTTTTCCTTTCTCTTTTCCTCTTCCGGATGTAGGCGTGACCAGGGCGTATCTGGGGACCAGGTCTCCATCATGGTGGATGGAGTCCAGGTTGCATTACCATCATATGAGGAAGCTGTGTATGGCAGTTCTGGTCACTGTGTGCCACCTGCTGACCCCAGAGTACAAATTGTGCTGTCAGAAGGGTCTGGGCCCAGTGGGAGGAACGTGCCGAGGGAGCAACAGCTGCAGGACCAGGGAGCCTGCTCCTCTGCAGGTGGAGAGGAGGAGACCCCAGGCCAGTCTGGACTATGTGAAGCCTGGGGCTCTCGGAGCTCAGAGACTGTGATGGTGCATCAGGCAACCAGCTCTTCCTGGGTGGCCGGCTCAGGGAACAGCCGACTGGCACACAAAGAAGCCCCAGATTCAGAGAACAGTGACATACAAAGCCTTTTATCCCTCACGTCGGAGGACTACACAGATGGTAAGTGGTCTGTGCTCATCATGAACTATTAGCTGCTCAGGATCCTTGCTGGGAGTGAGGACTATGAGCCTCACTCATAATTGGTATATTTGGGGGCGAAGAAAGATAACGCCTGTACTAGTAGCGTAAGATAAGATTCTACTCTCAGAGCTCCAGCAGGCCTTTGGACTCTATAGGGAGACTTTTCACTGTTTTCTGTTCTGTGAATTTTGGAATCTCTGAAACTTATTTGTGGCTGTGGGGCTGTGCTAAATCAAAGAATAGACAACTGGTTGGAGTAGGGGTTGGGTTCTGTCCTTTTGTTTATGCTTCTGAAAGAACATTTAACTGCTTTTTTTAAAGAAGATTTATTTATGCATATAGGAGCTGGGGCCAGTGATGTGGGGAGGGGTGGGGTGAGAGGATTCACCAGACACAGAATGGGGAGCAGAACAGGCGGATCTACTGAAATACACTGCTGAGGGGAGCAGGGGGCGAGGCAGGAGAGGTCTGCTGCACCATGTGGGAAGCTCCCTGGTCGAGGAATGAACTTGTGCTGCAGTGACTGCGGATAGCTTCATAGTGCTGAGACTCGACCCCTTGTACTACCGGGGAGGCCCCTTACCTGCTTTTTAAATAGGAGTATGTCAGGTCCTATACTAGTTGATTTTCTTGCATTATCTCACTTAAACTTCAGAGTATACATTGATACAAGTATTATATTTTTACCATCACCATTTTAAAATGAGAAATCTGAGGCTCAAAGAGGGCAAAGCCCCTGAGCAAGTGGCTGAATTGGGATTTGAAGCCTGATGAATCTGGCTTCAAAGCCTGTATATATAACCCCACAGTGCCACGGGCCCTGGATCCTTTGTGGCAAATCAGCACAGAACAAAATTGCCATTTCCTAATACCTCTGCCTTTGCCTGAGCCTGGAGGATGAAACGTGGGGATTACTTCTCTTACTTGAAAATATACCCTGGCGTGAATTCCCAGTGTGATTCAGGTTGCAGACTAGATATTTCTCTTTTGACAGTAAGGACTTCTGCACTTACCTAACCCTCCTAAAAGAACCATAGCAAACTTTATGCTGTTGGGAATCCTGAGCACAGTAAATGTCCAAGATTCAGAATCTCTTAAAAGCAGATGGGCCTCCCTGGTGGCGCAGCAGTTAGGTGCTACGCTGTGGAGCTGTCGGCAGTGGCGACTCAAGTTCGAAGCCCGGCCCAGGAGATTCCCACATGGCACGGCAGACCTCTCCTGCTTCGCCCGCTGCTCCCCTCAGCAGTGTGTTTCAGTCAGTCTGCCTGTTCTGTTCCCTGCTTTGTCTCTGATGAACCCTCTCACCGCCCCACGCCTCTGGTCTGTACCCCAGCTTATATGCATAAATAAAATCTTAAAAAAGAAAAGGAGAGAAGGTGTAAATTCTTTAATACAGGTCATGTTTATAGAGTTTCCTGGTTATCAGCTACATGCTGCCATTTGTCTTAGTGGAATATAGAACTGGCAAGGGGTCATTAAATAGTTGATGCAAGTTTAAAATGGAAGCCAGTGACCCACAGGCAGCCAGCTATACATATTGTGTGTCCACACATGTCAACATGTGTCCAAGTACAAATCTCAGCCCTTCCTTAGTCTTCCTAAGGGACCAAAATGGTACCTGCTCCTCCGCCTCTCCCCATTGCTACCTTGCTTTGTTCCATGTATTGAACAAGCAGTTTTAAGAGCCCATCTGTGCCTTCTGTCAGCATGAATTGTTGGTTATTTGGGAAGATGGGGCCTAAATAATAGATTCATTGTCAGAATGAAGAGTCCAGAAAACAAGACTTGGTTATTAAAGTTATTGCCAGCCATGCCTGAGCTAGCTGTCTGTTACAGTAGTACCATAGGAATTCAGGACTTGAGGCGTCAGTTTAGCCCCAATGATACATGAGAAGATTGAAACCTAGAAAGAGGAAGTGCTTTATTCAGTACCGCATAGTTGGAGGATGGCTTTAGAGAGGAGGGGGCAGGGCTTCTGCAAGGTTTAGTAAACCTCTAGGTTGAGATTCAGGATAGAAAGAGAAGCCACTGGTCCCTCCCTGGTGGCCTTAGGAGTTAAGTCTCAGCGCTATCACCACTGCTGCCTGAGTTCAATCCCTGGCCTGGAAGCTAACCCATACGTGGCACAGCAGACCTTTCCTGTCTCACCTGCTGCTCCCCTTAGCAGTGTATTTCAGTAGATCTGCAATCCACCAGCCACTGCGGCGTGAGTTCAATCCCAGGCCAGGCAGCCAACCCACGTGGTGCAGCAGACCTCTCCTGTCTCCCCACTGCTCCCCTTAGTTTACTTCAATAAAAACCTGCCTGTTCTGTTCCCCACTCTGTCTCTGGTGAATCCTCTCACCCTCCTTCACCCCCGACACCTCTGACTTATACCCTAGTTCTACGCAATAAAAATTAAAAAAAAAGAAAGAAAGAAAAGTAACTAGACCAGCAGAGTTAAGGTAGAGGATTATGTCACATAAAGGGTAAAGAAAGTTAAAAAAAAAAAAAAAAAAAAAAGGTAGGGGATTTAGACTACCTAGAAATGTAGGCCGTTATTTCTTTCAATTAGTGGCTGCATGGGCTGCAATGGGAATAGGTCTGCTACAAAGAGATCCACATGGGATTAACCACTGGGTTTTCCTTCCTTCTCTTCCTGCAGATATCCCACTGTTGAAAGAAGCATGAGGGCTGTCATCAGCCTCTCTCCTCCCTACGATGGTCCTCTCTGCCTTTCCTTTCTCTCCCTGTGGGTTTGAGCACCCTGTACTCCAGCCACCCTGCCTGGATACCTGAGCTGCCACCTGTGTATCTGTGTATCTCTGTATCTCAGAGGGCCTGCAGGCCCACCGTGCTGGAAACTCAAGGAAGATTTTTCACCATCTGCCTGCTGGACAGCTGGAGGAACTGGCTTTTTGCCTGGCCCAGCCCTCCCATCTGTGTTGGGGACATATTTGAATGTGTTGGATCAAACCATTCCTTTCCCTGAGCCCTCTGGGTCCCCTCCAGCCAGCTCTTGGGCGGCAGCCCCCCTGCCCCCCGCCCCCAGCCTATGTGGGCCTAAGAGCTGCTGTGTTTACTTGTGCCTTCCCCCAACTCCGCCCAGTTTTCCTGTCACGAAGGCTTGTTGCTGTCCTACAAGCCTTAGTGGCTGCACTGCTGGCCCCTGCCACTCAGGGCAGGGGGCCCAGGCCTGGGTCTGGCCAGCTTTCTTTGAGGTCTGGTACCACCACCCTTGGCAGGAGAAATCCAGAAGTGAGAGCTACGGAGCCTAGAGTGGCTCTGATTGGGGCAAGAGTGTGGGTCCCTTGCCCTTGGTTGAGATTGTTGGTGCGTTTGCTTGGCTAAGGATGGAGGATGTAGAAGATCACATCAAAGCCATCCCAGCACCTGGTGTCTAGCTTAGGGGTGCCGACTCCTAGTCCTGTTGAGTTTCCACGAAGCATCAGGAGATTCAGAGAGGGAAAGAAGGTGGCTTATGATTGTTCTCCTAATATGCAAGTTCTCACTTCCTTCTTCCACATCAGCCTCCCTGGCCTTGGTGTTTGCTGTTTCCCTAAAGTATAAGGGGATGTTGCATGCTGCCTCCTGGGTTTCATCTTGGGCAGTTTGGGCTGCCTTGCTGCCCATAGTGACCTGAAATGAATCATGCCTGGGACAGGAGAGTTGCTGAGATGCATCAGAATGTCTTTCTGGTCACTGGCAGTTGGGGCATGTTGCCCCCTTCTGGGTTTGTGGAGGGGAGGGGAGCCTGAGAGACCCAGACTGAGTCCCCAGGCAGCTGCAGGCAGCTCCAGCCCGGTCCTGAGGGTCCTCCTCACCACAGTCACGTGCCTTAGTACCTGTGCCCAGGAAGCCGCCTGCTGCTTGCTGTGCTGCTGCTTTTCCTGCATCTGCCCTCCCTGCTGTCCTCCCACATGTCACAGCTGACAGACAACTGGTCTTCCCTGGCTCCTTGGTGAGGGCCTGAGAGTTTGCAGACGCCCAACCTTGTCAGCCTGCTGTAGAAGAATGGGCCCCGCATTCCGGATGCTTCTGCTCCAGCAGAAGACTGACAAGTCAAGGCTGCTGCCGTCTTCAGAGGATGTAGCATTAAGGAATGTTTGTTTTGTAAGCACTGGGGCTAGAAACTTGAAGCTGACCCCACATGGCACCTCTGCTCCTCCCCCCAGCCTCTCTGTTTGGGGTAGTAAAAATAATAAAGAACCCTATATACTCTCAGTACCTGGCCTAACAGGGTAGCTCCAGGCTTGGGTGGCCTCAGCATTGAGGGGAATGACCTCTCCGCCTCCTGCCTCCACTCACACACGCACTTTACTCTCTGCTCATCCAGGCCTCTTGCCACCACCCGTAGTCTTCCTTCCTCTCAGGGTAAGGGCAGTGCCTGCGTGCCTGTGGTCATTCTCACATCTCCTGTTTCCTACCCCGGAGCCCTTGCATGCTGTGCCCATAGTCCAGGAAAGTGTGGTTAGATAGGGAACCGGTTGGTGAAGGTGCTAGAACTAGAACACAAGCGCCTCTGAGGAAGAGGAAATGTGTGTGGTGTGTGTGCGTGTCCTTGGCCTCAGAAGAGGCTGTTTCTTGCAGTTGCTGGCATTGGTCCCTTCTGGAGGGGTGTCATTAATGACCCCAAACTGTCTCACCGAACATGGACTCTTCTCCCACCACGGTGCCCTGTCTTCCTCCCAAAAAAGGGAGTGGGGACAAGTGGTGGCAGAGCCAGTCTCACTGCTGACCTTGCAGGTTTTATTTCCAGTCTTCTAAAATTTGAATTCTATTCTAGAATGTGTTTTTAATGAAAGATCTTACCCTTTTTTATACATCTTAATTTTTTCCCCTTGTTTTGAGTTTATTCAGCTTGGCCCTTGAAAAAATGAAAAGCCTTCCTTATGATGCCTTCCACCTAGCCTGCCATTAAATTACCCTGGGTCACAAGCCCAGACTTGCCTACCTGCTAGGAGAGAAAAAAGTCTGGAGCCTCCCCACTGCACCCCATTCCCACTGGCTTTGATGAGGCCCACCTCCCAGGGGCCCCTGGGCCTGTGGGTACAGGAATCAGGCCTCCTGTTGCTGCTGACTTCTGTGTAGGCTTCTCAGTTAGTTTGCTTTTCCCTGAAGCAGTTTTCTTAGCCATGTGCTGCTGTTCCTAGGGCTTCTGGGCTTTGTCCTATGGGAGGGATTAGGGACTCCACAGCTGCCTTGAGGTGGGGCCTGTTACAAAGGAGGCTGCCAGAGGATCTGGAGCAGGTGGGAAAATTATCCACAGTCTCTCTTCCCAGCTCACCCCTCGAGGGATCCAGCAGAGGGCTTGTCCAGGAGAACTTGGTCAGCACCAAAGGGCGATAAAAAGGTGGGTTTTTTGCACATGGGAGCTGACTCAGTGCAGGTTTTATGTCCTGGCAAATATAGTCACATTCCACCGACTTTCACAGGCCAGTATATGGTGAAAATCACCTAAAATTCCCATCCCTTTCAATGCCTTACTTCAGTAGCTAGGCTCCATCTTTGCCATTTCTGAAGTTTGTGTGCTGCATTCCCATTTCACTGGGTGTGAGCTGTGAAATGGACTGAGTCCTGGCACTTCAAGTTCTTTTGGTTTTATAAGGCATTTCAGTGGGCATTTTGACACTCCATTTGCAAACGGAGCTTAAATTAATGTCTTCCCTGTTCATCTTGCCCTCTTCCTCCCTGTCCCTTCCACTTTAGAGTTCTGTGGAGAAACCGGATGGCAAGACAAAGGTATACTTTTCCTGCTTCATTAGTGATGGCACAGGGATAGATAACCCTCAGCCCCCCCCCCCCCCAACTCCCCCAGCTTTGCACTCAAACCACTTGCTTCCCACACAGTGTCCCATCCATTCCCAGGGAGTGTCCTTTCAGAGAGGATGGAATATGCTGCGAACATTTCTACACCCTTGGTCTTTTTTTCCCATTAAAGAGAAAGGGCCTAGTAGGGAAGCGAGTAGGGAAGTGATACTTGGGCTTGTTGGCTTAGTTCTAGATGTGTTTGCTGAAGACGGTGAGGCTGGTAACTGCGCTTGTAGGACCTGCTGAGACTTGGGGCTCAGTTGTTTCTGGTGCCCTGGGAGGGGTGTGGGATTTTGCCTACAGATGTGTAGACTGAGTGGTACAGTAGCAGGTTCCTGGGATAGAAAGGCAGCAGGCTCAGCTGCGCTGGGAAGCAGGACCTCTTGATCTCCAGCAGAAAACCTTGTCTAATTTTGAACAAAAATCCCAAGGTGGAGCCCTCTGCCAGGCAGCAGAGCTAGCTGGACAGGATGCAGTGGTGGCACACTCGCCTTGCCAGGCAGGGAGGAGATCGGCCACAGCTTATGTGGGGCCCACCACACCCGCCCTGAGTTCTTAGCGCACCACTATGGAATCCTTTGCAGAATGGTACTCATATATAATGGTTTAAAATGACACATGCATCATTGACTCTGTGCAGGATGTCAATCAATTGGGTTCGCTTTATTTTATTTTATATATGTATTTTTTGGTATCCTGTACATTGCAGTGGGTGTGAAGATAGTATTTTAATATTTGTACAAAGTTTAATTTAATTTTAATTGTTCTATGTATATAACTGCATTTCTAAATAATAAAAAAAAATTCTTACGGAGGCAGTTGTGAAATATATAATCCTTTCATAAAGTTTCTGCAGAACCTTACAGAGAGGATGGACTACGCAGCGAACATTTCTACATCCTTGGCCTTTTTTTACCACAGAGAGAAAGGGCCTAGTCGGGAAGTGGTCCTCGGGCCTGGCAACTTAGTCCAGATGCGCTTGCTGAAAAGGTGATGCGGTAACTGCGCTTGCGGGACCTCCTGGGACTTGTGGCTCTTGGCTTAGGGAGGTATGTAGGTAAGAGTGCATGAGGGGTGACACACTTTTCTGTGAGGGGGGCCCCGCAACAGATGGGACAGGGAGGTGATCTGTGCTGCGAGGAGGAGAGCACAGACAGGCGTGGAAATGCATTGCCTTGCTTCTCTTTAAGTGCGTGCAATGTGCCAACTATTTGTTCAAGCTGGGATTCAGCAGTGAACAGATCTTGTGTTTGGGGCCTGCATGGAATTTCTAATATGCTGGCAAGGCAGACAGTTCCAATAGTGTGCAGTGGTGGTTACGGCCAGGAAAGTAAGGTAACGACAGGGATGGCGGTGTGGTGACAGTTGAAATGTGAAGGGTCAATACTGAGGCTGGGGGACAAAATGCTATATATGTGTGGGTGCAAAGGCAGCAGAAAGCACAATTGGAGAAACTCAAAAACCAATGCCTGAGGCAGGGCCCAGGGGAGAGTAGCTCAGGATGAGCCAAAGAGGGATGGCAGCAGGAAATGAAGTGAGAGAATGGCTTAGTAAGGAAAAATGAATTTAGGGGGGATAAAACATACTGTACCTGAAGACCATGTAAGGAGTTGTTGGTCTTTTAAGGAGGAAGGTAGCTTGAGCCAGGCCAGTAAATAGCACCATTCTCTGAGATGGGGAAATGGAAGGGAAAGTTGGGAAAGGAGAAAGTTGGGAGGGAAAAAGATGGAAAGGTAGAGGTGAAGAGATCACCCCCAGGTAAGAGGCAGTTAGTGGGGGTAAGGGTGCATGTAGAGGAGTGTGCAGGGCACTTTGGGATAAGAAAATCAGGTGCACTGGCCCCAGGCACTGGCGGGGATGGTCATGATGTGTTTCTCTAATACAGTGTTGGTTGGGAAAAGCTTTTAGAGTCATCCCTACTGACTACCCAGTCTTAACCTCAGTAGCAGCAGCCCTATGTAGGATCCACACAAACATCACGGCCATCTGTAGGATCCACAGCCATTAGTTCCAAGGTGGTGGGGAGGAAAGAACACTTTACCAGCTTTTCAAAGTAATGGTGATAGTAGCTGATTCAAAGCACTATATAGAAGGCAGATTCTGTGCCCTTCATTAGGTGTGTATAAACTCACAGAATCCACCGAGGGGTGCCGTAATTGCCTCTAGTCCTGTGCCACCTGTAAGGAAATGCATAAAGAGCTGTATTAGCTTATCCAAGGTGGGGCCAAGTAGTTCGCCAGAGCCCCTGCCTCACCAGACACTGCCTGCCTCAAGGTCCTCATTGCATTGTTTCTGCCATCTAGAGACTGTTCTAACCAGTGGGCCCTAGGTAGAAGAAAACTTAATTTCAAGGCCTGGAAACAGCACACTTTCCACTGGGATTATAAACAACTGTCCTCTCAGAGTAACGTGTGCCCAGCTCCAGCCCCTCTGCAGGCATTTAAGTTAAGCAGAGCCTGATAAAACACTCAAACAGCAGCAGGAATTGTTTCTTCACTAGAAAAAAGGATCAAACAAAGACTTTTTAAGCGTCTTTCAGCAACTGGGACTTTGTCTTTGTCTCTGGAAACAAAACAACTGGGCAGAAACAAGTCCCAGCAGGTAAGGAATTTGGGAAAGGGAGACTGTCAAAGTGGGGTCAACCTTGGGGTTGTGGCCACTCCTTTGATGACAGGTGAGAGAGGACAAAGGTAATCTGCAAACTCGGCAGGGCTGCTGGAGAAAGGCTGACTTTGAAGTGGTGGCCTTGGGTTGGAAAAGGGAGGGGGGAGAAAAGGAATGCCCTGCTCTGCTTCCCAACTCCCACCTCCCAGTTTGAAAAGTTTTGATCCCTGGAAGCCAACAAATGTGTTTTCAATCTCTCAGGTGGGTCTGCTCAGACTACTTAAAAATATCTTTAAGCACACTAAAGTAATACATATTCATTTCAGAAAATTCAACTCACCCACAATACTACATCCAGTGTTGGTGTTATATATGCTTGTCTCTTGAGAAAAAATCACTTTGATAGTTATTTGGAATTTTTAAACTTTATAGTATACTGCAATTTCCCCTTCCCAATTCATCTACATCATTTTTTAATGGTTGCATATCTTTCTACCATATTGGTAATTTGGACTTTAAGGTTGCCCCCCCAGTTTTTTTTAACACTTATGACCAATGGTCTAATAGCCATTTTTAATTATTTCATTTGGATTAATTACTGGAAATGGGACTCCTGAGTGAAAAGAAAAACACATTTAGTGACTTTTGATATACCTCAAAATGCTCATCAAGGTTATTCCATATTATGCTATCATTGGCAGTGTTCATTTTCCCACAACCTCACAAGTACTGGGAATTGTTTTTAAAAATATGCAAAATTAAAAAAATATATGCCCATTGAAAGAAAATGGTATTGATTCATATTATTCCTAAAGTTGAATTTAATAAGTTTGCTTACCCTATATAATAAAGACATATTGAAAATTGACCAACTTTGATGTATAAGACATCCATGTTTGAGAAAAAAAGTCAAAGCTGGGCCTCCCTGGTGGCACATCAGGTTAAGCGCAGCACTGTGGAGCTGTAGGCAGCTGCAGTGTGAGTTCGAGCCCGGCTGGGGAGATTCCCACATGGCTCAGCAGACCTCTGCTGTCTTGTCTGCTGCTCCCCTCGGCAGTGTATTTCAGTCGATCTGCCTGTTCTGCTCCTTACTCTGTCTCTGGTGACCCCTCTCACCACCCTGCATCCCAGCTTGCATGCATAAATAAATCTTTAAAAAAGAAAAAAAGAAAAAAGTCAAAGCTACAGTTCCTTCTCTAAATAATTAAATAATGCATATGTACGTATAATTTCATCCCAACCTCCTGGGGCAAGAGAGGACACATCCCCAAGACAGGCGTCATCTCTCTTCCAAGCTCCCTGGTGGTTGAGTGTTGCAGCACTTGGTGACTGTCCCATCATACACCAAGGGGTGAACAGCTAGCTCATTTGGCATTTCAGATTCCCCATGACACCCAGTGTCCCCAGAAAAGATTTCACTCCATAGGAGTGTCCCAGCAGCCCAGCCAGACAGCTTGAACTGTCCCTGAGCCTGGGGAAGCAGAAAATTGTCTACCTGGCAGCGAGGTGCAGAGGTTGCAGATATGGGCTTCCCCACAATGGAGCTTCACCGGGAAAGAAAGTAGGCCTCCAACAAAGACAACCTGATTCCTCGGGCTGGGGCTGAGCATCTAGGGGTGATTCAGGATGCAAGAAAGCAGGACTATGGCTCACCACGAAGGCACTGAGCATGGGGGCCACTGTGGCTTCTGGGGTGGTCTTTTGAAATCCTTGGAAATCTGGGCTCCAAGGACTTGAGGACTTTTTGGTGCTGTAGTCTTTGGGGGATGGCTGTTCCCACTCCTACTCCAATCATTTGTTCATTCACTAATTCATTCAACAACAACATTTTTTAGGATTCATTTTATGCAAAGCTTGGTACTATTCCTGGGGTGCAGAAGTGAGTAAGACTCAGTCTTTGTCCTCAAAGAGTTTGCAGACTAATGAAGGAGAAGGAATTAAACAGCTACTTAAAACTTAAGGCAGAACTTAATTTAAAAAAAAAAAAAAAGCTCAAATGGAGAATCAGCTAAGTGCCTAGAGAGCCCAGGGAGGAGGAAGGGTTCTGTTTTCAGGGAGGGAGGGAGGTTGAGCAGCCGACATTCCCCTGAGAAGGTGAAATTTGCTTTGCATGGGGAAGGATGGATTGAATTTCAATGCTATAGGTGGAGCTGCGGGTGAGAAGTGGGAAGAAGCGCAATTGCCAGGCCGGGAGACATGCAGAAGCAAAAGTACCAACATATTAAGGTATGAATCATGATTCATCAATCATTGCCATGTATGCAAGTTAACCCAAAAGGTCGGATATGGGCAATTCTAATCTGATGTATAATTGATATGATATCTACTAAAATTGAAATGCCTTTCTTCTCCGGGATGATGAAATCTTAATTATTTTAATCACAAGAAAGAAATTTCAGGACACCCATGGACAAGTGTCCAGAGAGACCTCCTGCCCCAGGGTCTGTTCCCTATAAAAACAGAACCACAGCATAGCTGACTTTCTGGTCTCCACCTCTAGCTCCTGTCTACCTACTGCCTGCAGGGAGCATTTTCAGAAGTCTCTGGAATGGTTCAAGCCTCCAGCACAGGGCCAATTCACCTGCTGTTTGTGGAGGGCAACAGAACCCACTCTTGCAACCAAGTGTCTGCCAGCAACAGCCAGGCAGTCATTCCAACAATAAGAAATGTTTTTACTGTTCTCCTTAGGGCAGAAATTGAGGCTCATCCAGCTGAGTCCAACTGAATAGTTACATCCAACTCTAACACACTTTCTTTATCAAGTTTCCCTAATTTTTCATTAGAAATGTTCAAAAATAACCAAGCTACATTATAATAAGAGTAATACATATGAAATATCAGGTGTGTGTGTGTGTGTGTGTGTGTGTGTGTGTGTGTGTGTGTGTGTGTGTGTGTGTATAGTTCATCTATCAGATAGGCAAAAGAAAAAGCTCAAAAATATCTACTGGGAATATAAATTAGTACATTCTTAATGGAAGAATGGAAGGCAATTTGGCACCAACCAAAATTACAATGCAGTTCCTTTCTCCTACTGAACAATTCGAAAGTCATTAAATGGGGACAGAGTTAAAGTTCAGAAAGGGAAACAAAATGAAACAACAAACCCTGCAGTGTCAGATTGAAACTGCTGGCATTGCTATGAATACCTCATGGATTTCGATCTACCTAAGTAAATACTGAAGTAATATAGAGTGTGTGTACATGCACACACATACACACACACAGATGCTGCCCACCACTTCCCAGAGGACTTGGGACAGTGACACTTCCACAACTACCTAGAGTTCACAACTTGGCTTTTAAATACTATTTCCCACTCAAAGGAACTAGGGCTCCTTAGAGAAATGGCTGATTCCAGAGCTGAGGCAGGAAGATTCCAAGATGAGCCTGGAACATTTTGTTGTGCCAGAAAGCCAGAATGCGCCCAAAGGATGATGGGTACCTGCCCAAAGAACTCCCACTGACCAAATAAGGAACAATCTGGGCATCAAGATACATAGTGATGGCAGTGGAGTGTAACCCAGGGAATAAAATAGGCCACGTAGATCAACAGAAGCCTTGGAGACAGTACTTTAATCAAGAAGGACAAATGAAAATCATGTACCACCTGGTAGGCTATAACAAGGGAACCAGCATCACTTCCATGATATTTTCACCAAAATGGAGCCTAAATCTAATCGTGAAAATAATGAGATAAAACCTAAATTGACATTTTACAAAATAACTGGCTTGTAATCTCCAAAATGTCAATGTCATGAAGTCAAGTAAAGACTGAAGAATCCAGGCCTCCCTGGTGGCACAACAGGTTAAGCGCAGCACTATGAAGCTATCCAGAGCCACTGCAGCACGAGTTCGATCCCTGGCCAGGGAGCTTCCCACATGGCACAGCAGACCTCTCCTGCCTCACCCGTTGCTCCTCTCAGCAGTGTACTTCAATAGATATGCCTGTCCTGCTCCCCACTCTGTCTCTGGTGAATCCTTTCACCCCACACTTCTGGCCTACACTCCAGCTTATATGCATAAATAAATAAATCTTTAAAAAAAAAAAAGACTGAAGAATCCTGTTTTGGAGTGAAGAGAAGGCAAGGCTGATTCCGAATGGCTCCTGTACCCCAAAAGATGTGACTGAAACGGTGGTAAGACTTGAATGGACAGTGAGCATTAGGTGGCCATCAGGTATCAATGTCAATTTCCAGATTTGTTGGTGCTGCTATGGTTATGCAGGAGAATGTCTTTTTTGTTGAAAATACAATTTCCTATGCTGTATTTGAACGGAATTGGGCAACATGCCCCCCAAATGATTCAGGAAACTTTCTGTACATGTGTGATTGTTTCTAAATTAAATCATTTACTTAAATTTAAAAATAGAACAATCTACCTTTTGGCTGGGAAAGTCTACTTTCAGGAATTTTTCCTACAGATATCGTTACTCAGATAGGAGATATCATATGTGTACAAAATATTAATTGTGCTTGTCTAATAACACCAAGGTTTGAAAAAAGCCTGAATGATCAACATGGGCTATTTAAATACACCCAAACATAAAATGGATACAGAAAAAAAAAGAGAGAATAAAATCGCCCGGACCAATCTGCAGAACACATCATTGCATGGAACAAAATACAGAACGGATGTGTAAAAAAGAGAGAGATACAGGAATGTGCGCTGCATACTCTCTTCCACGCACACAGGGTCCCTCCAGATGTGGCAGCACTGGGTGCCCCTGGGGAGGGAGAGTGACAGGAGTAAGAGTCATTTTTCTACCCCTTTTTTTACTTTTTGTACTTGTGCTTGCTTTGGAAGCAAGCAAATATATTATCTGTCCAACGAATTAAATATTTTTCCAAAAGCTAAATGCATGCTTCCTAGACATGATATTCCCTAGAGGGGGAATATTATGAAGAATTTTGCTGATTTATCTGATCTTTTCTGAAATTACAAATAGTAACCTGCCTTCTAGAAAGGGACACACACCACTGGCAGTGCCTGACTTAAGGTCCATCAACAGTACTCACAGCCTGTTACTTTTATCTGCCTTCCTGGAGAAAATGAAAGTTCTTTCCTGGAATCTTTGTGTTACCCATTGAATGGTGTTGTCCTTATTGAAGTGTGCTTACTCTTGAGGATGGGTGGGGGAAGGTGAGAGTGGCTGTAGAGAAATGAGTTAATGTCATGTCGGGAGAAATCCCACCTTACATGAGTTATCAGGGAAACCTGCTAAAATGTAGATTCTGATCCAGGAGTTCTGGGTGAGGGCTGATGTACTTGAGTAGCAAGGGCTTGGTCAAGTCAACCTGAGGTGGCCTGGTGGAGAGTGGCAGGGGAAATGGGGGATGTGGGTGGGGGAAGTAATAAACCTAGATTTACTTTGCAGGCTGACTCTTCAGAATTTTTCCAAGGATAGGATGTAGAGGAAAGAGGAAGTATCAGAAATGACTCAGAGATTCTGGGCTGGGTTGTCTGAGATGGGGAAGACTGGAGAAGAAAATGCCTGATATTAGCAGTTGGAGATGTATGGGATATACTAAGGGGAGTTATCAAATTGGGAGCTGCAAACACAGAAGCCTCAGGAAAGCAGTGAATCTGCCCCTGAAGTCCCTCCCACAGACACTCCCTGAGCTGAGGTAACAGTCTTCACAGAGGGGAAGCAGCTCACCCCAAAGCAAAATAGAAACTCCTTTGGCCCAGAAGCCCTGGGTGATCAGCTTCTTCTGCAGGGGACATGGTCAGCTGATTCTCACCTACCTCGGTGACCACTACTTTCCTGCAATAGAGGACCAGAGGGACAGCTACCTTCCCGGTGCGTCTCCAACTCTGAGGAGGCAAAGGGGGAACGGCAGATGAAGATAAGCAGGGCAATTAGCAGGGGTGAAATACCGTTTTCTCTCCCTGACAGAACAAAAAACATTTTCCCCGGGAAGAACTTAAAGAAGTTGGGTCATTTGCTTTGGATTTGGTATCTCAGTCCATGGGTGACTCCCTGTGCAGAGTCCCCTTAGCCTCCCCCGGAACCCACGGAACCGGGCTGGCTCAGCCCGCTAGCGCCATCTAGTGTAGGGGATGAGGAGGAAGCCCTCTGGTGGCAGAGGGGAGGGTGTGTCTCTGTGTGTGTGTGTGTGTGTGTGTGTGTGTGTGTGTGTGCGCGCGCAATCCTTGATTTAAAGATAATTTCAATCCAATTTCTGCTTCTGTCTTCACTTGATCGTCCTTCCTCTGTGCCTGTGTCCAAATTTCCATCTATTTCTGAGGACACCAGTCATTAGATTAATATCCACCCATCCAGCATAACTTCATCTGAACTTGATTACATCTGTGAAGACCCTATTTCCAAATAAGGTCACATTCATAGGTATAGGACTTGCCCATATTTTTTCCCATGGGATACAGTTCAGCCCACATGGGTGGCGGGGAAGAGGGGGGCGGTGCTGGGCTTGCAGAACTGAAAGGAAGTGTCTCCTTGCTCTCTCCTTGTGGTCTTATGTTTGGCTCTAGTAGTGTCACTGATCTGTGGCCTCCTAGTTCACCCTTGATTTCTGCACCCAGAAGCCCAGCCCAAAGACCCAATATTTCATTGAAGTAGGAAAAAAGGATAGAAGAAGGACCAGAGAGAGGAGCGAGGGCTTCAGGAGTGATGGGGAGATGGCCGGGGGATTCAGATAGGGGGGTGCAGAACAGTTGACTGCAGCTTTGCAGAGCAAGAGACACTGAGCTGGGTCTTGATGTCTAGGAGTTTGCCAGACAGAAAAGAGAGCTAAAAATATGAGCCATGGCCCAGATATGTGAGAGAGGCTGTGATGTTTGGGGGAGTTTGATATGGCTGGAAAAGAGGGTGTACAGGCAAGAACAGACTGGCAAGTGACATGGACCTGGAGAATGTGGCTCCATGGTGAAAGGCTTGGAGGGTCATTCTCCTGGCTTTAAATGTTATCCTGTAGGAGGAAGGCTACCCCAGGAGTCATAAAGCATGCTCTAGGCATCATCATTACTAGCACTAATTATGCAAAAGGGGTCCATAGAGCCACCTAAATAAAAATGTAAATATCCAATCATTTCCACTTCCTGGCAGCACCAAGTGTAAAACCATGTTGCCTTGAAACTTTTCCCAACTACTTTAACACAAGTCTGACTTCTAAAACAAGCCTCTGGTAGTACTTCTTACTGAGGTATACAGTCTCTCTGGTAGTGATAAGTTTCAGGAAACCAATCAGTGTGACTCTTGGTGTGTCTCTCGAGCGTGACTGTGGGCACCAACATAGCAGAGGAGATCCTCTTCGTTTATAGCTGTAAATAAGGCTGAGTGAGCACAGACGTGTTTATTTCCCTTTGAATTAGAGTTTTTGGGTTCTTTGGGTAGATCCACAGAGGAATTGCTGGGTCATATGGTAGATTAATTTTTATTATTTTGAGAAACATCCACAGTTCCCCTGGGGGCTGGACAGCCTATATTCCCACCAGCAGTGACAAGGGCTCCTTTTCCTCCACGTCCTCGCCAACCTGTATTTTTTCTGATCTTTTTTTATATGGGCCATTCTCACAGGTGTTAGGTTGTGGTTTTGATTTGCATTTTCCTGAGGATAAGTGGTGGTGAGCATTTTTTCATTGCCTGTTGGCCATCTGTATGTGTTCTTAGAAGTGCTTATTTAGCTCTTTGGCCCACTTTTTGATCGGGTGGTTTGTTTTTGTTGAGATGGGTGAGTTCTTCATAGATCATGCATTGTCAAGTGTATAGTGTGCAAATGTTTTCTCCTATACAATAGGGTGTCCTTTGGTTTTAATGAAGTTTCTTTCACTGTGCATTATCTTTTTAGTTTGATGTAGTCCAAATTATTTATATTAGGTTTTGTTTTCCTTGCTGTTGGAGATGAATCCACAGATGTCTATGAAGACTGTCATGGAGAGTTTTGCCTGTTTTCTTCTATGTATTTGATGGCTTCAGCTCTTATATCCAAGGCTTTTATCCATTTTGAATTAACTGTGAGCTAGTGGTCTAGTTTCATTCTTTTGCATGTGACTGTACAGTTTTTCCAACACAATTTGTTGAAGAGGTTTTCCTTGCTCCACTGTATAGTCTTTGTTCCTTTGTCATAGATTAACTGTTCATATAGGTGTGGGTTTACTTCTGGACTCTCAATTCTCTTCCATTGGTCTGTGTATCTGTTTTTGTTCTAGTACCATACTGCTTTAAATATTGTAGATTTGTAGTAGAGTTTGAAGTCTAGGAATGTGATATTGGCCTTCTCCCTCTTTGTTGTCAGAATTGCTATCGCTATTCAGGGGCTTCTGTGGCTCCCTGTGAAGAATGCTTTTGAAACTTTGATAGGGATTGCACTGAATCTGTATCTTGCTTTGGGTGAGATGGTGATTTTGACAACATTTATTACCAATCCTTGGGTAGGGATATCTTTCTGTTTCTTTGTGTCTTCTACTTCTTTTAGCAATGTCTTCTGGTTTTCACTGCATATGTCCTTCATTTCATCTCCTTTGTTAAATGTACTCCTAGGTATTCAGTTCTTTTTGATGCAATTGTGAATGGGATTGTTTTCTTGATTGCCTCCTCTTCTAATGCATTGTTTGCATATCAAAAAGCAACGGATTTTTGTATATTGATTTTTGTAACCTGCCACTTTGCTGAACTGATTTATTGTTTTGATTAGTATTTTAGTCGAGATTTTTTTTGTTTTCTATATATATTATTATGTCATCTGCAAATAATGTTCATCTCTTAATTTTCAAAAATTTTTGTGGTTTTGTTGTGTCTCTCTAAGTAGCGTTTTATTGGATTCGTATGATTTTGATCTGATTATTTTAATATTTGAGTTTATTATGTTTACATTTTGAATAATTACTAATACCTTTGGATTCATTCTGTGCTATCTTCTTGTTCTTTCCTTTTACTTTTTTCTACCTTCTTTTGGATTGAAAATGTTATCAAAAAAATAAATAAATAAATAAAATAAAAAATAAAAAAAAGAAAATGTTATCAATTTTCTATAATCTCAATTTTTCCCTTGGCTAGTTGGGTAGCCATAAAATTCTATTTCCATTCTTTTAGAGGTTTATTTTTGAAGTTATTGTTTCCATCCTCCTAAATATTCCATTAACCTTTACCTGTCCTAAGATTTTAAAACTCTACTTTTGTTATATATCTCTATATTGTTTTATTATCAAAGAATAGAGTCTGAGTTGTAAGGATCCTTTGGATTTTGTAGACGCTTCTTTCACGGTTTATGTATTGTTTTAAATCTCAAAATGAATGCGTATTCCTTTTTTCTAGGTACAGAGTGCTGTTTATTAGTCTTACTAATTTTACAGCTCTGATCCTTAACATTGCTCTTTGACCACAGAAGAGTGTGGTAATATTTTAAACTACCATTGCTGACTTATTTCTCCCTGAAATTTTGTTAGTTATTGCTTTCCCTACACCACAACGCTCCCCTGCATGGTCATAAACATGAACCAGGTTGGTTTTTCAGTGTGTTTATTTAATTTGAATTCCAGCCTCAGTTTTATTTGCTCTGTTTGGATAATTTGTTGATTGGATACATGGTCCTCTTTGAGATGAAATTAAAATTAAAACACTGTTGAAGGATAGAAATAGGTTTAAGGTCATAAAGTGGTGATCAGGCACTGAAAAATAATGTGTAATATGGGATAACACCTGTTTCAGGACACTTGAAGTCTTGTGACTACATGCAATTTCACTCTTCCACCAGGTAGCGCACTAAGCACGTGCTTCGCAGCTAGTTTCCAGAAGTGCTACCAGAGCGGGAAGAAAAACTGTTAAGAAATACAGAAATGGGGATTTTTCATTGAAACCTGACAAGTCCATACCCAGTAGTGTTTGTGTGTGTGAGTGTGTGTGTGTGTGTGTGTGTGTATCTAGGAACTTATAAAAACAGGTATTGCAAGAGGGTGGTCCTCAGGAAGTGGGAGTGTCCCAGGACCCCACACCCACCTCAGGCCAGAGAGAGCCAGGACACCTACGATTCCCAGAGTGCCATCATCACCAAAGGAAGGATGCTGAGGACTGAGGGTGGAGTTAAGCAATGGTTTTGGGGATTTAAATACCTGACCTGTGAGCTTGGGGGTGGGGGTGGCTATTGGTCCGTGGTGTGGACTGACAAGAGTTTTCCTGAGTAGGCAAGAAGAGTCCAGCTCAGAGAAATGGGTAGGACGTTTTTACCAATTTATTTCTTTATCTTTTCTTTTCTCTTTTTTTAAATAAATCTTTTTATTAATTTTATTGTGTGTGCCTGCATTTGAATTTTTAAGTCTCTTTTAAGCGCACGGGTGAGAACCCAGACAGGCACCCCACGAGGTTCCCCTGTAACAGTATGAGATCCGTACTAGATCCGGTGAATCTTTTTTTATTTTTCCTGAGATAGTAAGTCCAGAGCAGGGAAACAAACCTATGGTTTCATTCATTCGTTCATGCTATTTAATCTAGTATTTCTTGGGTGTCATCAAAGACTTACCAAGGTCACACTACAATTTAGTTGTAGAACTTAATAGAGAACCAGAGAGAAAATGCAAAAGTTTGAATACCTCCAGATTTTAATTTGCTTTTGGAAAGCGGTTTTGGTGTTCATTTAAATATCAGTGTTTAATATATTTTATTTCACAGAAACTACAACAAACAGAGAAGACACACTGTGGTATGTGAGGCTGAGAGGTGACCTGGAGGCCCTTGAGACACAAACACCAAAACCCTCGGTCAGTTTCTGGACTGGGGTGTGGGGGGGGACAATTCTAGAAGGCCTTTTTCAGATAATTGGGGGAAATTAGAGGTTTGAAAATGGCCTGGTTATGGAGTGATATTATGGAATTAACATTCAAGAAAATGTTCATTTTCTTGAGTGTGATACCAGTGATGTGGTTGTCTAGGAGGATGTCTTTATGTTTGGGAGATACTTTCTAACGTGTTTAGGGTGTTTCACGAATATGCAAATTACTGTCAAATGATTCAGATGCTCACACACAGAATCAATCAAACAATGTGACAAATTGTTAGCAATTGTTGACTCTAAGCAGAAGGAACACAGATGTTTTTGTACTATTCTTTTAACTCTTTGGTGTATTTGAAAATTTTCACAGATTGGAAATAGATGGTGATGTCTGGCTGATGAGTAGATTCAGACACACAGCTCTGGCTGAGTACCGGGGTTTTCAGAGGACAACACTGCCCCAGTTCAGAGAGAGAGAGGCACCCCACTCTTCCCTTGTGCAGGTCTGAGAGGCAGAACACTAGTAGAGTCTGGATCTGCCCCTGATGCTTTGGGAGGTGACAAGCTGTACTTCTGAAAGATGCTGAAGGGGCTAATTCCCAAAAGGCAGTTGTGGGTGTGTCTGTGACACACATAGTAGATGCTCAATAAATCAGTATGTATGAATTGGATCAAGAAATGCTTAGGGATTTCATTGCCTGTTACATCATAAAACTGGAAATGTGATTCCCCTTTCATTATTGGTCTGCTCTACTCCACTGGTGGGCTCTTTTGAGGGCAACCCTGGTCTAACAGCTCTACACCCTTAGACCATTTTGTGACCTGCAGTTTTGCATTCCTACCCAAGGTCAGAACTGCCGGGTCAATCAGTTAGAGGAGCCCAACCCTACAGGTGCCTTTCGTCTTCTAACGCAGGAAGCTAGACCACTTTGGGAAGGGCCTACAGCAAGAGGCATGACTGTAATGTGCGGGAAGGGGTGCGGGAGGGGGTGTTGCATGCTGATGACCGATGTATGACAAAGGACCCCAGAAGCTGATCAGTGGAACGCTTTATTGATAAGATTGAAACCTTGGCTGGGGAATCTAAGGCTTGATCTCAATTACAATACCGAGTCATCAAGCAGAGAAGTGGTGCCCGGAAAGCAGGCCCACTGTGCCCTGATGCTATAGATAATAGAATACATTTTCTCTAAGTTCACCCTTCCCTTTTTCTTTCTTTTTTTTTTTAAGAATTTTTTAAAAGATTTATTTATTTATGCATACAAGCTGGGGTACAGGCCAGAGGCGTGGGGTGGCGAGAGGATTCACCCGAGACAGAGTGGGGAGCAGAACAGGCAGATCAATGGAAACACACTGATGAGGGGAGCAGCGGGCGAGGCAGGAGAGGTCTGCAGCGCCATGTGGGAATCTCCCAGGTTGGACGTCGAACTCGTGCAGCTGCTGCTGACAGCTCCACAGCGCAGTGCTTAACCACTGCGCCACCAGGGAGGCCCCCCTTTTTATCTTCCTTCCCCCTATAACTGATGCTGTGATTATTCTTTCAATAAAAAGGCCAGGAGGGGCCTCCCCGGTGGCGCAGCGGTTAAGCGCTGTGCTGTGGAGCTGTCGGCAGCGGCGACGCGAGTTTGACGCCCGGCCGGGGAGAATCCCACATGGTGCAGCAGACCTCTCCTGCCTCGCCCGCTGCTCCCCTCAGCAGTGTATTTCTGATCTGCCTGTTCTGCTCCCCACTCTGTCTCTGGTGAACCCTCTCGCCGCCCCACAGCTCTGGCTTGTACCCCAGCTTGTATGTATAAATAAAAAATAAATCTTTAAAAAAAAAAAAAAAGGCCAGGAGCTCGCTCATTGAGCAGCATCCTGCATTATGTAGCCTGCTCCATGACTCCCGTGTATCTGTGTGGTGTTGCTCTCTGTGTGGTATTGCCCAACGCAGCAGATCACCTGCCAACACTTTCTTGGGCCCCCCACCCCCAGTTTCCTAGAAAAAGCCCCGAAATGGAACAGGTGTGTATCCCACCTGACCAGGGGGCTCAGGAAAGGGGAATTGGCAGGGATGGAGATGGTCCACAGTGGCCCACCACGAATAGTCCCTGCCGGTCACCCATTGTTTGCTGGGTAACCCCATGTGCGGGCACTGTGTGAACACAGCCCTTGAGGTCCTCGCAACAAGCCTATGGAGTAGGTTCACTTTTTCTGGTCTTTCAGACAAAAACGAGGAGAAAGGGATCCAAGGATGAATGAACATTCCTCTGCAGATGGGCAGAGAGGGAGGCAAACACAAAAACGGAATGAAGGCTCGAGGAAGGGCAGAAATATTGGCAGAGTCAGACCAACCTGGAAACATCTTGCAAGAAGGACTAGTCATGAGGGGCCGCCAAAGAGGAGGGCAACACCCTCTAGTGGGGAAGGGAGAGATCTCAGGAGACGCTGAGTGTGTCTAGAGTGATTTTATGGGCAGGGTGTTTTGACCTGAGCCAGATCTAGTTGGGCCTAAATCCCAGGCTGTGTCTGGCAAAGCAGCACTGGCCTGGAAGCAGCTGGGCCTGGCCTGCCCACCAGAGACTGGAGACCTCGGCAACAGGCACTAAGAGAAAGCGCAGCTCCTCCCAGGAAGGACCTTTTCATGGTTCTAAGTTCCAATCCATTGCCGCAGTGACTGCTGATTTTCCTCAAATACACAGAAGCTTCGAGTGCTTACAACACAGAAGTCACGTAGCCGGCTGGACAAGGTGCTCTGGGCTACACGAACTGGATGAAGAGTCAGGTCCTTACAGCTCAGCATTGTTTGAGCTCACTGTGGTGCAGTTCGGGTCTCCAGTCCCAGGATGCATTCCCGCCTCTGAACAGTGTACTCCACATCAACGGTGACTGGAAAAACAGAACTCATCCACTTTAATTCTGTTGCCTTTTATGCCAGTCAAACCCCCAAAACTTGTTGGGGGGGTCACTCCTTTGGAAACATTTCTTCATGTGTTTTCCGCCCACTTTTGTAAAGGGGGGAAAAAATCCTGAATGGTGATGTATATAAAAATATTTAATCCATTACTTCTTTCTGTAATAAAAAATTTAAGTTTTATTTTAAATTTTACTAGGATGATTTTCTATACAAAGTCTAATACAAATGAAAAAAACAAAAATCAAACTATTCATTGTCCATGTTTTTTTCTGATCAATTTTATTATTTGTTTCATTCCATGATTCTTTAAAAAAAATTATTTATGCATACAAGAGCTGGAGTATAGGCTAGCGGTATGGGGTGGTGAGAGGATTCACCAGTCACAGTGGGGAGCAGAACAGGCAGATCTACTGAAGTACACTGCTGAGGGGAGCAGCGGGAGAGGCAGGAGAGGTCTGCTGAGCCTTGTGGGAATCTCCCTGGCAGGGGATGAACTCGTGCTGCAGTGGCTGCTGATACCTTCATAGAGCTGAGACTTAATCCCTTGTGCCACCAGGGAGGCCCCTCATTCCATGAGTCTTGATGAAAATAACTTTGTTGTATGGAGGAGGATGGTGTTAAAGTGACCTGCTCCAGTGGCTGCTGTTGGCAGCCTGGGCTGCTCCTCTGTGGCTGGAATAAGAAGAACATGACTGGGTACGGAAAAAGTGCTTTGCATTAATGTGTTGAAATAATCATTGCACATTTGTTCAGACTTAAAGAGCATTATATTAAAGCCTGTGGCATAGGGGTGCATCACCCATTTGGAAGCATGAGCCAAGCCAGGGACTTTTCTTCGCACCCTGACAACGAGTCACCTGTAGGAGTGTGGGAAACAGGAATGACTGTCACTGGTGCCAGGGTGTGGGGGAGCTACCTGCTGCCTCCTATGGCCCTGCCTGCAGCTATCATAGCCAATACGCTTGTTATTCTGCCACCTAGGCCTGGAATCTGTGTCTATCAGCTCAGGAGTCACAGGAAAGGTAGGGGAAAGTGCCAGCTTCAGAGGAGGCCTGCCCAGCTAGCCTCTTCTTTCTGGACAGAGACAGGTCGGGGCAGGTGCTAACCAGGCCACCTGCTTGTTTCACTGGCTGTGGTGCCCTCTGGCCAAGTCCAAGCTCACTGGGCTTTGCAGGGGTAGGGGGGCAACAAGAGGTCCTCATCCCAGGACTTCTTATCCCTGCCAGTGCCAGCTTCTCAGAGACCGCTCCAGGCCTCTGCACACACTCCGTGTGCCCTCCGCCCCCACCCTGAGCACGGGGTGTAAAAGTCCACTTCACAGAACACTTTGTGATCTTCAGTGCCCTCAGCCATCAGAGGTTCCCTTCCCTCCCTCTCTCCCTCCCCCCCCTCCCTCCCTCCCCCCCTCCCTCCCTCCCTTCCTTCTTTCCTTCCTTCCTTCCTTCCTTCCTTCCTTCTTTCTTTTGGCATAGAAGAACTGGGGTATAGGCCAGAGGTGCAGGGGGTAAGAAGATTCACCAGAGACATAGTGGGGAGCAGAACAGGCGGATCCACTGAAGTGCACTGCTGAGGGGAGCAGCGGGCGAGGCAGGAGAGGTCTGTGCCATGTGGGTTAGCTCTGGCTGGGGATCAAACCCAGGCCATAGCAGTGACAGTGCTGAGACTAGGTGCTAGGGCCACCATGGAGGCCCTCCCTTCTTTCATGTAAACACCTCATTCTGGTCAAAATACAAAAGCATAGGCCTGGCTGAATCATTAGGAGCCAGAGTCCTGGTTTGCAGAGGGAGGACTCAGGGTGGGGGTGGGAGATGGTGATCTCCCTGAGAAGGGTCCTGGCTGCGTCACCTCTGGCCTCCAGGCTCCAGGGGACTGACTGGCTCATAGTTGGGAAATTCTAGGTGATAGTAACCACCATTATGCCCGAAGTAGCTGGGGAGGGCAGCCCATGAATTTCTGTAGAGCAGGTGCTTTTACTAGCCCCGACCTACGCACAGGAAACTGCGGTCCAGAGAGGTTAATTAACTGGCCCAAGGTGAGTTAGCGGCTGAGGCCAGAATCTGCACCTGTCATGAGCATCCTGGATAGTTCTGGGACAGGCCGGCTCTTCCTGGGGGAGCACTTGGCAGGCCCCGTGGGGACCTTGCTGCTTCCTTCCCAGTAAGCCAAGGGTGTTGGCTTGAACCTGCTTTGACCACAGTTGGTTTCAGTGGCTCCAGCTCTTGGGTGAGGTGGGCGGCTTGGCATAGGAACACACGTCCTTCTCCCGGCTCCCTGACGAGATAGCTGCGTAACCTTGGGTCACTCACTCAGTCTCCGCTCTTCATTTCTTTATCTGTAAAATGAGAAGATTAGGCTGGCCCAGCCACACTCAAGTCTCTTTCTGACTAATCAGTCGTAGGGCATGCATTTTACATGATGTCCTCTGATTGCCCATATTCCTTTTTCTTTCTCTTTCCTCTCTCTTGCTCCAGTTTTTTAAAAATAAAGTGATTTCAAGAACCACTCATGGCTGGAGACCCACAGTTTGGAAACTTCTGGACTAAGTGACATTCTCTGGATCTATGACCAGTGTCCCTAAGTGCAGCTCCTCTGGGGTTGGGCACCCACAGCCAAGGGGACTGAAGCCAGATCTCAGGGGCTATAGAAAGTCCCAAACACAAGCATTTAGATGAAACCTCACAACTTTTGATGAGTAGCAGGTTTTAAGCCAAATATCTGAAAATTTATTTATTCATTTAAATTTATGTATTATTTTGGCTTTTAAGCACTACAAAATAAAAGTAAAAAAAAAAAGAAAAAAGAAAAAACACCTATAGCCAGAAGTTTAGTAATCTGTATAAAAAGTAAATGCTCCTTTTTTTTTTTTTTTTTTGGTGGCTTATCCCACATGCCATCAAGTCAGCAGAGCCACAGACCCAGAGAAGCCTGAGGACCCAGGCAGGTTGCAGCTTTTCTTGATCCACCACCTGGCCCTTCTGCCACTCCTAGAGCATGGGGCTGGGGAGTGCGGGTGGGGAGTAGAGGCGAGGGAGGGAGGGGGAGGACCTTAGGCTCCCTGGGCAAACCTCTGCCTGGTCCTCCCGCACCACAGCCTGCCTCCCACGGGAACAGAGGGCAGCTGCGTCCGCAGGGCCAGGCGCCAGGGACAAGTGGTGGCGGCTGAAGCCTGAGCAGGCCCAGCAGGCAGGGGGAGGCCACTCATCACGGGCCCCTCTGCAGCCCCCTCTGCCCAGGCAGGCTCACCTGACGTAGGCTTTTCTCAAGTGAGAAGCACCTGCCCTCCATCTCCTGACTGGTCTGCTCCAAGCTGGCTGTTCACTTCTGTGGGCTTGACATTCTTTAATCCCCCCTACCCTAGGGCATGGGCTCAGAAAGCTAAAGATGGAATTGAAGAGCGAACTGAACTGTCTTTAAAAAAAAAAAATAGAACATTTCAAACAGGCACAGAAATAAAGAATAACTCAACCAACTTCCTTGTGCCTATTCCCATGCTTCAACAGTTATCAATATGCTGTCAATATTTTTTAAATATGTATGTGTTTTTGGGTACAAGAGATGGGGTGTAGGCCAGAGATAGGGGGGTGAGAGGATTCACCAGAGACAGAGCAGGGAGCAGAACAAACGGATCTACTGAAATATACTGCTGAGGGGAGCAGCAGGAGAGGCAGGAGAGGTCTGCTGTGCCATGTGGAATCTCCCTTGCCGGGGATCGAACTTGTGCTGTAGTGGCTCTGGCTAGCTTCATAGTGCTGCGTTTAACTCGTTGCACCACCAGGGAGGCCCAATTTTTGCAGGATTTTTTAAAGGAGGGACTGAAATTACATTTACTGATGGGAAAAGATAAGCCTGTTTTATGGTAAAAGGCAGTTTGTAACGAATTAGTGTTCAGTGCAACATGATCCCAATCTTGTTAAAATGCCTCTTTAGACAGACTGCTGCTGAGCGTTTAGAATTGGTGGCCTGTTACGGTGGCTTATTTTTAAAAAGAGCTTGTCTTGTTTAGAGGGATAGTTGAGGCAAATTTCTGTCTTGCTCAGATGCACAGCTGTCTTGAACACGCTGCAAAACATTTTGCAATCCACTAGTTACAGTCTCAGTGTTGCGCTTCTGGTGCCAAAAAAAATCCCAAGAGTTCCCAGACCTTCAGCGACGCTGCAAACCGGGTCCATAAAAGACTAGCAGGCACTTGGTGTCATGGCATGAACAGTTGTTCGAGGAATAGCCTTGCAAAGTGAAGAGAAGGTCATAAATTGCCAACAGGGCAATCCTAATTTTGATTTTGATTAAATTTCTTCCAGGAAGAAGGCCTGGAAGGAGGCCAACATGTTAGCAGTAATGAAGTGGGGTTCGCTTCTGGTGATACTGTGGATTCTTCCTGCTCATTTGCATGGTCTCCTCCCCTCCATGAGATACATAGAAGAAAATAAGCAGTTTGTTTAAAAGCAATTAAAACTCTAAATAAATAAATGTGCATTTTATGAATCCCAGTTTCATTGCATTTGAAAGCAAGAAGCACAACCCAGAGAAAGAGCTGAGAGTTGGTGGAAACTGTCTGAGCAAGACTGATGGTGAGGAAGGACCTGGACGGTGCATTTCCTCAGGTGCGAGAGAGAGTGGAGGTGAGGACACAGGTGTGGGTGTTGAACAAAAGAAACAAAACACCCAACAGAACATGGGGAGCCGACAATACGTGTGTGCCTGTGCGTGTGTGCTCTAAAGTCAGCTGTTGGCTCATGATAAAATAAGGTTTCTTCTCCAAGGGGACTTTCAGAATTTGTGCCTGAAAAAAACAAAACAAAGCTCAGAAATTAATGTGACCCTGGCAGAGACTAAAGCAATGCTTAGGCAAGGTAAGTGAGGATAAAAAGAAACTCTGTCCTGGGCAATGCTGGGTGAGTGGTTGATGAGAGGAGGGGGGTTCCAAATCCAGGTCCCTGTGACGCTTCTATAAGTGAGCAATGCAGCTTGAACTAAGATTTTGAAGAAAAACAATTTTAACTGGCTGCACCCTTGAGGCAGAAAGAGAAGAAGGATTTTACAGGAAACCTAGGTGGATGATACAAATGCTAAGAACCACGCCAACACTGATAGAAAAGATGCCGTTTGTCCAGCCCTGGCGCACCAGATACTTTGCAGATACAGGTAATCCCTGTTTTTGGAAAGTTCTGGTTCTACCACTTCATGTTTATGAAAGCTATGTATTACTACCTCTTTGTGTTATTTGACAGCAATCCAAAGAGCATTTCACTTTTATGACAAAAGGCACGAGTAGCATCCAGTGTTTGTTTCGCAGCTGCTGTTCTAGAAGCAGCTGGAACCCTGAGCCCCGAGTGGCACTGCCAAGCACTCCCCCAAGCTGCTTTATACAGGCTGTGTACTAGTCACATCGTTCTGCTTTCTATATCGGTGTTCTTTTAGGTATTGTGTGTTACTTGGGGTGATTTGGTGGTGTATTTTTTGAGGTCTGGGATTACCAAAAAATGTCCTATAAATGAATGGTAGTGACTTTTTTGTTTTATGCCATTTTCGCTTATGAAATGTTTCATAGAAACTCTATGGGGGAAACCTGTGTAATTTCACTTACCCCTTGTTAGGACTGTGAGCCGTAGAAACTGTGTTATTGAACATCAATGACACAGGGTTGAGACTCTTTGTTCTCTAAAATCAAAGACCATGAGAAATGTGGCTACTTGAAATCTCTTCCACGAGAATGGAACAGCCCATTCCAGTTTGAAAGTTCTGAGCCATGCAGGTCACTGAAACACAGCAACTTGCATTTTCAATCTAGATGCAGAGTAAAGCGTTAGCTTCATTTCACAGTATTCCACCCTTAGCTTCATTTGGTCATAAGGAAACAAGATTCTGAGTTCACTTCCTAATCAGGGTGGCTGGGGGGGGCGGGGAAGTGGCGGCACTCAGAGAGGTGGAGAGAGAGAGATTTAATTGTCACACCGGCAGGCCCACTGGGATAACTCCCAAAAATCTGAGCTCCGAATTACAGGAATTGCAGGTTTTTATACAGTTTGCATGAGGAAACTGACCTACCCCATCCATCATAAACTTTATTGTTTAGGAAGGGGGTCAAGGTAACCATAGCTACTATTGTGGACAAGCAGTACAGCACAGAGACTTTTCCAGCAGCTTTCCGCCCCAGCAAGCAGCAGTATCCAAGCAGTGAACTTAGCAACTTCAGCAACTTTCATTTCCAAGCAGCAAACATGAACTTCCTACTTCAGTTGGGCAGGCAATGTTTCTGAAAGAACCTGAAACAAATTTTCTAAGTGGCCAAGACAAAGATTTTATTTATTTTTGTGTAGAAGAACTGAGGTGTAGGCCAGAGGTATGGTGGGGAGGTGAGAGGATTCACCAGAGACAGAGTGGGGAGCAGAACAGATGGATCGAAGTACACTGCTGAGGGGAGCAGCGGCTGAGGCAGGAGAGGTCTGCTGTGCCATGTGGGAAGTTTCCTGGCTGAGATTAAACTCAGGCTATCGTGGTGGTATTGCTGACATAACCCCTACGCCACCAGGGAGCCCTCCCCCCCACCTCCTTTTGAATCTTACTACTTTTTCACAAAAGACACCCCTGTTTCTCTTGACTCCTGAACAAAGATTCCTGAGAAGTTCAACTGCCAACTGTCCTTATTTCATGAAACTCCCAGCCCAGAGCAGCTCCACTGGCCCAGGTCATTCAGCATGAGCTCCACCCCCCGGAACAGTCCCCTTCTGTTTCCTTTGTGAGACCCATGGCTTGCCATGGAATGTGTTTCCTCATCACCTGCCTTTTTAAAACATATCTATGGTGCAGTGGACTTTATCTAATGGGTCCAACTTTACGGAGCGGGTATGTTATTATTCCAGTGTTCACAGGTGAAGGCCTGAGTTCAGATAATGGGTCTAAATCACACGATGAACTGGTAGAACCTGGTTCTGAAATCAGACTGCCTAAAAATAGCACCCTCCATTTACTGAGCCTTTTACAGACAAGGCACATGCTTAAAGGCTCTGTGTTTGGGATACGTAGCGGGTGGACTATCAGGAGTTTCTTTGCTTTTGTTTTAAGATTTCATTTATTTTTGTGTAGAAGAGCTGGCCAGAGGTGTGGGGTGGTGAGAGGATTCACCAGAGACAGTGGGGAGCAGAACAGGCAGATCTACTGACGTACACTGCTGAGGGAGCAATGGGCAAGACAGGAGAGGTCTGCTGCGCCATGTGAATTAGCTCCCTGGCCAGGGATCGAACTCAGGCTATAGTGGTGCTAACACTGAGCCATAATCCCTAGGCCACCAGAGGGGCACCCAGATGTTCCTTTGTTGAGCCAACACCCCCAGGAGCAATGCCTTCAGTGACTCTATCTCAGTGAAGTCGACTGTGTAAGGGTGTGGCTAACAGGCTTCCAAAGAGAGAGCTGGGGAAGCATCGCCCACTCGGAACTGGAAGTAGGCATGAACTGGTTAAAAAGTGATCCAAAAACTGAAGTGTTCACGAGAATCACCGGGAGCAGTTGTTAAAATGCAGGTTTCTACTTCCTCCTTTTAGTTAAAGTAGACTTTCAGACACTTTGATTACAAACATATGTCGAAGTTTTGATTCAAACTTGCTACAAGGGAGGAGGCTTCTTGAAACTAAAAGAGCTCATTCAAAAATGTGTTTCTTTAAAGGAAGAAGCAAGAGTGCTTAAACGTCTGCTGCCCAATATGGTAGCCACAAGTCACACACAGGGCTATTGACACTTAAGATGTGACAAGGCTGAAGAGAGATGCTGCAATTGTAAATTCGAAACCAGATTTTGAATGGTGAAAATATAAAACATCAGGTTAGTACTTTTTATGCAACTTATACATTCAATTGATAGTTAAATATCATATTAAAATTAATTTACTTATTAAAATTAATTTCACTTTACCTGTTTGGAAATGCGGCCATTAGAAAATTTAAAATTATATGCGTGCTTTGCATTTGTGACTTGCACTTTATTTCTGTTGGACAGTGCTGCTTTAGCTAATTATTGCTAGACTGTAGATAAAAAAGGAAGGGGCAGAGAGAGGAATAGAAGGAGGAGGAAGAGTGGAGGAAGGAGGGGAGGAAGAGTTAAAGATGATCAGAAAGCTCCCAGGACTGGCTCAAGGTCCTTAGTCCCTCTTACCTGTGGGAGGTTGGGTGGGGCCTCCAGAAAAATGCTCTCAAGCCGTTGAAAGCCTGTCAAGGAATAGGTCATGTGTTTCATCAGGATTGTAAAGTTGTTCTGAGAAGGAACAGGCCACAAAGTTCCATTCCAGTGTGGGCTGGGGACAGTTTCCTTCTCAGCCCCCTGGAGAATGTGAACCCATGAATCTGAGGAGACCCCCGAAATTGCATTGTTAACCAGATCTTCCAATGGATCTGACTCTGGTGGTTCTGAGTTTCAGAGGCACTGAGTTTGAAGGTGCTTGTACAGGCTGAGGCCCCACCAGAAGGAGCAAGAGGTGCCAAGAGAGGGCAGTGAAATGGGAAAAAGCCTCTGAATGTCACCTGATGGGGAAGTGGGGATGTGATTCAGGGTGAGGCCCGGCTCCAGCCCCCCCACCCCCCCCACGCTCCCTCTCCCAGATCCGCCTCCCTGTGCTTGTGTGTCAGGCTCCGCAGCTCAGATCTCGGTCTTCCAGGCTCATCGATCACCTAGCCTTGAAAAGGACTTTGAATATTTATGTACCTTTCCCCACATTTTTAAGTTAACATCTAAACTTTTTTTTATCATCAATTTAAATAGTTACAAAAGATGTAATTTCCAGTGTATTTTAAGTACTAACATTTCTAAGTAAAACGAAGACATCACTCTTTCTTGGTAAGATTTATTTATTTATGCATACAAGATCTGGGGTGCAGGCCAGAGGTGGGGGGGTGAGAGGATTCTCCAGAGACAGAGTGGGGAGCAGAACAGGCAGGTTGACTGAAGTACAGTGCTGAGGGGAATAGCTGGTGAGGCAGGAGAGGTCTGCTGTGCCATGTGGGAAGCTCCCTGGCCGGGGATCAAACTCATGATGCAGTGGCTGCAGATAGCTTCACAGTCTCAGCACTTGTACCACCAGGGAGGCCCCATTACTTGACATTTCTTAATGAGATGGACGGGGTTATTTTTTCTTTTTTTTTTTAAAGATTTATTTATTTATGCATACAAGAGCTGGGGTGTAGGCCAGATGTGTGTGGGGGGGGTGAGAGGATTCACCAGAGACAGAGTGAGGAGCAGAACAGGCAGATCAATCAAAATACACTGCTGAGGGGAACAGCGGCAGGACAGGAGAGGTCTGCTGCACCATGTGGGAAGCTCCCTGGCTGGGTATCAAACTGCTGCTGCAGTGGCTGTGGATAGCTTCGTAGTGCTGCGACTTAACCAGTTGCACCACCAGGGAGGCCCGATAGGGTTATTTTTTCTATATGATTTTGTGTGAATAATATTCAGTGCAAGAAAGAGAAACTTACAAGTTTAAGTACTGAAAGTGTTGATTATGTAAACAGGTAGATGAGACTGAATGGATATGGACTTTTGTTAAAGTAACTCCACTCAATTTGGAAAATTGCACCTGAGTTATACGTTAAAAATCTTTATAAATGATCAAAAATTATACTCAGTGAGGTGTTAACTGGCAACGTGGTTATATTCTCCTTCAATTTAGTTAACAGTAAAGGATTAGAAACCATTTGATTTACAAAAGGATTTGTTATCCTGTCATTAGATGCATTGTCTTTCTCAATACCTACCCAGTATTTCTAATTGTTCCTTTGGTGCCTTAGCAGTGCGCCTCTCTCACTGGACAAAAAAAGATAATCGCTCACTCACCCTGAAGCTTTGTCTAGTGGGAAAGGGACCTTTAGAAAGGATATTCCTGGGGACTCCCTGGTGCAAGGGGTTAAGTCTCAGCACTATGAAGCTATCGCGCTGCTCCCCTCAGCAGTATATTTCAGTGGATTAGCCTATTCTGCTCCCCACTCTGTCTCTGGTGAATTCTCTCACCACCCCACACCTCCGGCCTACACCCCAGCTCTTATGTGCATAAACAAATAAATCTTTAAAATAGAAAGAAAGAAAGGACATGCCTAGACCCTCACAATCACATCGATTTAGAATGAGCTCACTTGGAAGTGCAGTATGGTGATAAGTATTTGTGTTTCCGCAACATTCATGTGCTCAGGTCCTAACCCCCAATGGGATGGTATTTGGAGGTGGGCCCTTTAGGAGATGTTTAGGTGATGGGACGAGTGCCTCTTAAAGGGGTCCCCAAGGAGCTCCCTGGCCTTTTCAGCCATGTGCGGTCACGGCAAGAAGACGGTCATCTATGAACCTGGAGCACCTGGGTTTTCATCAGACACTGACCCTCCTTGCAACTTGATCTTGGGCTTTCTAGTCTCCAGAGCTGCAATAAATAAAGGTTTACTGTGTATAAGCCACCCAGTTTATGCTGTTCCGTTACAACCCAAACCGCAAAGATGCCCAAGGGTCTAGAATGGCAGGAGGGGCCCTCAAATGGAGTTCAGTGCCCAGCTGTCTTTTGGAAAGTCATGAGAGAGCGTGTCACCCAGAAGTCCATGTACCCCAGGCATTCACACGCCGGCCAGCTGGGCAGACGAGCCACCGTAGCTTAGAACACGATGTAACGATAACTTCATGGGGTGGCAGGTGGAGGCTGCTCACCTGGTCAGGTGCACTTCATCACCTGTCACAGTCAAGCCACCTTTGGGTCAGCTGGCTTCAGCCCTTCCCCCCAGGGGACATGGCTCCCGGGCCTTAGCCTCCCTCCTACGTGACAAATTCTTTTCTTAGACTTCTCTGGATATATCCTTTTTTCTTCAGCACATATCCAGTATTTACTTTCTTGTCATCATAGTAAAAATTTTAGCTATGAGATAAACGGCGGGAGCTGAGATGCTTTTGACTTCTGGAAATTACTTTCCCTAAGCCTCAGTCTCTTCTTGGGAAAATGTTTCATTTTGAGGTTTTAGTGACTCCGTGCACACAAAGGTGTGAGCACAGTGTGAGGAACAGTGGTGTCCAGCAGGCAGTGCTCAGAAACACTCGGAGACTCAGCAAATAAGCCCTGCACACAATCTCAGGCGTCATCTGCTCTGTTCCTTTTTCTCTGGGGGAGGACGGTCCAAAAGGCAGTGTTAGAGCTGTAGTAGGACTATAGGGAGTCAGTGTCTGAGCCCAAAAACTAAGCAGGACACACAGTTTCCAAACGCACTTTCGACCTCTACTTTCCAAGGCACACAACTGCTCTGTCCACTGCTCCCTTCCATTGGGAGGTTGGCCTTGGCCGCGGAAACAGCAAATGGGTTTTGAGTTTAGACAGACTTCGGTTGGAATCCTGCACTATCACCGGTAGTTAATGATCTTGTATAATTTAGGACTAGCAATTCCCAGTTTGGGGTTAGTGAGGTCAAAGGAAAGTAAGTCTGTGAAATCCCCCGCACAGTATGTGGCACAGAGCAGGCCTCCAGTGATTTCTGAATGCTACCGGGTAGCGTAGAACATTCTTAGTTATTTCCTATGTTAGACATAGTGAGGGAAATAGGCACGACTTAGACATGTTACGTGTTACATATTTTTGTCAAAGTGAAGTCCAGAGTGGGAAGATGGATAAGCTGGTTTGGGCTGCTCTGGGTGATTGTAAGTTGGACCTAGGGCCGAATTGACCATTTTGAAGATGAACTACGCATTTGAACAACATTAAGGGTGTCAGCCTAATTTACAGTAACCCTCTTAAACTTCATCCTCATCTCTGGGGTGGGCTCTCTGATTGGCATGATGGTAGCACCTGGCCACATCTCTGCTGATTGGACCAGATGGACACTCCATCCCAAATGGACTAAGCAGACTTTCTTCCCCAGGGATCACGGAATTAGACCTAAGAACTCCACTCTCATTCTGGGATCTGTTTGTGGATGCAGGAGATATAAAAATTGGGTGACATGATATTCTGCCACATAGATAATGAGGCAGGGAAAGCCAGGTGTCAGGGAGAGAGCAAATGAAATAAAAAGAGAGTGAGAGGAAGACTATATCCCTGTTCTTGACAGCTCCCACTTCCTGTTTCCAGACTCCCTGGACCTGGGAGTCTATTCTTTGGATTTCACAAGACACTTCTTAGTTGTTAATGATACACTCACCTTCTGTTGCTCACAAAACAGTGTGTTACACTATTTTGCTCTCATAACAGAAGCCCAGGAGCTAATTTAGGCAAAAAGTGAAAATCAGTGGAAGGCACTGGAAGGAATCTGATGAGACCCTGGAGGTTTGAACAATCCAATTTCAGGTGGCATCAGCCTCAGGGCAGCTCTGTGGATTTCAGCCACAGGACTGGGAAGCCCACTTCCCTCTGGCCTGTGCCATTAAAGTGCCTCAGCAAGGGATCCCTCTGCTCCAAACTCCAATTCCCCGGGATAGAGAGAATCTCACTGATCTGTGAGTAATGGCTACAGGGTAGTTCCAGGCAGCAGGAACACAGCTGCTGAGGGAGTTTAACCATGCAGAGAGGACATTCTGCTCTCTATAAACAAGGCGTGGGCACCGACCAGCCAGCTCAAGGGATGTTTTATACAACTCGTTTCTGTGGGGCTGCCTACAACTTACTGTGTACAGGGAAATGTGCTGAAGAGAGGGTTGCAGAGATTTATAAAAGAAAGTCTCTGACATCAAAGAAAGTCTAATCTGTGCACTAATAATACTGCAAGGTAACCTGTGACAACTACTAGAGGAGATATTCAAGCGTGAAGTGCAACAGAAATTTAGAGGCTGGCAAGACATCTTTGAACTGTGAGTACTATAGGGTGAGCAGGTAGCACAAAGGAAGGCCATTGAGATACTAGGAAATGTTTGCTGGAGTTTCTGGGAGGGACCTGAGAAGCCTCAATGGAAGCTTCTGGAAGGGACACTTTCTCTTTCTCTGCCTTGGCGGTATAAAGTTGTGAGGCTCGGGCTGCTGGCATCTTGCTAACAGGAGGAAATGAAGCTGAAACTTGGAGGCGCTAGAGCCAAGGGTCGGGTGCTGGAGGTAGCACTGGAGCTCTAGATATAGTCAAGCACAGTGTTGGGCCTGTCTGTGCATTTCCCATTTAGGTTAGCTTATTTATAAACTTTTTCCTTAAGATGATTGTACCAGAGATTCTGTTTTTTCTTTTTTCTTTTTTAGATTTATTTATTTATGCATACGAGCTGGGGTGTAAGGCAGAGATGTAGGATGGTGAGAGGATTCAACAGAGACAGAGTGGGGAGCAGAACAGGCAGATCGGCTGGAATACACTGCTGAGGGGAGCAGCGGGCGAGACAGGAGAGGTTTGCTGTGACATGTGGGAATCTCCCTGGCTGGGTATCTAACTCGTGCTACAGTGGCTCTGGATAGCTTCACAGTGCTGAGACTTAACCTCTTGCGCCACCAGGGAGACCCCGGACATTCT
Source organism: Scalopus aquaticus (assembly GCA_004024925.1). Lineage (NCBI taxonomy): Eukaryota > Metazoa > Chordata > Mammalia > Eulipotyphla > Talpidae > Scalopus > Scalopus aquaticus. The sequence continues at coordinate 43,056 of PVIJ01000674.1, read as the reverse complement.
GTTTCTTGCCATGTTGTAGGGTCAGTGAGAACTGTCAGGTTTTTCCGCCCTCCCCACAATGATGGACCTCAGCAGGCTTACACGCATGCCTAATGGTGGGCACCTGGTGTGGGGTGTGGGCATGTGTGGGTGGGCGCATTTGGGACAGAGACTGGGCTTATAGCAGAGGAAGCAGCAGCAGAAGAAGCAGAGGGCAGAGACAGAGAAGCAGAGGACCTTCCATTTGGGGTACAACAGAGGCCACGTGAAGACTAACTGGGGGCTGGGAGGCCTGCCAGCCTCCTGGCCCCCCGGGCCCATTGCCTGCCCTGTACCTGGTTGCCACTCTATGAAAGACTATTAAAAAGTCACAGAGGGCTCCAGAACTCCTTCCCTTTAGACCCGTCTGCGCAGCTCCATGGAGACCCTCTGCTTCCTGTGGTCATCCTGCCTTTTACACATGCAGAATGTTAACTGATTTTAGCCACTGTTCTCCCTCTAGGCTTCCCCTTGTTAAACATATATCTGGTCATATTATCTTCTTGCATGAAACCTTGCCACATATAACCAGGGTCCACTGGATAAAATCCAAGCTCATTAACATGGTACTTGAAGTCCACCACTATCATCTCCACTCCCAGCGTCTTCTTTCCTTGCTTCTGTTTTCAGCAATACTTAGCTATTTATGCCATACTCCTGATGTTCTGAAGAGGGCCCTCGATTGGGAGCACATGTCTCCTAATCAAGTGTCAGTATGGTAGGTACCATATGAGAAGATGACAGTCAGCCTCGCCAAGGTAGCCCAGCAGCCCCAGGCCTAGTCCCAGAGCTGCACCAGTTTTTCTGTGCTGATGCTGGAGATGTTGGGCCTTTCTGGTCACTGACTTACCATCAGGCTCCAACCCTCTACAGCTCTGGATTCTTAGTAGTATCTCTCTGTGGATTCAGCCAGATCTTTCCCAGTGCAGTAGGATGGCCTAATGGCTTCACTAGCAGGATATCTTACTGCAGTTCTCCTTACCCTAAACCATGGCCATTTGCATTAAATACTCAATGTCCAGGGCCTTAAAACAGGAAACTATTTATTTGACGTGCAGGAAGGAACACTTAATAGATCTTCCTGTTCCCTCCCACAACTCTTTATCTAAGACTAAGTGATTTCTTCTGCACTAAACTTGGCCCACTTGTGGGAACCCTGATTTATCAAACTGATAGCCTGTCAAGTGTTTGTCACTGGACTGATTCTATATACCCAAATTATTGGACCAGGAAAGGAGTAATTTCCAGAGTTGAGGCTGATCTAGGAGTCTCTCACTAGAAATGTGTACCTATCACAACAGCTCAGCTTGGAATGGTGTAGGGTGTTCATGCTTTGAGACTTTCCTCTGGATAGCAAAAATGGAAAAAGACCAGTAATTGGTCAGTCCCCAGTTCCTGGCTGATTGTGGGGTGAATAGGCATAGAGGGCAATAAACCTTGGGGGTAGATAGGGCCTTTGTCAGGTTTGCTTTCTCTCTCCTCCACCCCCTGTCACCCGCACTCTTTCTCCTCCAATCCCTTGGATGGTATTGGGCTTTGGAAGGCTTCAGCCTTTTGTATTTTATCTACAGAGGATTTGGGGTCACGAGAAAGAAGCTTACACATTTTGAAGCCACTGTCCTGTTGGTTCTATTACAGCAGCTTAACCTTTGTCATAATTTTTGGCTTTTCTGACTAGAGAAGGGTGCCTGCTTTCCTTATTTATGGCTGAAATGCATTGAGTGTTGAGAATCAAATCCATGACACGCATCACTCATAATAACACTGGAATTAAGTGTTATTACTGATCAGTTTCTCACATGAGGAAACTGAGACTTAGAAAGGTTCAAGGGCATCAGATGCTGTTGGAGTGCTTTTTCTGTGCCAGGCCTTATTTCAGTCTCTGGATTTTACTGCACTCAGTGTTCCAACACTCATCTGATTCCAGCTCTTGAGCACATAGAGCTGGTGGGCTCAGCTGCTTCCCCTGTGATGTTCTTGGGGTGTCACTTGTAATACAGCCTTGATGCTTTGGTCCTTCCTAGTAATGGCTTCCGCTGAATCCATTTGCACAGCCAGTTTCCACATTTGTAACAAAGTAGCTAAAGTTACTAACTCATAATGCAAAATTTTTTCTCCTGGCTTAAAAAGTGCTGTAAGGTTTTTTATCTTCCCTTTGAGTAACTCTTTTAAGTTTGAAAAGAAAATCCTTTAGAACCAGAATTAGAAAAGACACACTGGCTTCAGTGGAAATTTCTACCACTTCCAGCTATGTGAGTGAGCTGTGTGTGTGTGTGTGTGTGTGTGTGTGTGTGTGTATTCACACACACAAAAGGAGGGTTTGAACTGACTTTAGAGAGTTGTCAATGACTTAGGCTAATAAATCTAAAGCCTCAAGCACTATACCTGGCAGATAGTAGGGGGAAGATGAATGATAGCTTTTATTAAGGAGGATGGAGACTGCAAAGAGGCCACCAGATTTTGCAATCAGGCTGGCGATGCATGTTGAGAGCAGTTTCAGTGCAGAGGCGGGTGGAAGTCTGTCTGGAGGCGAATGAGAGCTTGAGTGGCACCTTGGAGTGTAAAGACTAACTGCTCTGTTAAGAAATACATTGACTTTGGAAAGGGGAGATGGGGCAGCCTTGACATGTGACCTAGGTTAAGAGGAAGGTGAGTTTTTCCTGAAGTTACAAAGAGGGAAACAGCATATTTGTTAGGTAAGAATTTAAGAGGTGGTGGAGAGAGTAGGATTTAAGATAGAAAAATGGGGGAGAAAATAATTATTGGAGCAAATTCTGGAATCTGGTACAAGAAGAACCAAAGCTTTGGAAATAAATTGAATTCCTTTTCTAAGATAAGACAAGGAGAAGATGGGTGGAGAGATAGGTTATTTGAAGAGGGAGGGGAGAGAGACTGAGGCCATGGTTGCCTGATAACTTCATTTTCTATATGAAGCAGAAAAGTATTGGGATAGCTTGTCTCCAAGGGGACCCTCAGTCATCCCCTCCTCTTACTGCCGGTGCAGTTCCCATCCACCTTGTTCCAGAGTTGGGCTGTGTGAATAGCTCAACTGTGTGAATATGGCAGAAGCTATATATTATGGGTTGAATTGTGTCCCCTGAGAAAGATCTATTGAAGTCCTAATCCCTATACCCCAAGATGAGACCTCATTTGGAAATAAGGTTTTTACAGTGGTAATCAAATTGAGATGAGCTCATTAGGGAGGACCCCAATTCACTATGACCGGTGTCCTTATAAAAGGGGACATTTAGACACGAATTTAAGCCCAGACACGCACACAGGGAAGATGAAGACACACAGGAGAAGACAGTTGTGTTACTAGAGCAATTCAGCTACAAGCCAGGAACACTAAGGAATGCTGGCAAACACCAGACACCAAGAAGAGGCAAGGAACTGAGGCCTGTCAATAGTCCTATGAGTGAGTTTGGAAGGAGATTGTTACCATTTTGACTTCAGATAAGAGTCCAGCCAGCGTAACTGCAGCTTCACGGGAAACTCTAAGCCAGACCACCTAGAAAAGTGACTCCTGAATTCCCAGCTCATTGAAACTTTAAGATAATAATTTTTCATTATTTTAATTTGCTAATTTTGGGGTTAATTTTATACAGTAATAGATAACCTGCTAACAGTGAAGGAAAAGTGTTTGCTTGAGAAGATGCGAGAAAGCATGGGGAAATTACTGAGATAAAGAGCAAGGGAGGAGTGAGCCAGACAATGTAGTGGTTGCAAACTATAGTTGGGACCCACCTGAATTTGGGGTACCACTTAAATATTCAGATTCTTGAGCCTCAGATTCCTGAATCAGGCACTCTGGGGAAATGGCACTGGGAAACTGTATTTGGAACAGTGCCCAAGTCGTTCTTCTAACCAACCATTGAGTTAGAGGATGGTTGAGAGTAGAGGTAGTAGAGAGACAGAAACAGCAGCTAAAGCTAGGATTTAATTTGAGGGTTCATTCATGGCACAAGCTAATATCAAAGACGCATACTACTATATAGCTTGACATAAGTTTTCTAAATTAACAAGTTATGAATTAGTGGGAATGGTATTTTATCTCTGCCTAAGAAAATATTCACAGGAGCCCTCATGCTAATCTTCACTTCTTCTCCGTGGAGATATTCCTTTGTTTCTCCTTCAGTTCAACCCCTTTTCAGTGACACGCTGCTCATTTTAACTACAAATTCACTCCCATAATTTCTGGCTTTGGTTGTCAGGACTTTGCAATTCAGTAGCACTGGTGCTACTTCTGGCTGAGTATTAGATTCACAGGCAGCCTTTAGTGTCATTTTAAGTGGAAAAACTGGCACAAATTTGAATAGACACTTTTGATCACAAATATATTAAGTCAAAGAAACATGGAGAATGCTCATGATTAAATTTTACAAATTAAGAAAAACTCCAAATTATATATATGAGGATTCAAATTTTTGAAAATATAATTGTACTTATGAAAAACACTAAAGGGAAATTATAAAAAAGTCAAATAGCTATCCCTGAGGATTGGGAATAGGGATGGTCTTTTAAATTCTAATAATTGTTTTTTAAATTATGTCTTAAAAATGGATTACTTTTGAATTGGAAAATACATTAAATACTGAGAAAAAATGAAGCGGAATTACAATAAAATCTAATCAGAGGTTGACTGGTAAGATGGGATTGTGTTTCCTTTTCTTCAGCTTATTTTTCCTATTGAAAAATTTTGCTATAATCAGCATATATTTCTTTTTATAAGTGGAATAAACTCTATTTAAAAATAAAAATTAAATTCTGTCTCCCTATATGAATTTTATTACCTGGCAATAGGTGTTGAGTGGTGCATTCTCGGAACAGTTTAAAATCTAGAAATCAGTTACCTCAGGGGTCAACAAACATTTTATTTTCTAAAAAATCAGGTATATTTTAGGTTTTGTGGGCCATATGGTCTCTGTGGCAACTAGTCAGCCTTGCTCCTGTAGCAGAACATACACAGACAGTAAGTATATGATTGGCAGTGTTCCAACGAAACTTTATTTGAAACTTTAATGACCCTTGAATTTCATGTAAATGTTCATGTGTCACAAAATACTATTTTTCTTTTGATTCCTCCCCCCAATCATTAAAACAAGTAAAACCAACCTTAACAATACAGGTGGATAATAGTCCATTGTGTATATGTACCACATCTTCAGCATTCAAAAAAGATAAACACATGCAATTCGCAGCATCATGGATGGAGCTAGAAGGGATCATGCTCAGCGAAATAAGCCAGAAAGAAAGAGAAAAATATCGAATAGTTTCACTTATAACAGGAATATAGGGGAACCAAATAATAGACATTCAGCAAGGGAGGGGGAGGATAAGGGCTCAAAACGGGGGAGAAAAGAGCACAAGGGACTATGGTGATGGTTCACGGGTGAATCGCTGGTGGGTAACCTATGGGGAATACACAATTATGTAAAAGATATAAATAATAATAAAAAAACAGAAAAAAAATACAAGTGGCATGCTGGATGAGGCCTGCAAGCCATAACTTGGTGACCGAGCTAGATGAAATCAGGAACATGATGAATGAATCATCCCACGGGTAAGCTGAAAGTCCCCAACAGAGATGCTCAATAAACTATATTTATTTTAATCTGATTTCTCTGCATTTCCCCCCCTTTACTAAAGATTTGTCTTACTTTGACATCTTAGAAGAAGAATGCCAAGTCATTTTTTGAAACATTAATATAGGAACAGAATGATCTGAAAGAAATGCTAATGCAAATTCAGGTCTATAAATACTGAGGGTTTTTTTTTTTTCTGTGCTAGGCATTTCTGGAGAACAAACCATGAGTTACATATTAATGTGATACGTCAGTAATGAAGGAATTAAAGGAACATTCACAGAATATTGCAGGATCACACAAGAAGGAGAGTAATTCTGCTCATGGAAGATGATTTTGTGTTCTTTGGAGAAATTCATAAGAAATAATTAGATAGGGAGACTGAATAGGTAGCGGCCATGGAGAAAACAAACATTACAGAAGTCAAGAGTTTCAAAATACTGTAGAGTAAGTCACTAGGGATTATTAATGAGCTATTACCTTCGAAGAAATCATGAAGTTTTAAACAGAAAATAGTTCAAGAGAAAATCTTTATTTAAAAATTGGTCCTGAAGAAAAGCACACCACCATGGGTGAAGGCAGTGACTTTTTCCACGGTGTTCACACAGCACCACTAGTTTTGTTTTCCACCTGCAAGAAAGCCATTTCCAGATATTTTCTCTTATTGTAGCAAAACAATGTTTGTGAGCAAAATCATAAGAAGTTATTTCCACTGTCAACACAAAAGGTAGAAAATAATTGAAAGACTGTATTTTAAAAATTATGCAAAAATCAAGCAAATGTAATTATTAGTTTGGGACAATTTGTAGATTATAAAAAGTTCATGTTTATCAGGTTAGCAGCTAAATATAAGTATTTTCTATTAACAAATACATATTTTCTTGTAAATTCATCCTTAAATGCTCCACCTCAGCGATAACCAACTTCACAATTTTGCTACACAGTCACTGAAGCACTTTCAAAAACAGACATATATAGATGTATAAATGGAAGCGCTCATGCCATCCCAACTATTCAACTTCTGGTCCAGAGTCCCTAAGGGCTCTGGAGGACAGAATGGGGGTTCACAGCATGGCTCTCTCTTACTGACGTTATCTGTGTGTCACTCTAGTAGCAATGAGCAATCTTAGATTCTGGGCACCTTTCAAAATGGGGTTCCACCTAAAGAAAAGTAACCTTTTCACCGTTGTTCTCTTTATAGCTCTTCTCTTGAAATTTCTAACCTGCCAACCTTACTGGAAAAGTGCAGTGTTAAGAATGTGGGTATGTTTCCTACCCATTCTGAAAACACAACTTTTCAGCTTCTGAAGAATGGTGGTCTTTTACGTGTTAAATCACAGAAACCTGAACAGGGACGAAAATACCATTTGGACTTAAAGCAGTTTGAAACCTCTTCTAGTCAGCATAGTCCTAGAATAGTGGAAATGCAGAAATCTGCATTCTGGGATCAATTCAAGATAGTTTTCCAGTATTTCACCTCACAAAAAATCTTCCGTTAAAAGAAACCCGCCATCCTTAACTTTCTTACTACAACAACAATTACGTATCACGTCCATGGTGTGATCAAAACATGAGCATCCAGGAGCGCTGTTCAAAGTGCAACCTTAAATTGCAAGCGGCCGGAGATTGGAGATGGCCAGATATTTCTGCAAAGCGTTCGTTTCTTTCACCCAGTTACTTCAGGTTAAAAAGGAGGTGTCATTTGTCCCAGCGTATTTTTACGGGAGGGAAGAGGTAAGCCCAATTTTGCGTAGCAGGAGATACCTCCCACGGCGCCTCCCCCGGCTCCGGGCACCTGACCGCCGCTCCCACGCCAGTCTCCGCCCCTCGGCCCTGCCCACCACGAGCAGTCACCATCCGGAGGGTTCGGTCCCACGGAAACTTCCGGCCGTGGGTCCAACAGGGAGGTCCCAGAGGCGGTCCCGGAAGTGACGCAGCGGCGCGCCCTCCATTTTGTGGAACGCAAGAGCAGTAAGTGCGTCAGTTGTGGAGAGACGTAGACGAGTTGAGTCCTGGTCTGCGGGGAGGCAGACGGCTCCGTCGCAGACTACGGACCTCTCTGAGTCTCAGCTGCCAACTATCAGTCCGGTAGGTGAGTGGCTCACTTTGGGGGAAAGGCTTCTCGGATCGAGGCTTCTTCATGGCCACTCAGATCGCTAGTGGCCTGGGCTGCTCTCTTTGCGGAGGACGGCGTCCAATGAGCACAGTTTACTCGAGGTGGGCGCTGGGGCACGTCTCCCTTTTCGGGATTGTTGGAGGGGAGCTGAAGGTGGAAGGGCGGACGTGGTTGTGGTCATTGTACACAGAGGTTATATGCCCCTCCCTGCCTCATTACCTCCTCACTATCCGAACCCCTCCAGTGGTGGGCCGAGACCTTTGCTCGGCGTGTGCTTAAGACTCTGGGGGCGGGTACTGTGACTCTGGAACGGCGGAGTCGGGGGAGGGAGAGGAGAGTTTGGCACGCGCGCGTCTCCCCACCGCTGGCTCTGTAGCCGCCATTTTGTGCCTGCCCAGCGTCCGCCCGCCGTCATCTGCGCAGGCGCGGCCGTGGCGTCGCGAATTCCGGCTACAACCCGCTGTGACGCTCCTGGGAGGCGGCGACGCGCGTGCGGCTCGTCGCCATTGGGCTGGCGGTGCGGAGGGCGGGGTCGGCTCCGCCCGCACTTCTCGGCCTTTCCTAACTGCGGCAGATGGGAGGGGGCCAGAAGAGCCGCGGAGAGAGTGCGGCTGCGCAGTTCCAGAGGCGTCAGTGGGCGTTGCGGTTGCTGCGGTCTGGGCCCAGGGAAGGATCGTGTTGGGAGCCGAGTTTTAATTTTGTCTGCAAGGGACCTGGCCTAATAAGAGGCACTCTTGGCAATCTGGTTTATAACATCACCGGGTAAACATTTTATTTTATGTTGTTTATGTTTTTGATCCACTAACCAGGCATTCCCGTGACATTCATTAGTGGTGTCTCGGTTGGATTATTTTATGACAGGAAGCACTAGCCGGACATCATGAGTGGCTGTCGAGTATTCATCGGGAGGTTAAATCCAGCGGCCAGGGAGAAAGACGTGGAAAGATTCTTCAAGGGGTATGGACGTATAAGGGATATTGATCTGAAAAGAGGCTTTGGTTTTGTGGTAAGTATTTAGAAATGGTGGTTTATCTACTGTTCACTAGGTAAAGTTTTTAATAAGTATTTTTTATCTTGAGTCCAGGTAGAATTTTATTAAAAATTCTCACAACTTTAAGGTTGTGAATTTTTTTAAGGACAGGATAAAAGAACTTCAATGTTCAGTAGACGGAAACCACTCCTCAGTGACCCCTTGTCAGTAAGCTGCTCTGTATGGCACTCATTAAGATAGTCCTCCTCTTATTTGGTTACTTTTTAGTGTTCTCAGAAAGTTGTAGAATATACTTTTAAAGCCATGTGTTAATAGTATTACCTCTTTTCATATTTATATTTTAGGAATTTGAGGATCCCAGGGATGCAGATGATGCTGTTTATGAACTTGATGGAAAAGAACTCTGCAGTGAGAGGTGAAGACTTTATTTTTAGTTGTATAGTTAGCACTGTAAAATAGAATACATAGGTCAGCTGGGATTTTTTTTCTACATAGATTTCTATTGTAGCTTTAAGTGGCTAATGAAGGGTTTTTTTTTTTTTTTTTCCCTTACAGGGTTACTATTGAACATGCTAGGGCTCGATCTAGAGGCGGAAGAGGTAGAGGACGCTACTCTGACCGTTTTAGTAGTCGTAGACCTCGAAATGATAGACGGTATGTGATGGACTGCTGGCTGTCTTCAACAATCATTAGCACAGGAACAGAGTTTACGGTTTAAGAGTGATTAGTAACGAGTGATTCTGGTATTTGACCGGTAATCAGTTATGTTAGTCCACTGTTCTGATAAATCTGATGAAATGCAAACTTGATGGAAGTCATTTGAGTGTCTTGCCATGTCTAGTTGTTTGAACTTGCCTGCAGTTGAACACAGTAAGTTTCCATTGCTGTATTTCTTCCATTGTGAGTACTCATTTTCTTCCTCAGAAATGCTCCACCTGTAAGAACAGAAAATCGGCTTATAGTTGAGAATTTATCTTCAAGAGTCAGCTGGCAGGTTTGTTGAAACACAGTTTTGAGATATTTCAATGTTTTTTTTTTAAATTAGTGGGTAGCTAATGTTTTTATTAATATTTTATTAAAAGTAGTCTTATCTTTAATTAAATTAATATGTGGATTTAATTGTAACTTTAAAATTTAATTTAATGTAACTGGGGGTTGTTTCAGATTTTAATATTAGTGATCAAATGTAAATGTTTTGAGGATATTTTTTCTTGTTTCTTAAAAATCAATTTTAACCAAATATTAAACCCTTTATTTGCCAGCCTATCTGTGTCGTTGGCCTTATGACGAGGAGTGCCTGTGGGTTATCCTAATCGTTGTCTTGGTCACTCTTGGTTGGGCCTGGTTGACTTTTCCAGTCAGCTCCTACAGTGATCAATTGGCCACCTCTAGATCTGTGTTTGCCGGTCTAGACGTAATCGGTGCACTTACGAAGTGCCAGGTTGCAGCGATCCCAGAGCGTTGATAACGTGATCTGATCCCTAAGTTGAGAGCTGTCTTCCTGTAACGCTTCCGAATAAGAGGTCCTGGTCGAAAAGAGTTGAAAGATACGCAATTAGGTGGTCGTTGGAATCCTGATCGCAGTAAAGTGGTCCTTGGTAACTGCACAAGAGTAGAACGTGTCTGCATCCGCTAATAGGGAGGGCTGTGCGATTAAAGGCTTCCATCGATTGGGTAGTGTCCTTCAAGTGGGTGGCGAAGAGCCAGTCGGGCATATGTCATGAAGGTTTCTCCGACCGATTATGATTTGCTGCTTGACTAGCCTAGGGAAATAATAATAAAGGTAAAGTAAACTTTTTTAATGGCATATGGGGCACAAAATAACTGGTGTCTTGTAACTGTTCTGTTTTTAAATATAAAATTTCTACTTTAGTCTTTACTTTCAAAATATGTACTGTTTTTCTTTCGTTTTGTTTTTTTGTTTTGTTTTTGTTTTCCTTTTGTATTAAGCCTCAGTATAGACTAATACTACTTTAATGTTAAAATCTGAATTTTCTCTAGCATTTTGCTTAAAAGCAATATGCTTTTTGCTTATTTCGTGCCCTGACATAGATAATTTTTGAATTCTGATAGAATACAAGTGTGGTAAATGCCATGTTTGTACTTTATCTAACATCTTCTCTTTCAGTAGTCTTGTTTTTATACCATGTGATTGTTTGTGTGTCCACATTTCCTTTTCTCTGCTTAACACAATTGTCTTGTGTTAAGGATCTCAAAGATTTCATGAGACAAGCTGGGGAAGTAACGTTTGCGGATGCACATCGACCTAAATTAAATGAAGGGTGCGTATATCCTGAAGGTGATGAGTCTTGAAATACCCTGAAATTTTTTACTGTGACTATTTCCGAATACTGGGTTAAAATTCCCATAAGCTCCAGTGCAGTGATTCTTGCTCAGGTTTGCTTCCTAGGGAACTATTTGTAATATCTGGAGACACTGCTGGTTATAACTGGTTGAGGGTACTTCGGGCATCTGTGGGTCTCAATCAGGGGTTCTCGTGCTAAACATCCTATAAGGGGCTTTCTGAGGAAAGCTCCTCAGAACAGAGACTCTGACTTAAAATGTCACCTCTTGAGTGGGAAACCTTGCTCTAATGGTATGTTACCCATCAAGAGGTAAGACTTAAGCAAAAGCAAAATGACTAAGAAAATGTGCTTAGTCTAGATTGCTTTATAGTTTGTGAGATTGAAAGTTGTGTATACCTTAAAGGACTTTTGTTGTTGCAGGGTGGTTGAGTTTGCCTCTTATGGCGATTTAAAGAATGCTATTGAAAAACTTTCTGGAAAGGAAATAAATGGGAGAAAAATAAAATTAATCGAAGGCAGCAAAAGGCACAGGTACCTCTTTAATGTTTTAAGTCAGATTTTATTTAAATGGAGTTGTAGGACCTGCCACTTACTTTTTGTTGTTTTTTCACTTTCCTAGTAGGTCAAGAAGCAGGTCTCGTTCCCGGACCAGGAGTTCCTCTAGGTCTCGTAGCAGATCTCGTTCCCGGAGTCGCAAGTCTTACAGTCGGTCCCGGAGCCGGAGCAGGAGCAGGAGCAAGTCCCGTTCTGTTAGTAGGTCTCCTGTGCCTGAGAAGAGCCAAAAACGTGGTTCTTCAAGTAGATCTAAGTCTCCAGCATCTGTGGATCGCCAGAGGTCCCGGTCCCGGTCCCGATCAAGGTCCAGATCAGTTGACAGTGGCAATTAAACTGTAAATAACTTGCCCTGGGGGCCTTTTTTAAAAAAAACAAAACAAAACAAAAAAACCAAATTCCCAAACCATACTTGCTAAAAGTTCTGGTAAGTATGTGCTTTTCTGTGGGGGTGGGATTTGGAGGGGTGGGGTGGGGTGGGGTTGGGCTGGATATCTTTGTAGATGTGGACCACCAGGGGGGTTGTTGAAAACTAATTGTATTAAATGTCTTTTGATAAGCCTTCTGCTCACATTTTTGTGAATGTCTGAAGTATATATAGTTTGTGTATATTGACAGAGCTCTTTTATAACTAAAGCAAATTTAATTTTTTTTGTACTAGAAAAAATTTGAATATTTTAGTTCCTGGTTATTCAGTTATCTTCATTCAGAATTAGTTTAATGTCTCAATTAAACTAATTAATAGCTTTGGACACATAAAAGAGCTCTAAATTTGCTTGTACATAAAGGCTTAATTTGAGTTTCCCTTGTTAGGGTCAAGGGTGTCTTCACCCACCTTTTAACAGCTGCCTGGCAAAAATACATTAAAGCAGCTGTTTGTTAATTGATAATAAAAGATTATAAAACTGCTTTTGTCTGTTTTCTGAAGGAAGTACATTTACTTCCTCCTCGTCTGTTGAGCACATAAATTCTTTGTAGAGAATCCTGCAGTCGTTTGTTTTGTATGGTGGGTTTTTTCCTTCTCTTCTTTAAAGTAGTACTGCCTTTGACATTTTTAGCCTAGTCAAAATACAGGCAGGGAAAGTTAATTGCATTTTCAAAACAAGGTCTAAACATTTGTTTATGATCATTTCCATTGTGTAACCTTATGTTTTTTTTCCCTTTACCACCTGATTTATTGTATTGGCATCAGTTTACTTAGTCTTCTTTTTTAAATCGGTATACATGAATGCTTTTAAGGAACTTTTAAGATGCTTTTTATACTTGACGTGGATGTGACAGTGTTAAGGGAAAAATAATTTCAAAGTGAAAAATGCTTAAGGTTTTATATCTACCTTTGTTTGGCTTATTAGAGCCTTATTCCTTCAGGAAATGATTCTTTTAAGAATCTTGGACTGATAATTCTAAAGTAGCAATCGAAGGATTGCCTATTTGGTGATAGCAGTGTGTGGTAGCTAAAAACTTTTAAGTGTCACTAAATCTTCAAAACTACTTACATAATAGTACTATTTTATAGAAGAAAATTGAGGAAGAGCGAACCCAACTAGTGTTAGACTCCAGAAAGTGTGCTTGTCATATTTAAAACTTTGTAGAGATTTTGAGGAAAGCAAAGTAAGAGCAGCACTAGAATGTTTGCGTCTGGTTTCCCCACAGGATAGGGATTGGTTAGTAGGAATCACCTTCTGGGGGATTTGAAAGGTTTTGGTGTATTTGCATCAAAACTGCTTCCCCTTGTAGGACTTGGATCGTAAAATTACAAAGCTGATGTTCTCAAGGTGAGGCAAAATGTGGTAGTAGTTGAGTGATAGCTTTTTAATTTGGATGGAGGGCACCAACCTAGATGTTTTCTTTTATAATGATCTGAAGGTTATACAAGTCAGATGTTATAAATCAAATCTGTGGGTGTTGAAAATATGGTAGTTCAGGATAGTATGGTGTACTTCGAAGTTTTAGCAGTTGGTTTTGGTTTTTTTGGCACCTTTATTTACTCCTAGCTAGGTATATGTTAGTGGCTTACTGCTTGAATATTACAAAATACTTGGTAGATAGTAAAATAAGGTTAATAATTTGAACGTGTCCCAAAGATGACTGAGAGTTGGTTTGAACTAATGTGTTAGCCTGAATTGGCCTGATCCAGGATGGGAGATGTACTATGAGGGAGGAGTGTGTGTTTAGCAATTAAGTTTGAGGACCAGCCTTTTTGTAGTACAGTGGTTTTTGTTTTGTGTGTTTATATAGTCTTCCTGTAGTCCTCTCTGAAGTTTGAAGGTAATTTTATTTCAGGTCCCGCCCTTCCTCAAAATGTTAAACTTGTTATTTCTTTATTCTCCTTATCCAAATATCTAGCAGATGATGCCAGCGAGATAGAAGAACTTGAACAGATATGTTTGTATGATACATAAAAACAATGGTTGGGTGTTAAGTGTTTTTAATACTTTGTGGTCTGTTCACGTATTAGTACGTGTTTTTTGTCACCAGTATCAGATGGCCACTCATGTATTAATATGTGTTCATCTAGTCTCCGGTTTTTCACGCCACGGTGGATTTATTTGGAACTATTAGGAGCTATTTCTTTGATCGTATTCAGTCTAGAAGCTTTACACATTGTTTTGGTGAAAGTGTAAGGTGTTTTATGAGAGAGTACAGTTTTTTTTAATATCCAGTAGTTCAGGAGTTGTGTGTGTTTCATTGAATGCTTATACCATTCATGCGGTGGCACAGAAAATGGCTAGCCCCAAGGGCTGGTAAATTTAAAGGGCACCGGCACACAGTGTTAAGAAGGTGATTCTTAAACTTGATATTGGTAGTACTGATAGTTCTGTATGTTTGCCAGACTAGTAACCCTAAAATTTCAGTTGGACCTAAGTATTAAAAATTACTTGGAACTGTTAGCAGTTTGCAAATGTAACATTTGTTAATGCATCTTTCACTAATGTTTGCATATGAACAAATACACAATGCTTAAATTTATTATAGAAACAAAAAAAACTAGGGTGTCTTTAAATGCAGTAGCCACAGATTTTGGTACTAGCTTGCAGTGCTATGAGTTTTGAAGGGAGTGTAATGTGAAAATCACTGAAACAGTGAACTGAACGGGCTAAGATTATTAGATTAGTGAAAGAGTGAGTTGATGTTTGTTGCCTGGCTTTTCCTTTTTAAAGGTTATCACCTCTGCTTAAGAAATGTTCTCTTGGTTTCACTGTGGCTAGCTTTTGAGTTGATAGCTTTTGCATTTCATTTCTGCTTCTGCATACTTGGTATAATTTGTGTTTTTAGGAACTGCAATGACAGTAATGTCAGAAATGAAGGAATGGGGTCTAACTTTCTAAGGTCAGAAAGGACTTCTGAAGTTTGATTCTACAGCACTCTTACCTTCTGGACAAGAGTTGGAACATGATTTGGTTTTTTATTTTGGGTAAAAACATTTATTGACTAGTAGTTCAGAAGTTGAGTGCCTTTTATATGTCTGTCAGGCACTGGTAATAGAGATACCAGGGGAAATGGCAGTTTTGGTCCTGTCGTCATAGAGATGTCGTTAAGTGTCTATAAGCAAGTATCAAATTCTAAGCTGGGAATAGGTGGGGCTTTTCAGGTAGATGCTGTCCTTCAGGCAAGGACTGATGATTGCTAGTTTTTGCTGGAAATGCTGGACAAAGACTCAGATTTGGGTGTTCTTTCGTTCTGTTCTCTGTAGCTTATCACACTGGCTTTTTTTTTATTACTGCTCTCCCACCAGGATTCAGGCCACTGGGAGAAGCCTAGGTTGTAGAAGGCGAGCACTCCACTCCGTTCCCCTTATGGGGGGTGCCATTGCTCACAGCTCCTGAAATTGTTACTTCAGTTGTGGCAGCTGTGTAAATCATTTTTGTTTTGTCTGCAAAGTTGAAAAGGGTTAAAGGAGGAGGAGGAAAAAAATGGAAGTTAGTAGAAAGCTTCAATCTGGAAGCTAATAAACAGCTTTTACCCTGGATGTGCATGTTGTTTTCCCCCATTTTTAATCATCTCCTATTTTAAACTCTGAGGGGAGAGTGACTTTTTTTTTTTTTTTTGTTAGCATCCCTCATGGTAATAGTAGTAAAAGATGTTATAGGGAGCATTT
Source organism: Scalopus aquaticus (assembly GCA_004024925.1). Classification (NCBI taxonomy): domain Eukaryota; kingdom Metazoa; phylum Chordata; class Mammalia; order Eulipotyphla; family Talpidae; genus Scalopus; species Scalopus aquaticus. Next base: position 27,389 of record PVIJ01000674.1, on the reverse strand, counting down.
GCAACCACTTTGTACATGCAGATTAGTAGTCGATTAAGTTGGAATGTGGTTGACTTGTATTCTGGAAGCAAGGAGGGGATGGAAAAAGTGTTTTGGGGATGTCTTCAAGGGGAGTTTCTGTGTCCCCCACATTATGTTTATTTGTCCCTTTTTCTGCCTGTATGGATGTGAGCAGTATCGGGCCTATCATTTTCTCCCATCTCTAGTTGTTTTCAAAAACTTCTTCAGAACTGACAGATTGTTAACCTCTATAGTCCAGTAGCACCAAAGAGGTAACTTGTTGTCACCTAGTATTGCTACAAGAGTCTTGTCTAGCACATTGTGAGGGAAGTTTTTGGGTTTTGAGAACAAACCACATAATGAGTATATGGCCCTTTGACCCTTTGAGGGTATTCCAGACCTTTCTGGGACTCAGACTACAAATTTGGGAACCTGGTTGATTTTAACAGAAACTTGTCCCCGCTTACACTTTTTTTTGTAAAAGAGTGGAAAGACTTCAGTGGGGAAACATTTCTTGAGTTGCTGTCACACAAGCTTCAGACTTTAAATTTGTTTTAACAATAATTTTGAACCAAAGTGACTAAAATGGTTCTGGAGTATAGTGAGCTATTTTTGGTTTTGTTTCAGCTTCTTGATAAACAAGGTTACATCTTAGCACACTGTAACTCTTCATTGCTGCTGTAATTTCACCAGAGAACGTGGTACTTTTTAGGGTGTAAATCCGTAGGATCTTGAAGGCGCTTTTAATTTTCACGGGAAATAAAAGGCTGATGAAGGATTTGAGGATGTGATTAAGGGTAATATACTATTTAGAGTTTAAAAATACTGGACTATATTACCAAGTAAGGTGGTTTGGAGAAAAGAATTGGGTTTAAAGGTACACTCTGAACAAAAATTCAGACCTTGAGGTTTGATTGTTCTGAAGAGAAATACTCTGAGCACCTTAGAAAAGAGGTGTTGTTGACTAGGATGTAACCGGGTTAGAGTACAAATCATACTGACTAGATCATACTGTCAGTTACTGTTGAATAAGCTTATACCTGTTTTAACTCTGTAGCCAGAGTTGAAACCCTTTTGTTTGGGTTCTAGCTTGTTCCTGCTGCATTGCTAATAAGTTTTCCCTTATATAATAGGGGTATCTGGCTCTTAAAACATGAGAACCTGATGCTAAATTACAAGAAACATCTGGATTTTTATGAATCGAGACCTTTGAAACAACTGTCCAGGGCAGATATGGCTTATATCCTTATCCTGAAACCTGTTTGGTTTCCTCTTTAAAGGAGTCAAAGTTGCCTTGGTATGTCCTGGAAGGCAAACTATCTGCGGTTGATTCTGCCAGCTTACACAGCGGAAATAAAATGCAGTTAATGGAATGGGTCTTGGCTCCGAGGTCCTGTCCCTACTTGGTCCTACCGTGTTTCTAGTGACCAGATAAAAATCCCTTCCAAAAGGTCCTTGGCAGAGCCTGACTTGCTGGCAGATCATTTAAGAGGGTGGAATTACCAAAGGGTATACACTCACCTTTGGAAGGCTTGATTTTCTCATAGCAATGGAAGATGGCAACGAGGAGGAGGCCTTCTCCAAGCTGGAAGATCATGTAGAGGAGAGGAAAGAAGAAAAGTGGTCCAATGATTTCAGGGGGGAAAGTCACACTGAGAATGGTGGCGCACAATTGAATGTTTTGACATCCGGTCTCGATGCTGACTGTGCGTCTGCACCTGTGTGGGTTAAAAGTCCTATATGCCCTCACAGAACGTGAGGTTGTAACTTCACTCCTCCCTCCCACCCCAGGTGCTCTTAAGACGCATGGGGGAAAAAAAAGACTCATGGAACAGTGTAACTTGGATGTTGAGCCAGATGGCGTGCACGTGGTTTCAAGAAGAGTTGACATTGTGTAGTCACTAGCCTTGTGGAAGATGGGGGCTAGTGCTTTTCCTGGGAGATAGTCTTAGTAACTTGTGTGTTTGTCCACTTTTGCAGGATTTCCAAATTAGAATTTGGGGTCGTGTCTGGTGAGGGAAGAAAGGGAGGTGTGACTCAATATCATTCACTAGCTTATGTGGGCTTTGCATACAGGAGAGTTGAAATTTCAACTTAGAAAAGTCAAATGTTTGTGGATCTTGTTCTGTTTTGGAACACAAAAGGCACATTTGATTTGCCACATTCAATATCTTCAGAACGTTCTCCTTGTTTAGCTTTCCATTTTATGGATTAGAGAGTAGTATTTCTGTATTTAGCTGCAGTTGGAATGTTAAACCATGACAGCCATCAAGGCACAATATGGAGACTGTGTTACCAGCTGGTGTGGCCATTTGTCTTTGAAAACGACCACTTGATAGTGGTCACTGACAGCCTTTTGACTGCCTGTACAGCCCCATGGTTAACATTCTGTTGGGGTCTTAACTAACCTGGTTTCAAAAATGGGTAGTTTTTAAAAACAACTCATTACAGTGTGTTGTAGGGGAAAGGGACTTGGGTCTACTAGTGTTAACTCCTGCACATGTGTGTTTGGCTGAAAGTGTCCCTGAAATGTCCTGTGCTCTAGGCAAAATGCCTGATACTCACACACCGTGCTCTCACACTGTCCCTAAAGCTAGCAGCTGGGTGAGCTGGATTAGGTGGTAGCATAGGCATGCAGTTGAACTGTGCCTGCCACTTAGCAGGACTGTCACCCACCTGTTCTTGTCCAGATGAAGTCCCTAGGCAGACAAGGAAAAGTGGAAAAGGAAGTGGCAACATCAACCCTTGCTTTGGTGGTACGAATCCACTGCAGTGGGTGACCAGATGCCTTTGGTCTTTGGGTTTATATTTGTAAATCATTCAATACCTGTCTTCAGTATTTCTCAGCGTGAAGGGCCTTGTTCAGTTGATGGAATTGAAGCTACTGCTAGGAAAATGCCTTCTCCAGATGATGAATTTCTTTACTCTCTTCATGAGAGACCAGGACCAAGGATGACGCCCATGGGGCAGTGGGAACTTAGTGATACCTACTTTCTGTTGAGGCGGAAGAGAGCAGAGAGAATGTAGCCCAGCAGGAAGCCGATGAAAGGCATTAGGGAGGAGGTGGCCATTAAGGGTGGTGTGAAGATAAATAGGATGCTGTGGCCCACGTTGATGGCAGAGAGTGCTATGACTGCCACGCTGAGCAGAAGTGAGATGATCGTCCCTCCCTGTGAATGAGAAGAACAGGCAATTAGAGTGGTGGGGTTGGGAGGAGGGATAGTGAACACTGGAGGTGGGAAGCATTTTCGTGAAAGAAGTGGAAGGGCATCTGAAGAAACCTTTATCTCCCATCTTTTTGAAATTCTTATGGGTAGGAAGCTTCTTTGGAGAAAGACAGAATTAACAAACTCCAGCCCAAGCACAGCTGCCCTGGATAGCAGTTTTTCAGTGAGATGCGGTGACTGAAGGAATGAGACTGCAGTCTTGCAAGGTAGGTCTTGTAAGTTGAAAGTTCTTCCAAGTTAGGATCTCTGGAGCCTGTGTACACATTCCTGCAGTACTGCCACTGCTCCAGATATTTTGGAACTCAAGTTATTCTTAGAACCTGTCTCATACCTCCATATGGGTAGGAGTTTCATTTAAGGATGAATTTTACTTTTGGAAGTTTCCAAGAGTCATTTGAAGTGGAGCTGCCAAAAGTGGGTAACTGAGCCAGGAAATAATGCTTTTAGACCCAAAATGATGTATCGCTATGAAGGATAGCCTATTTTTGAATGATCTGCAGTTGGGTATAAAGTTCATTCCCAAAGAGAGCATCTTGGGTAGTAGTAACAGCATGAGGAATGCAGGCAAGTGCTATAGCAAGATGTTGCTTTAGTGTTCAATACTGATATTCAGGTTAAATGTTTATACAGTTTAATATTAAAGCAATATTAAGGTTTATAGTGTATTTTACATATTTACATTTTTAATAGGTTTATGAAGGAATTACAACGTAATATTTTTTAGCATGTAAGGAGGATGCACTTTTAAAGTGCCCTTACATGTCTACATTTTAGAGGAATGCCACACTCCAAACAGAAAATATATATGTAAGTTTAAGGTTCTTTGTCTGCATCTGAGTAAAGCAGGCTTCTCTTGAACATGGGTTATTGTGTAATGGTCTTACGTGCTGGTTGAGTTTCCCAGTTAGCATGTGTGGTGCTAGTACCATTTTAAAAAAAATGGTAAAGTATAAAAGTGCCATTTTATGTGGACAATTCAGTGGCATTGATTACATTCATAATGTTCTGGTAACATTTTAAACATGACTCAAATTTCAGCTGTAGTTTTGCAGTTCTGTTTTTTTAATCCATGGTGCACCTGAAGTGATGTAAAATAAAACATCACCTGTACCAACTAGTGGTCCTTTCCCAGGATAGGATGGACTTGCACAGATCTCAGTGATGACCACGTACTTCAAGTTTTATTGGAATAAATAATATATTTATATATATACATCATTGAAGACTTAAGTTTGCCCTTGAATTTTAACTTTATCCTTCAGTCAAAAGATTTTGATGTCCTTCCATCAAAATAATGCAATGGACAATGGAGAGGAGGGACAGTGGACAACGGGAGTTGTCCATGAATCCAGAAGCCCTCTTCCTCTTTTGACATTCACGTTCCTTCGTTCTTGTTCTCCATCCGACTCCGGTTGTGGGTTTTGAGCACTGACATTCATGTGACCCAGGGGTGTAAGCTGACTTTGCCAGTCTCCAGTTGTATAAACCTAGCAGTCACTCAACTGCTCAGTGAGGTTGACAGCATAGGACCTGGCATGTAAGAAGCACTTGCTAAATTGTAGTTTCTGCTATAGGTAAAGGGGAGGGATTATACATCAGATTTGTCCATTGTCCTCAGTCCTGTTGTGTGTGGAAATCTTGTTCAAACCTCTTGCTGAGATAGGGCTGTAGACAGTTGCTTCTCTCTGGGACTCAATGTTTTGTGCCAGCTGACCTCACTGCCCTGTCGTAGCCCACTGATGCTGTGATGAGCGTCCAGTCACAAGCAGCCAGTCCACCAGCTTGCCAGTCACCCAGGAGATGAGCTGGCCCAAACTCTACAAAGATGGCCTACACAAGTTGGAGGATGAGTTACAAGGGAGTTAGCAGATTTAGTGAGGGAAACGAGCAGAGGCGAGTGGTAAAGGACACAGCAGCCTGAAGAAGTCACAGGTGGGCAGAAGCTGAGTCAGGTCAGGTCATTGGTAGCGTAGGCCTGGGGGGAGCCCCTGTGATGCTGGGGCATTTATTAAAGAGTGGTGGGTGGTTTACAGTAAAGGTGGCTTCTGGACCATGCCGGGGCCCAGTTTCCTTAACCCAGCCACCAAATAAACCATTGCTGGGTGTTCTTGATTTGCTTTCCAAATGGGCCGTCTCTGGAATTACAGCTTGGCATATCTATATGTGAGCTCCTACTGGGAAATGCAGCTGGTTGAGCAGAGTGAGCAGAACCTGTCAGAACCAGTTATCCAAAATTAAGTAGTTTTGATTTGAAAGCCATTTAAGAGAGCTAATGGGGTCATGCATTTGATACTTTTCAGCTTGTAACAACACCTTGTAACACTACATTTTATGAAACAAATGTGGGATGAGTGTAGCCCTAAAAACTAGGCCTCAGCCTTTATGTCTTGACCCCTCATGTTTGCATCTCACCGAGTGAAATGTGATCAAACGACTGTTGTGTAGGTTGCCTTTGATGTGCTGCTTAGTTACTGGTGTTCCAGCTAGGTACATCTTAGCCCTTTTAGTGTTCTCTGGAATCATTTTGACTGGAATTGGGCAGTAAATAAGCAAAACCCTAGGAATGGGAGACTGGTGAGACTCCCAGCTGCCAAATAACTTCTCTGAGCCTCACTTATTTGATCACGCAATGGGAATAAGGCAGGAGACTGAACATCTGGAAGGCCTTTCCACCTTTAAGATCTGAGATTCTTTTTGCCTCAAAACTTTTAAAGTTATTCTGAGATTGAAAAGGAAATGTGTTCTTGCATCTGTTGCAGGTGAGATTTTAGTCCTCAGTTTTCTCCCCTGTTAACGGGGAAGGGCAGAGTTTCATTGAATGATGTAAGGGGTCACTGCACATCTTTATATTCTGTGATTTTTAAAAAAATTTCTATACTCCTACAAACTACCTTGAATAAAATGAACACAAACACGTGTTTTTTTTTTTTTTTTTTTCCTGTTCATATGTGGAAGACACAAGGATTCCTTTATTCTCAGGCATTCTCTGGGGGTATTGTGTAGGCGCTGGAACTTCAGTGTTAAACAGTCTTAGGGTCTGGCTTTTTGAGAAACTTGCAGGTAAGTGGGGAGTAAAAATGAACACTTATTTTAATACAGTGAGATAAGGATACAAGGGGGTGGGTGTTGGGTGCTATGGGGCTGAACAAGATTCCTATCTAGGTTGTGGTTAAGGAAAGCTTCCTGAAAGAGGTGCTATTTGTGTTCAGATCTGAAGGGTGGGCAGGAGTGAGCCCAGTGAAAGGTGGGGAGTGAAGTGGGCTTAGAAGAGTTCTGTGCTGAGGGACGGGTGTGTGCAAAGAAAAGAGCCAAGACTGGAAAAGTCAATTGAGAGCAAAACGTGGGCTTGAAGGACTATATTAAGGAATTTAAAATTCCTGAGGACCCGTAAGGAACCAATGAGGGCCTTTAATTAGTGGAGTGATGGTTTTCACTTTTTACCCTCAGGTTAAAACTGGGGCAGGGAGCCAGGTTAGAAGGCTGCTTGAGTTGTCCAGTGAGGAACAGGGGCCTGAATGAAGGTAGTGGACACAGGGATGGAGAGGAATGGGTGAATGTAAGCAGCTAGAACTGACTCTCCTGATTCGGTGCGCACACATGGGGAGGGGAGGGGAGGGCATGAGAATAACTTTCCAGTTTCTGTTGCAAGCAGTGGGCACAAGAGACTTCACAGGGAGGACATTTTAAGACACTAAGGCATATTCAGGTAGAAAGATTGGGTGGTCAACAAATGGATTCTGGAGTCAGGAGAGAGTTGAGGACTGCAAATGATGTTCTGAAAGTAATCAGCAAGTGGATGGTCCTTGAGATGGATCAGATCTCAAGGTGAAGAGATTCCAGGCTTAGGGAAGGCTGGCAAGAAAATCAGAAAGCCTGGGCCAAATACAGAGAAGTAACTTACCAGAGAACTCAACAAGGAGTCCAAAAAGAAGTGCCAGTGAGATGGCAGAGAAGCTGGAGGGCTCAGTTACTGAAGCTGAGGGTTGAAGGTTTCTGAGGAGCCACTAGTCAGCTATACCAAAAACTGCTAAAAGGTCAAGAATTGAATACTGAATATATCGAAAAATGGGCAAATGGTCATTGAGATACCGAGTGGATGGGACATCTCGGCGGGAAGATCGGGACTCTGCGAGGGGACTGTGAGATGAACAGTGGAGGAAGTGGCACTTTGGACACAGCCCTGGAGGTGTAACTGGAAGACCTGCGAGGAAGTGAATGGGGGAGGGGTCTTTCCTGGGGCGCGGGAGGAAAGAGGTGTTGGCTGGAAGTGGGGGGGCAGGTGTGGAGTTCAGTGAAGGATTACTCTGTGTTTGCTCCTCTGACAGGAGACGTATGGTCCTGTCTCAATGTGGACAGCGAAGAGCCAATAGACAAGTAGTGAGGATGAGAGGAGGGAGGAAGCGCAGGTGAGGGGCACCGCGGATGAAAGGGTTCTGAGAAACCGGTGGACAGAACAGAAGATGAAGTCCAGAGCCGAGATGCATGATCTGCTGTTCACAGGAGATGGAGTGACTTCTATGTCTTCCAACAAGTGCAGAGGGTCTTAAGACCACACCACAGCAAGGGTTAAACCTACCCTTGACAATGGTAGTATGGAAATAAATCCTGAAAAGCTGATTTGCAGGTTCTTTGTCCCAGACTCTCCCGTGCTAGGAGGCAGAGTGGCTCCAGAGGAGGAGCCTGGAGTCGGCCCCAGAGGGATGAACTTTGAGCCAGAGCAGGACTAAGGACTGAGCCCCAAGGTCCACACAGTGGGCAGAGCAACCTGGGTTGCATTCTGAGTCCGTGGCTCTTTGAGGGCAAGGCAGTGATACGACGCCCTGTCTGCACCCATGGTGCTCCACTGTTCCCCCAACCCACTCCCGAAATGTTGGCAGTGCGTACATCACCTCTTTCCCAGGTCTCTTTTCCTTAAGCTTCTCGTCCAGTCAGCCAGGTTTGCTCTCGCTCCCTCTGAACTCCTCAGTTCCCGCTTCTTGAGCTTACCCAGATCCTACTCTCCCTTCATGGTTCGACTCAAGCCCGCCCCCTCCAGGAAGCCAGCCTTCACTGCATTCTGCTAATACCGGATCTTACACGGGATGGATAGATTCTCCTGGGTTACTTCCATTTCTGCAAATATCAAACTATTTGAGGACAGAATCCTCAGAAAGCGTACCATAAGTATCTTATCTTAGTATTTAGTAAGTGCATAATACAAATATAACTATTATTAAAAGGGTCTTCATACCTTGTACCTGTATGTGGCATATTACCTTTTCTCTCCGAACTTTTGAAAAGTATTCTCACGTACATTACAATCCCATGAAGCTGGTGTAATAGTAAGTAAAATAGTAGACTTTTTCTTTTTTTTTTTTTTTGTAAACAAAAGAGGACATGGACATAGAAAAAGCCCAATAACTTGCCTCAAGCCATACACTGAGATGGTGGTGGTGCTGCCGGCTGCCCACGCCCCGATTCTTACCTTGATGACATAGGGTACATATTGTGGCCGTTTGGCATTGAGAAAGATCCCTACGGTGCAAGGAAGGAGAACCGGGATCATTGATAGCACAATGCCTCCGTAGGGCACCTTGCTCTTCAGGTCCACATCATAGATCCCCCTGGTGTAGATATACAGGAGGAGGGGCATCATGCCCAGGGCAAAGAAGGTGGAGCAGGTGGTCATCACGATGCTGAGTGGGAGACAGGGAGAGCACAGAGAGAACCCATCACTACAAACTATTTTGCTGCGTACCTGCTATGTGCCAGGCACTGTGCTAAGCTCTTCACATACACTGCTTCATTTCCTTTGCCAGCAGCCTCAGGAAGTTAGCATGTTATTTTCTATTGCTAAGGAGGAAGCTGGGGCTGTAAGAGTTGTGGCTTGCTGGAGTCACACACGCAATAATGACTGAATTAGAAGACTTCAGCAATAGAATTAAAAAAACTGAATGAGATTTTTTAATGGGTGTCTACAGGCTTTTAAGTATTCAGGATTCTAAAGTTGCCTCTTTACAAAAATACTGTTTTTAAATTGACACAAATAAACAAGCGAAAGGAGATTTTAAAAATCTGCAACCACTTCCTTGGGTTATTAGATGCGTGATATTTTTCTACCTCTGAATGATATTAACATAAGTTTGTAAGTAATTCTATTTAATTGACTTGAAGAAAATGAAAAGCAATTATATTCTCAGAAATGTAGAAACTAATCCAAATGCAGTTCAGGTTCACACTATCTGGGGTTATCTTCAGTAAATAAAAGCTAGTTGAAGTTTGATGGTTTACAGTAATCAGCATTAATTATAATACAGTCTACTTTGGTGTATTAAAAGTCAAATAAGCTCATGCTATGTTTATATTACAAAATTTGTCACCAAGAAAGATAATGAGACGATTAACTGTTTAATGTCTCATGAAACAAAATTTAGACATTATTGTTAAGCATAAGTAAATCAAGAGGCTATAAGATACAAGTTTATAACTGGACTTTTCAATGATAATTATGCTTTATATTATGTGTACTTAAAAATAGTTTCCACAATCATTTTAGTAACTTAAAACCTTAGAGTCACACTGAGATAAGTAAGTTACATGATATGCATTCTTTAAATATCTAAATTATTCCAAGTGAGGTAAACATTAAATATTAAGCATAAGTTTAAGCTCATTTATTTTTGGTTCTTTAAATTGTATAGAGAGGCAAAAGATATTTGGGTCTATAAATTACTTGCTTTGTGCCACACTGAAAAACTTACAATGAGGAAAAATATACTTCTAAAAATTATGAAATGTAATTTGTAAATTTGCCAGTCCACTATTACTTAGTTTTCGTTTTTTATTAGAATAAGGATTCTGAGACTAATCATTCTAATTTATATATATATATATATATATATATATATATATATATATATAGCTAAAACTAGTAGCAATAATAAGGATGGAAGAAAATGACTACTTTAAAAGTAGTAAGAAAAATAGTGGGGTTTTTTTTTTTTTTGGATAAGGAAAGATAGGAAAGACATAAATTTTGTAGCAAGAGATAAAGGAAAATTTGTCCCAAAGTAAAATGATTGTTCCAGAATTAAAAAATATATATAGGACAAAAGATGCAGGTTTATGGAAAAGAAATCTTGAGAAATGAACTTTATGTGTGGTCAAACTAACACTGAAATAGATTTATTTAAGTAAAAAGGGAGAGGCAGAATTTTAATATTAAAAGTACATGTGTAAAACAGAAAGTTAATTTTCTCTGTTAAAATGACAAAGTGTTTTCTTAGATTATTGATTTGCTCTTGAGAAAGAAATTGTAAACAAAGGTTTTTCTTTACCTTTAATCTGCCTAGGAAAAAAGGATTCTGTGACCTATGAAAATATTTCCTGTGTTCTGCATTTCTCATTAGACAAATTGAGTCTTCTCCATATTAAAAGAACTAAGAGTTGTTTTTTTTTTAAAAACTATACTTGCTTTTGAAATCTTTTAATTATCACTTTTGTTGAATGATAACTAAGTATTGTTTCCCAGTGACCTATGATTCTATTTGACCAAGTGTTTTAAATCTTTTGACATTTTTTCAAAGTTCACCAAATCAAATTTTGAATGAAATAAAAAGAAAGGTTACTTTATTTAAAATTATTTGATATGTTACATTTCATGGGAAACATTGTCAAATAAAAAGTAATATTTAACTTTCTTAGATAGTATTTATATGAGATTTATCATTAAAATAAGTTATTCAGAAATATGAGTTTAAAAATCTGATCAGTCCTGGCATAATATTATTAATCATATTTCTCACATACAAAATAACCAGATTTACTTTTGATGGCACTACTAATAACTGTCATATACAGTTACTGTTTCACTCTGAAGTTTTTGCAAACATGTTCCTGCTAAGTGCTTCATCTTCAAAGAAATTCAGGGAAGAGACCTGGACAAATCCTCCAAGATGCAAGTTTTTGATGCCTTTAAGATCAGAATTGAATTGGGTAAGAATTTCTAAAACTCTAAGGGAAAACTGGTTGATTCATAAAGCTAACCCAAGATAGGCAAAACAATTAATTATAAGAGACTAAATGAACTAATGAAGATGGTTATGATTTTTATGACTTCATAAAAATTGCATAAACATTGCAGGTTATTTAGTTTTTTTTCACATTTATAAGACACCCTTTCCCCCTTCTTTCAGGATAGCTAAAATTTGTAGTAACTGTAAAAATACTTTTGTAAACAAAGATTGAATCATTTAGCCTTTTCTCCAAACCTGATCCCTCCAGAATTCGGAAACCTTTACAAAATATTCTTCTTTTATGACAATATATGAATTTACCTAAATTCAATAAGAATCTGTTCTCTTTGTGTAACAGGACACAACTGGGCAAGTCCTTAGCTTGGCTTCTTAGCCCAAAGAAACTTTTAAGTTTGAAGATTCCTTACTAAAAAGCTTTTAGTAAGGAATTAAAAAAAAAACACCTAAGGTTGAATTTACAGAACCAATAACTCCCCTTGGATATTACTAAAGTTTTGACTAGAATGTCATATTTGGGATATGCTTAGAATCACTATTCTTACTGTATTTATACAAACAAGCCAAGTTTAATGAGACTAGCCTTAGTTTACAAATCGTTTTACTGTAAATATATTCGGTAAAAGTGGGATAACTAAAAAATTATGTTTCAATAGAAAATGAGAGCATATCCATTGTCATGTGCTCGTCCTGTTAATTATTAATCGGAAGTTTTATCTACTTGTAAATGTCGGAAAGATCAATGAACACTTGATGACATCTTCAGATGGTCAAACCACAAGCCAGGAAAATGCATCAGGCTTGAAGCTGCTGTCCCTTTCCCACCATCTGGTGACGCTTCAAACGCAAATCTAGAAATCTCAGCTGGCTGCTCTCCAAACTCAGAAATTGAATTTATAACTTACTCAAACTATTAACCTCTGTTTTTCTTCTTTTTTTTTCCCCATAAAAAATCTTCTCATTAAATTACCTGATGCTCCCATCATATAGAGGACTAATTTAAATGGTTCTCTTGCAATACTGCCTCCTGAAATAAAACATCCTCATATTCACCCTGCATTAAGTAATCAGGAAGATATGTGATTAGCAATACATTGTCATACATACCTATCTGAATAACTTAAAGTAATTGAAACCTATTTGATCTATTTAGTTAAATTTTGGCTCCTGGGACTCTGCTCCAGGAAAATTTTAAATCCTTATCTATTCTTACAGTCGTCATATTAACATGTTTGGTGCATTGTATACTCTAGGGGGTACTATCAGGAGCCACCCACACACTGAATGCTATCCATTAGGGTCAGACAACAGGATGAAATCAAGAATAACCACATAAATGATGAAGATACTGGTTAGACGGGCCTGTGGCCTGATGACTCACTCATAGAGCAGTGACTATGTGGTTCTGCAGACCAGCTACATCACCACGGGGCCACCAAGAAATACACCACAGTGGTTGGTCATATTCGGCCTGCTAAGAGGATGACCGAGGGTGGGGTTGTTAAAAACAGTCTAGAGGGCCTCCCTGGTGGCGCAAGGGCTTAAGTCTCAGCACTATGAAGCTATCAGCAGTCACTGTAGCATGAGTTCAATGCCTAGCCAGGGACTTCCCACATGGCACAGCAGACCTCTCCTGCCTTGCCCGCTGCTCCCCTCAGCAGTGTATTTCTGTGAACTTGCCTGTTCTGCTCCCCACTGTCTATGGTGAATCTTCTCACCACCCCCCCACACCTCTGGCCTACATCCCAGCTCTTGTATGCATAAATAAATTAAAAAAAAAAAAAGTCTGGAAAGTTTCCTGAGCAGAGAAAACCAGTTTAGTCATGTAACTAAACTTTATTTATTTATTTATTAAATAATTATTTTATTTATTTATGCATACAAGAGCTGAGGTGTAGGCCAGAGGTGAGGGGGTGAGACGATTCACCAGAGACAGAGTAGGGAGCAGAACAGGCAGGTCTACTGAAATACACTGCTGAGGGGAGCAGCAGGCGAGGCAAGAGAGGTCTGCTGCGCCATGTGGGAATCCCCCTGGCCAGGTATTGAACTTGTGCTGCAGTGGCTCTGGATAGCTTCATAGTGCTGCAGCTTAACCCCTTGTGCCACCATGGAGGCCCCAATGTAACCAAACTTTAAATTAGCTTATTTTGTGAGACTAATTTGACCTGGGTCATTTCTTATTTATGCCTCTGGAAGTCATAGGCAAAACTTTAAAAAAAATATTTTTTAAGTTGAGGTAACACTGACTTACATTATTGTTGGTATTTTGGGAGTGTAGGATCCTCCCACATTGTGTTGCTACCATAGTGCATCCACATAGGCAAAATTTAAACTACTACCTTTGGAGGATGCGAGGTAGTCACTGACTAATTCCCTGCAAGTCGATAGAGCCCACCCCAAGCCCTCAGCTTGCTATAGTTTGCTAGTCCTAATTGCAATTCTTTTGCTATTCTCAAATAAACTCAGTTTTTGAACTTGCTTCAGTTCACCTCCTTATATAAATAGATTGACAATGGATACATCTTGAAAGCATTACACTAAGTAAAAAAACCCAGAAAATAAAAGGCCATGTTTTGCTTATTGACTCATTGTAATGGAAACTCACTTATATTTCCTCTGTTGTCAAGCCTATCATTGCACATAATGAGAGTTTCTTTCCTATCTCTGTTTTCCATTTCTTGATTTGCTCCAATAGCAAAGACTTATATGTAGTATAATTTCAAATAAGTTGATGATAACAGGCATCCTTGCTTTATTCCTACTGTTAAAGAAATCTAACTTTTCACCATTAAGTTTACTATTTGCTGTAGATTTTTGATAGGTGCCCTTTTCAGCTTAAAATGTCATCTATCAATGTCTGAACATTAAACTGTGTTGAATGACATTTTTTCCTGCAGCCATAAAATGACCATGCTGTTTTCTTTTTCTTTAATCTGATAATATGGTGAAATATACCAGTAAACTGTCTAATGTTAAATCATTCTTACATTGCTGGGATAAACCCATTGTTCACTGTGTTATTTTATGCAGGCATTGCTAGATTAATTTGCCACGTGCACGTGTAGGGCTGTGGGGAAACGCTGAGCTCCAGACTAGAAGGGATGGGATTTAGGAGGTGCCTGCAAGGAACTTCGGTGCTAGTTATTCATCTTATTTCTTTCTTTCTTTCCTTTGTTCATTTTAAAAGGGCAGGTTAATTAGGAAAAGGAGAAAGAAAAAGAGAAGCTCCTGGACTGTCACAGGTGGGCAGGAGAGCTGCTGCCGCTTTGCAAACGAAAAAGGTTTGTGAGAATAATCGCTATTGATCTTTTTATGAGACACGATTTGTGTGCTTGTTTTGATGTCCTTGGGCAGCAGAGTCGTGCTTACTTTGGCTTGGTTTATCAAGAGTTTCAGAATTTGCTCTGGAACTTGGTGTGCTTGTGCTCTGCGGGGGAGCCGCGCTCCGGGAACTCTAGGCGCCATTTCCCCGTGTCCGAATGCGGGAGTCTGCTCAGGACCGCCCTCCCTCTAGCTTGTCGGCGTCTGTGACTGTTGAGACCCTCCGTTTACCCTGAGGGACAGCTCGCGGCTCCAAGAGTGGGCCCATTCCACAGGAACTTTGTGGACCTGGCCGTGTCTCGGGGGTAAAGGAGCGCATTGCGTTTCTGTTTTTCCTGCCCGCTATGCTCTTAGCTCACAGCATCCACCTTGCTCTGGGACATCTGCTTGCTGGCAGGAGGGCTGGATTTTAAGTAGAGGCACTGAAGGCAGAAGCTGAGGTTGCTGTGAGGGGACCCATTAGAGTATGGTGAAGTGGGAAACCAGGAGCCTGAATGGCTGCCCTCTTATCCTGCTTGGGCTGCCTCTGGCATAGTCCTTGTTTCCTCCAAGTCTGTTGTCCCTATAGCCAGAGCCTCTGGTCTCTGCTGTGGGTCAGGAGCAGGTAGGGAGCAGATGAGCTGGAGAGGCTTCAAGGGAGGGCAAAGGGGCCCATTTCCCTCTGACAAGCTCTCTTCTGTCCCCAGCAAGCAAACACTGCACAGTGAGTGTCTCTGGATGTGGTTCACTTGCAGTTTTGGGGAGTTGTCTAGTGGCATCCTTGAGGAAGGGGCTGCCCTGCCTGGCTGCCTTGAGAAGTCCATCTGGGGTCCCAGCCTCCAAAGTGTTACCGCATGCTGGTCAGGGAGGCTGCCCCCATCCCACACTCCCTCCAGCTGTGAGGCAGAGAATAATGGGGGGTGGGGGGTGGAGAACCCAGGACTGGCTCCAAACACAACTTCCCAAGCAAATTCTGTGAACCTCTGACAAGTCTCTAGACTTCAACTCCCTCGTGCAAAGTGGAATGGGCGTTTGAAGACCCCTCCCAGCCCTCCATGGGAAATAGTAGTGCTGCGCTTGAAGACAGGGCTCAGACTGGCTGGCGCTGCCCCGCTGCAGCTGGCCCTTCAGAGCACATTGTTTGACTTGCACAGGGTTGCAAAATTTTTTGAATGAGTTGCCAATATTTCAAAATTGGGAGATTGTACATAAAAAGTGAGATTCTACTTTCTCTTGAAAATCAGGAAACTGTGGTAGGGTTTGGGGAACCCACTCCTACAGAACATGGTGTCTGTGTCTGCCAGGTTTAGGGGCGCCATGTCTCTGAAGCTGGCATCAGATTCCAGCCACTTTGTTGGTTTGTATATGCACCAGACCCTGAAGGTATTTGAAAGAAAGCAGAGATTTTGGAGCCACTTCCCAACCCCTGACCTTGGAAAAAATGCGTTAACCTCTCAGAGGCTCAGTTTCTTCATCGCTAAAATGGGATGTGCCACCTTCCTGCACACTCCCCCACCCCAACCCTGCTTTATGAGGGTCTCAGATAAAGAACTTGTTGCAGGGCCAGGCTGGTGTGTTTCTATTTTCTGTTTTTTTTTTTTTTAATTATCAGTGTCAAAATACCAGGTTGAGTCCATCTGGGGCAACCTGTCACATGTATTACAGTGATAAAGATCTTCTAATACATGTAACCAGTTGTCCTAGATGGACTCAAGCTGCATTCCAAGTCTGGTAGCATGGTGGGAGATCACGAGATTCTGGGCCGTGGATTGATGTGTGTCTGTGAGAAGGGGCAGTGCCCTAGGGGACTGTCCCAGCAGAGCATTTTCTCTTGTGAGGCCTAAGACGAATGATGGTCCCCAGGTGCCCAGATGAGGATGCTGGTAGAAGAGGGTGGGGGGCCCCCTCTTGAATCACTGCAGTCTGGCTGGTAGGAACAGAGAGCCCCAGAAGTGCAGGGATTACTGGGGAGGACCTCATTAGTATCCAGCAGCTGATGAGGCTGGACACCTGGTTTCTCACTTCAGATCTCCCCTGCCCCAGCCTGCTTGGCTGCTGCTACAGACCCACAGAAGCCTCACCGCCCTGATACTCATGTCCTGCGTTCCTCTTACACCAGGATCAAGGCACACTCGGGTTTCTCAGGACACGGAGGCTGCAGTGAGACTTGTAGGTTGAATGGAAGACCAAGGGCTTGTTTTCCCAAAGGAAGGATTTAGATTTGATGGAAGGGAAGAATTTTCTCCCAGGGAGGGGTAGAACACTGTGTGCTCTAGGTGGGACTCCTGTTCAAGCCTGCACTGCAGGAACTAGGGGGGCTCACTTGTTTCCCAGTCCCCTTGACCTCCCTGAAGAAGTTTGGGACCAACCCACGTCCTCTTTCAGATCTCTGGCACCAAAGCAGACAACTTGCCTACTGTGTCCAGAGTCCGGTCTCTTGGGGTTAAGTAAGTCTTCCTTCGAGACAGTCCTTGTGCCCCGCCTGAGATGCTTCCAGGAGCAAGGGGGTCTCCAGGACGGCCCTGGGGTTGGTTGGCTCCTTTGGCTAACCGCCTAAACCAAGACGCACCCCAGCCCTGGCCTGCTGCCCAGCATAAGCATACCCAACCCCCACTCACTCCTTCTGGCTTTAGCTTAGCTCTTCCTCTGGGTTGGGACATCTCCAACATGGCAGCGCCTGGCCCCATTCTGCTCCCCCCTTACCCACAGCCTTACCTGAGGTTCATGTCCCCTTTCGCGGCCAGACTGAAGATGTTGGACAGGTTCCCCCCTGGCGAGCAGCCACAGATCAGGATAGCCAGCGCCTCAATGTCATTTAGCCGGAAGATCTTGCCCAGCACGAAGGCAGTGAGGGGCATGATGCCGTACTGGGCCAGCAGGGCAATGGCCAGCCCCTTAGGCTTCCAGAAGTGAGCCTTGATCTTGCTGAACTCCATGGTGCACCCCAGCGAGAGCATAACGATGAGCAGCAGGATCACCAGGATGATCCTCAGGGCCAGGTCGGTGGGGCGGTTGCCGAAGTTGGGCGGCAGGGTGAAGTTGTGCTGGTGGGACGCGTTGAGGGCCTCCATCCTGCTGAGCGGCGTGCGGACCGGCACACCCGCGCCTGCCTGCTGACTCCTCTCCCTGCCCCGTCCTTGATGGGCGACTTCTTCAATCACCTCCCCGGCCAGAGTTGCAGGACAAAATGTAGCTGTGGACAAATAGTAAGATTATGAAACTGTCTGTCCTGTTTCTCTGGCCGCGGCCCAAAGGGGAGACAAGCCAGACTCTCTTCTGCCAGGTGTTCCTTGTCACCCCCCAACTCCTGGACTCTGCTGCTTGATGCCACTTACTCTTTCCTCCCTGACCACTTTCCGTCTCTGGACAAGGGGGCCTGTTTCTCTCTTTCACCCCCAGCTTAGCATTCTCCATGGGCATTCTGTGCCCATGAACCCACTCAGCCTCTGCCCAGCCCTTCTTTTCCCTGTTCACCACCTGGCACCTTAGTTTCTTGTCTAGGGCAGGTGCCTTCCACGCCTGTGGGAGGAACAACCATTCCAGCTTAAGTGACCCGACTGTCATCACTACCAACTTCATGTTCTCTCTTCAGGCTTTTGATGCTTCCTGTGGCTGGAGACTGTGACCGCCGCTCCCTGAGAACTTCTGGGCTTTCTGCTCACAAAGCACATGGGCCAGTCTCTGCTTCGGATGCTGCATCGCTGGAGGCCACGGCAGGTTTCCAGGTGTTCACAGTGACAGTGATGATCTGGGAGCTGAAAGGTCAGGTGGGTGTCTGCCAGAGGAGGTGGCGGGTGGGGGAGGCCTTTGGGTCTTTGACCTTCCTTCACTGGCTGAGCTAATGATTATGATTATGGACCGGAACTTTGATGGGGAAGATGCTACCGGGTGATGTTGGAGATGTCCTATTGGTGTATGGGCTTCCTGACCCTTCATGGGCTGCTGGTTCCACCGCTTTTAAGAAAACTTCCCAGGGACTCACCCGGCCTCTTCGTAACAATATTCAGTGTCTTGTAACTTTTCCTGAGAAAATTCAGTTCCCACAGACCCCTCAGGCGTGGTGGCTCAGGGGGGCTCTGACCCCACCTGCTTGGCTATCAGAGAGGCTGGTGACCATCACTGCTGAAGCACACTCTCGGTGTGAGCAAATATTCAGGGTCCAGGAGAGAGCAAAGGGCAGGGGAGACTAAAGTCCCCAGGGCAAGAGCCATGGAGTTCACAGAGTCCGGAGTCCTTTATAGCATTGATTTCTTTTCAGCTTAAACAAAAGCATACATGTGGCATAGGTGTATTTTAGCTGGCAAAAAAGAAAGGTAAGCTCACAGAAGAAACAATCTTACCTGGAGCTGAGTATGATTAATGCATTAGCCTGGTGGCTTCCAGCTGGGCTCCTGGAAGCCCCAGCATTCTGGGGAGGTGCTTCTGAGTGAGACTCCATAAATGCAGGCTGGAATTGGCTTGAAGAAGTATACAAGATTTTGACCATATGAAAGCTGCAGTAAGCAAACGTGCAGGTGAGAGTCATGAGCAATAGCCTTGGGGAGACCACTGCAGGGACATGTGCGTCTCTCCCTGCCAGCCTTGAGCCAGCTCCTCTGGCTGTGCTGAGGGGGTTCCACACTTGTCATTAATGTGCTTTGATATGCAGGCTGGAGGCCTGCAACCTCACAGGTGCGGGGTGAGAGGAACCCTTTGGGCGGGCAGTGAACAGGTCCACAGTAAAGGTCTGGAAGGTTCCAGGTCTGCCTTTTGCAAATGCACATCCTCCTCATGGGGAAATAACATGTTGTGTAACAAGAGGTGAATTTATAATACATCTGTGGTGTCATTACATTATGTAATAGATCATTTTAGTATCTTTCTTTTATTTTTGTTATTGAGGTATGTATGGTCAATATATTTTTTCCCTTTGAAAATATGAGTCCATGTGAAAATTCAAAGTTAGAATTAAGTAGCCAAGCCCTTTGACAAGCGCACATTTTGAAGATATTGCATACTGCCAGACTGTCCCACCTGTAAGCTGTAGTAACCAGCGACTTCTGCTTGAGAGAGATGCCATGACAGGGCTCAGAGGGTGCTCAGCATTTCGTGAGAATTTGTCTTTGCCCAGCTTGTTCTGGTTGCAGCTTAAAGGTCCTTTAAGTCAAGAAAACAAACCCAAAGTTTCCATCTCTGGCAATTGCTCCAGGGATGTTAAGTAACAACTAAACTGATTTATTCCTAAGGAACTTGCTACCTAAAGGTTTCCTATTCTTATCTATTCCTGAAGAATTTACTTTCCAGAGTATTGTAATAGAATGAAGTTCAAAGACTATACTTTCAGGGACCACTTCTATAGTTCATTATCAGAATGAAGTTCGTTTGGAGTATATGCATGGAAAGCATAAAGAAAGGTGTTTGTTTAAGAAAGAAATTGCTCTGCCTGTTTTTATGAGTTGAACTTGTTCCAAACATAGGACAAAGATGTTCTAGTACCCCATGGGTACAACCTTCTCAAAGCACAGCTCAGCTCAGCGTGCACATACACACATCACTTAGCAGCCCTCCTTGGCCCACAGGGTTAACACCCGAATCCTTTAGCAAGATGTCCAAGGCTTTCCATGATATGACGCCATTTTGGAAACTTCCCATCCTGTAGGGGCTCAGCTCTCCTTGGAGGGAAGTGTTTTCTTCCTTCCTGAATGTTTACCATATTTATGTGCACTCAAGGGGACACCAGTAAGAGCCGTGGACCTCCAGGGCACTTTCCACATACTCTTCCTTCCTCTTTTGCCTGTGTGACTTCTCTCCCCCCATGGAAAGATGGAAAAAATCAGAGACAGACACAGGTGGACCAGCCAGGCAGCTCTGGGGTACTCAATGGTTGCGGATGGTTTTTAGTTTTTGATTCCTCCTCTCCTCCTGCCATTCCCCTCTCTCCCCCAAAGCTACTTTTTCCTGGCTGGTGTGGGTATAGGACTCAGGTTTAGAAAACTAAATTGTGAGTAAAGGATAAAGGGCAAAGGTAAGATAGGTTCCTGTCCACTGGGGCACTCATGTCAGGACAGCCTCAAGCCCTGCTGGTTCTGGTCTGTTCAGGTCTAAGGGGATCTTCCAGCCTCCTGTTAATTCAGTGCAGATCCCTGTTCTTTCAACAACTCCCAGTTTTTGGTAAGGCCATCAAAATTGGTTTCTGTGGTTTTCAACCAGGCACTCTAACCCCACATAAGATGAAACTTTATTGGATTGGATTCCCCTTGGGAGGAAGGAGAGCAATAAAGCATATAGGATATATGATGTCATTGTCAAAGTTCTCTTCCTTGATCTGGTGATGAATATTTTATGTGTATATTTTATTATTATTTTATTTATTTATTTTTATTGTTATTATTTACGTCTTTTATATTATTGTGTATTCCCCGTAGGTTACCCACCACCAATTCACCTGTGAACTGTCACCATAGTCCCTTGTGCTCTTTTCTCCTTCACTAAATGTCTCTCTCATTTGGTTTCCCTATATTCCTGCTATAAGTGAAACCATTTGATATTTTTCTCTTTCTTTCTGGCTTATTTCGCTGAGCATGATCCCTTCTAGCTGCATCCATATTGCTGTAAATTGCATGTGTTCATATTTTTTAAATATATTTTTTAAAGATTTATTTATTTATGCATACGAGCTGGGGTACAGACCAGAGGTGTGGAGTGGCAAGAGGGTTCACCAGAGACAGAGTGGGGAGCAGAACAGGCAGATCGACAGAAACATACTGCTGAGGAGAGCAGCAGGCAAGGCAGGAGAGGTCTGTTGCGCCATGTGGGAATCCCCCCGGCCGGGCGTCGAATTAGCCTTGCCGCTGCCAACAGCTTCACAGTGCAGCGCTTAACTGCTGTGCCGCTGGGGAGGCCCTATTTATCTTTTTTGATTGCTGAATAGTATTCCATTGTGTATATGTATCACATCTTCTTGATTCAGTCATCTATTTTTGGGCATCTGAGTTGATGCCATATCTTAGCTATTGTAAAAAGTGCTGCAGTAAACATAGGGGAACATGTGTCCTTTTGGATTAATGTTTTTGTGTCCTTTGTGTAGATTCCCAGAAGTGGTATTACTGGGTCATATGGAAGCTCCATTTTTAGCAGTTTGAGGAACTGCCATATGGCTTTCCATAGTGGCTGAACCAGTTTGCATTCCCACCAGCAGTATAGGAGAGTTCCTTTTTCTCCACATCCTCATCAACATTTGCTGTTGCTTGTTTTTTAATGTGTCCCATTCTCACTGGTGTGAGGTGGTGTCTCATTGTGGTTTTGATTTGTATTTCCCTGATTATAAATGATGTTGAACATTTCCTCATATACCTGTTTGCCATTTTCATTTCCTCTTTGGAGAAGTGTCTTTTTAGCTCTTCTGCCCATTTTTTTTTTAAAGATTTATTTTTTTTTTTATTTATACATACAAGCTGGGGTACAGGCCAGAGGCATGGGGTGGCGAGAGGGTTCACCAGAGATGGAGCGGGGAGCAGAACAGGCAGATCAGAAACATACTGCTGAGGGGAGCAGCGGGCAAGGCAGGAGAGGTCTGCCGCCCCATGTGGGATTCTCCCCGGCCAGGCATCGAACTTGCGTAGCTGCTGCCGACAGCTCCACAGCGCAGCACTTAACTGCTGCGCCACCGGGGAGGCCCCTGCCCATTTTTTGACTGGATTGTTGACTTCGTTTTTGTTGAGTCATGTGAGCTCTTTGTAGATTTTTGTGTCAGTCTCTTATCGGTTGAATTGTGTGCAAAAATTTTCTCCCAGTTAGTGGGTTGTCTGTTTGTTTTGTTTAAAGTCTCTTTTGCTGTACAGAAGCTTTTTAGTTTGATGTAATCCCAGCTGTTTATCTTTTCCTTTACTGTCTTTGCTTTGGGGGATGTGCCTTTGAACATTTTACTGAGGTGTATGTCATGCAGTGTTTTGCCTATGTTTTCTTCCATATATTTTATGGTTTCAGGTCTTACATTTGGGTCCTTTATCCATTTTGAGTTAGTTTTTGTGCATGGTGTGAGGTAGTAGTCTAGCTTCATTTTTTTCTGCAAGAAGCCAGCCAGTGTTCCCAGCACCATTTATTGAACAAACTGACCTTGTTCCATTGCATATTCTTTGCCCCCAAAATTAATTGTCTATAGATATGTGGATTTATTTTTTTATTCTTTATGATACACACAAATGCATTATTTAGATGTGAAAAGTATATTTTTTAAAGATTTATTTATTTTATGCCTACAAGTTAGAGGGTAGGCCAGAGCTGTGGGGTGGTGAGAAGATTCACCAGAGACTGAGTGGGGAGCAGAACAGGCAGATCGAACGAAGTACACTGCTGAGCGGAGCAGCAGGTGAGGCAGGAGAGGTCTGCAGTGCCATGTGGAAATCTCCCTGGCCAGGTATTGAACTTGTGCTGCAGTGGATCTGGATAGCTTCATAGTGCTGCGTTTAACCCGTTGCGCTGCCAAGGAGGCCCTAGATGTGAAAAATATTTTAAAATAAATATAAGGACTAAAAAAAAATCACTGGAATGAATTGAAAATCTAGTGTCAGATAACTCAAATTCCACGTGCAACTCTGTTCACATCTGGGTAAGTGTGACCTGTTTTACTTTTATTCTTTCTTGATCAGGAATAAGTAAACAGTCATTGGCAGCATCAAGTTGGTTCCCGTAAATCTCTGCTCTGGAAATGCAATCTGCTCAGTGCAATGCTCAGTCTGACTGCCAGCCCCAACAACCTTTTGAAGTCAGCTGAAATTCTGAAATCAAATAATCACGGAGAGTATATCAGTAAGGGGGCGTGTAGTATCTGCATGAGAACCTTGCATTTGCCTCTCAGTTGCCCAATTAGGAAAATTACTAAACAAAACAGAAGAAAAGCAAATAAATATAGGAAACATTTTGCTGATAAAGTCAGAAAAAGAATTTTTAAGTGCATTTGGACTTTGTCTTCTATCTATATGCTTGTAAATGATCTCTTCCCTTGTTTTGGTGTGAATGATAAAAGCTATATATACTCAAGTGCATGTAGGACATTCCTTACTTGAGCATACGGAATTATGTAATTTGTTTTTATCAAATATAGAATACCTAATCCAATTAAACATATGCTAAAACAGGTTTGAAGCTATCAGCTTCCCAGGAGCCCAGATGTCCTCATCTGATTTTGGAAAGGAGTGCTGGCTAATCCATCTTTCCATTCCCTGTAGCTCTTAGAGCCTATAAAAGAAATGTTTGTTACACATTGCAATATTTACATGTATCAAGTCATCATGTTATACACCTTAATCTTATACAATGTTATATGCTAACTGTATCTCAATATAAAAGGTATTTTGTGTGCTGGGAATCACATTCTGAGTTTACGAAGAGGATCAAACCAATGGATGAAATCTTAGCTGCCCTTTGCCAATTCTGCCACCAGAGGGCAGCAAGTCACCTCTGATGGGACTGCCTTGGACTTGGGATGCTGAATGGGGTAGGGTGTGGGATAGTAAATAAGGGTGTGTTAGAGGTTATGGAAGGGGTAGAGATGGTGTGTTAATAGGGAGATTCCTTCTTGGGAAGGGAAAAACCTGCCAGAAGTATAATTCTAGTTGACACAATTCATAGCTTCTTAAAGTGTGGTATATAAACCAACCTTTTGTTGATTAACATAATTTAAGACTTTTTCTACTCATCCACATTTCTTCTTGATTTTTAATCCACAGTAATTCTGAAAATAATGTAGGCTTGTGTTGTTTTCATAGTCCAAATTTTCTGTTCCAAACGCCGAGACTTACTGGTTCACATAAAGGCATTTAAGAACGCAGTTAGCTTCTTTTGCCATTTCAGATACACCTATAACATTTACTCAGGACCTAATTTGTACCAGGCATTTTGCATACCCAGCCCCTTTTATTTCTCACAAAATCTCTGTGAAAAATTGCCATGGGACCCATTTTACAGATGACAAAACAGAGACACAGGTTAAAGTAATTGGTCCCAACAGCAGTCAGGTCTGCAGGGCAGTGCCGCCCCTCCACACTCTGGCAGCATCACAGACTCTCAGCTTGGGCGCTGTTACATCTTGGGGGTGATCATTCTCTGTTGG
Source organism: Scalopus aquaticus (assembly GCA_004024925.1). Taxonomy (NCBI): domain Eukaryota; kingdom Metazoa; phylum Chordata; class Mammalia; order Eulipotyphla; family Talpidae; genus Scalopus; species Scalopus aquaticus. The sequence continues at coordinate 2,760 of PVIJ01000674.1, read as the reverse complement.
CAGGTAGGGGTGCGGGCATTTCCCTGCATGTTGTGGGATATTTACCAGCATCTCTGACCTCTTCCCACTAGACTTCGTAGAACCCCTCTTCCCCACTGTGACAACCCAAGATGTCTCCTGTCATTGCCAGGTGACCGGGAGACACATCCATCACCTGCTGAGAATCACTGATTCTGGTTGCTGTGGACCAGTGCACCTTAGAGTAGAGAGGCAGAGCTCTGCAGGCCTTGGCTTTTCCAGGGGCCTGCTCTGGCTCCCCTCTACCTGTGCCCCCCTGCAGGGTGAGGCGTTCAGGGAGCCAAGGAGAGCCTACCTGGAACAATCCCGCCTTTCCGAACCAGCTTGTGTTTTCCAGCCCAAGTCAGCTGGCTGTTCACCCCCTGAGGAGTGGCTCTGGCATCCACTGCCTGGGGCGGGAGCCGGACAGAGCTGGCCTGCTGGCTAGGATATTTGGACACAGATAAGCACACAAGTTCCCTCTTATGAAGGATGTGTCAGAGGTGGGAGGAGGGGGGATGGGTTCTCGGCAGGGCCCTCTATTTGTGTCTTGACTCTGCCTGTAAATATCAGGGCTGATCTGTTCCAGACCCGGATGCTGGTGTGGCTGGTGGGAGACGTGGCTGCAGCTCACACACCTCTGATACACAGTTTTTGGTTTGAAGACCTCAGAATTGCCCTAGATGCCAACATAGAAAGACTCTTAGGGCTCCAGACTATCTCTGGAATCACATTTTCTGAGATAAAATTTTCATTATAGTTCTCATTCAGTGGTCACTTCCCACCAAAAAGCTCTTGCCATTTTTCTCCTGGAAGAGCAGGAAGGAGTCAAACCAATAAAAGCACACAGAGAGCTGGGCCGCAGCCAGCTCTCTCATCCCGGCTGAGGGGGTATTACCCGTGGTGGCCTCTTATGGGTATATTTAGCTCTGCTGAGAAGTTGTCAAAAGTACGGTTCCCTCTCTGCAAAATGAGTGATCTTTATTATCTTCACATTGAAGTGACCTCTAGGTCTACTTGGTAACAAGCAATATAAATGTGGAAAGGTGTTTTCTGTAAACTCATTTGGAATTACTTAAAGCACAAAGTGTACCCCTATGCTCCATTAATGGATGCTCATGTTTTTTTTTTTTTAATATTATAAATAATACATCTCAGTCAGAGGAAGACTCGATATTCTTTATCTTTAGTATCCACTTGCTAGAAGCCAAGGCAACCAAAAAACTGTACCAAGGTAAAAAGATGAGCCAAGACTCACCTATTCATGGAACAAATATATTTTGAGCACATGGTATGTGTTAGTCTAGCTTAGGCGCTGGATAATAAAATATTTTATTAAAATAGTATTTTTCAAAGATGTCCTAATAGAACATTAAGTTAAAAAAAAACAGCTTTCAGTGTGTCCTCCAATCACATGCTAGCATGTATTTATATAAATCTAACAGTAACCATTTGCTGAATGCTGGGATACCCTGTGCCTGAAGTATCCTAGGCTTAGCAGTTAGACAGGCTAATTCCATTTAATCTTCGTGTTTATGAGTGGGTATTAATACTCTGCCCACTTGCAAAGCGATGATTGGGGCTTCGGGAGGTTAAGTAACAAGGCTAAGGTCATACATACAACCTTAAGCTGCAGAGTTGGGATCAACTGGGGCTAGAGAGCCTGAGATTTCCGCCAATGTGCTTTAGAGCTTTCCCACCCATGTAGACACAGTGTAAGACCACACAGTGAGACTGTGGGAGGAAGTTGTGTGTGCTGTTTAGGATTATGGGCAAATTACAGAGAATAAATTCTTTAATGTCTAGTAACCTTTTTAATGAATTCTATAGTAAATTTGTTAAGTTCCAAAAAAGAATTTTAGACCTTGGTTGAGATTGCAGGTAGTTGATAGGGTACTGTGGGCACGCCCTACTCAGAGTTCCTATCTAGGAATATGGTCAGTCTTTCCAGATCTAGCCAAGTTGCTTTGGCCCTTCGCTTTAAATGTGTGATACATTTAAAGGTGTAGCTCTCTCTTGTTTCCTGCAAAGTTTAATTGTGTATTGCACAACATGAGCTGCTACTTTCAGAAGAACTTTCTTGCCAGTTTCCCTCTCTTTTCTTTTTTTTTTTTCTAAAGATTTATTTATTTATGCACACAAGCTGGGGTGTAGGCCAGAGGGGTGGAGGGTGGGGGTGGTGAGAGGATTCACCAGAGACAGAGCTGGGAGCAGAACAGGTGATCTACTGAAATACACTGCCGAGGGGCGCAGCTGGCAAGACAGGAGAGGTCTGATGCGCCATGTGGGACGCTCCCAGGCCGTGGATATGGCTTGGGATAGCTTCATAGTGCTGAGACTTAACCTGTTGGCGCCACCAGGGAGGCCCTAGTTTCCCTTTCTAACTTTATTTCTGTCCTATGTCAAGGTAACTGATTACTACTGGGTGTGAATTTTCTCCACAGCCGCCTTTTCTTTCTTTTTTTTTATTGTGGTGAGATTTCCGTGACGTAAAAAGCCCATTTTAAATTAAACAATCCAGTGATACTTAGCACAGGGTTTTACAAATTCCAAAACCTTTAGTCACCCCCCAAATAACGTGCCCCTTTTAGCAGCTGGCCAGATGGATCCCAGAAGGCATCCTGTCAGGCGGTGTTGCCCCATGGAGGTGGCTGCTACGGTGCAGTGATGAGGCAGGCTGTGGGTCTTGTCTCCTAAGTTGTGGGACACCCCCCCCGCCCCTCCCCCGCCCCTTTCCCCGCCCACGCCCCTGTCCCCCCTCCC